>JAFFSR010000349.1:6697500-7297500 GCA_017163975.1 Anastatus disparis | reverse complement strand
CTTCACTCAAGTCAGTGACAGGCGTTTTGCTTTTGCATTAGCTTCAATAAAGAACTTATTCTATAGTTATCACGAATAACTTACAACTTCAATAATACTGTTAAATTATCATTTTAATGAATAAAGAACCTATCCAAAATCAACTTGCTTTATCCTATTAACATTAGAAAGCTTCGAATGCTTAGGTGTTTGGTTCTTAACAACAACGGGCTTTTTACCTAACATTACAAAATTACTAACCAAAAACTATACAAAGGGTCCACAACAGCTAGGCAAGGCACGCTAGCATTTAACAACTTTCATAAAAATATAAACTTATATATTACAAACTTTAGAATATTATATGATAAATGAAACATGTCAAATATACAAGAATATATATATGCAAATTGCAATATAAAAATTTTCAACTCATTTGATTAATTAAAAAATACTTTTAATATATCCAAAGATATGATTTGCGAAAATAAATGCAGTCGATCAACATAATTTGCAACAAAATCAGTCTTATTGAAAACATTCTATATTAGCGACAGACATATTTATTATACGAACTATTCAGGGTGAAATAGTACATTGTGTACTACGAGCGCAAAATAGGGGATTCCAGCCAGAGTGCGAATGAGCGCCAGAGCGAAGCGAGGGCGCTAAATTCGCACGAGGGCCGCGAATCTCCTTGCACCCGTGGTACACATATTGTTTTTTGATCCAAAAGGTGAAAAATTAATTCTATAAACGTTGTAATCAACGAAACTACTTGAAAATTTATATAAGTATAGTTAATCTCACTACTTTTAAGTATATTTTGGCTAAGTAATCAGAGGTCAACATAACCTCAAAAAACATTATTCAATATTTAAAATGCAATTTTGACCATGTAAATAAATGTCAACATAAATATTTTATATTTTATCTTATAGAGCGGAAAAAATATAAATTTTACATAGTTTCGTGGATTTGATTCTACTGGTGCGCCATATTGAAAAATGAGAAAAACCGTTTTTTTTGCTGATTCAAGCACTAAAATACATTTTGTTTTTCGTTCTTGCGTTCTAACGACCAAAAACTAATTTTAACAATATATTATGTGATTACATTTTAGTAAAATTTTTTTCTTTTAATTCAGAACTCAATATAATCTAAAAGAAATTACTCGCTTCTCAAAATACGATTTTAATCACTTAGATGAGCTGGAACACAAAATTCAATTTTCTTATCTTGTAGAGCAAGGAAAAATACGTCCTGAATATGTATGCATGCATGCGTGTATGTATTATTGATTGTCACATCATAGCTTTCTAACGCCATCATAGACAAATCAAAAGCGAAAGAGCACTTTACTATTAAACAACAACTCAATATCAACTATCCCCAACTTCAATTAGTAAAACTATCTTTCTTCCGTAATATTTTGTAATATTTCGTTATATTTGGTAATGTTTTTCCGTGATATTTCAAACCATATTTGGTTCATAAATATTTTAAAAGTTGTTTAGAAGAGGAAACAAGTTAAAAGATTTCAAATTGATTTATAATTGTTTCCTTTCCTTGTCATACGCGAAAAAACGGTTTCACTCATTTTTCATCATGGCGCACCAGTAGAATCAAATCCACGAAAATATATAAAATTTGTATTTTTTCCACTCTATAAGATTAAATAAAAAAAAATTTATGTTGCCATTTATCTACATGGCCAAAGTTCCATTTTAAATATTAAATAATGTTTTTTGAGGTTATTTTGTCCTCTGATTACTTAGACAAAAATATACTTAAAAGTAGTGAGATTAACTATACTCATATAAAGGCTATAGCGGGATAAGAGGGTCACATTGTCCCTAGCCGGGATCTTTACGGCTGGTTGCTTATTCAATAGAGTATATTGCAAGATGCCTCTGTGCAGCAAAAACGGGAGTTTTTTTCCATAGTATTTTGTCACCATAACTTCAAAAACAAGTTTATATACCAAGTTATTAGTGAGTTTCATGCCTTAAGACTTATAAACTAGTTGAATTACATCTCGACGAGCCGTATAAGCCCTCAAAACTATAAAAAAAAGGGATTTTGTGGAGTTTTTCCGATTTCTTTGGACCAAGCTTTGCAAAATCTTTATGAAAAGCCAATATATCAATATAACTCCGCATATTTACAATCCTTACAATCCGACTGCACATGCCTACTATCCCTAAGAACCGACTACGCACGTTTATTGCCTAAAAAGACTTACTGCGCATACCCACAAGCCCTGCAGACCATCTGCGCAGCCTATAACCAGTAAAGAACTATTGCACATAATTAAAACCCCTAAAAAGAGATTTCAATGTACAGCACCACAACTCCTACAAACCAATTGTGCAACCCTATATATTGCTTTAACCTTCTGCACTTGGGTGAGCTCCCCCCAACTCTCTATCCATATGTTCATTAGATTACAATCTATATTCTACCACAATATCCTTCGAAAACTTCAAATTCACCTGAATTTTTAGGCAAAAAAGTCTATCTGGAATCAACTTTAATCTAGCTCCATGTAGAAATCAAGTTCTACTGTTTTAACACGGTGCTACTTTATTATTCAACTTATTTATTATGTTAGTTTTTATCGCTCCATGGGATTTTGGCATAAAAGCTGATGTATTCTTTCATGTTATTTTTTTAGTGGATATTCGTCTGTAGTGTTTCATTAACACTGAAGGAAGCTATGCTTAGTTACTGGATCTTCGTAACTAGATGATGGCGTAATCTTACAACTGCGTGAAGAGTAAAAATGTATTACATACATGAAGTTTAGTCATGAACATTTGGAAGTTAAGGAACGAACGTTGCTAGATTAAAATGGATTCCAGATGGATTTTTTTGCCTAAAAATTAATTATTTATTGTAATATAATAAACATATGGATAGAGAGTTGGAGAGGGCTCACCCAAGTGCAGAAGGACAAAGCAAAATATGGGGATGGGCAGTCAGTTTGTAGTAGTTGTGGTGCTGCACATTCAGATCTCTCTTTGGGAGTTGTAATTATGTGCAGAAGTACTGGTTATAGGCTGCGCAGATGGTCTGCAGGACTTGTGGGTATGCGCAGTAAGTCTCTATAGGCTATAAACGTGCGCAGTCGGTTCTTAGGGTTAGTAGGCATGCGCGGTTGGATTATAGAGATTATAAATAAGCGGAGTCTTATTAATGTATTGGCTTTTGATAAAGATTTTGCAAAGCTTGGTCCAAAAAAATTGGAAAAACTCCGCAAAATACGTGTTTTCTTGAGTTTTCAGGGCCTATGCGGCTCGCTAAGGTGTAATTAAAGTAGGTTATATGTCCCAAGACATGAAACTCACTAATGATTCAGCATATAAATGTGTTTTTGAAGTTATAGTGAGAAAAAACCACCAAATAACGCGAAAAGCCAATTTTTGCTGTTTTTTCGATTTTTTAGCATGTTTCGATAGGAAAATAATTTTGGCGACCCAGGCGTTGGAAAGTACGGAAAAAATACATAAAAAAAACTATGTAGGTTTTGGTCAAATATTATCTTCATAGTTAAAAGAATGATAAGAAACTTCAAATATCATTACAAATAGGAATTTCGGGCTTG
Organism: Anastatus disparis; assembly: GCA_017163975.1. NCBI lineage: Eukaryota > Metazoa > Arthropoda > Insecta > Hymenoptera > Eupelmidae > Anastatus > Anastatus disparis. The sequence continues at coordinate 7,293,914 of JAFFSR010000349.1, read as the reverse complement.
AGAAATTTGCAAACGATCTGAAAAATTCTTAATAGAAATTACAAAACCATTTGCATATTTCCAGATTTTTTGGCCGCAAACTACGCATGGTAAAAATTATTTAAGAAAAAACACGTTTTGGATATTTTTGGGGCCCCCGTGGTAGCTTGGGGGTTGAAATTCAGAGGCATCTTTCGACATACTCTATTGAATAAGCAACGAGCCGTAAAGATTCCGACAAAAGTCAATTTGACCCTCTTATCCCGCTATGGCCTTTTCAAGTGGTTTCGTTAACTACAACACGAGATATAAAATAAAACGTGAGAAATGGAGTGTTAGGGTTGTGTGTATTTCAATTAAAATAACGTAAATTACGTGACTCTAAGAATACTTTACAAAATTATAAACTCCTTTTACAGTACGCCCAACTTTGTATGTATTTTTAAATTTTTACGAGCCTCAGAGCTACATATGTATCCATAAGCTGATGTCCCAAGTTTTCTATATATTGTTAATATTTAACGGGTTTTTCAGTTACTTACATACAATATAAACGATACTATATTCAGTTTTACTTAACTTTATATTTTACGTATCTCTAAGTTCATTAAGTACCCATATTTTAGTGGGCCCAGTTTCCTACGTATTTTTTTATATTTACGTATCTTCGAATTTCTCACGTATCCGTAAGTGATGTCTTAAGTTTTATAAGTATTGTTTAGATTCTACGTGTTTCTTAATTCATCATGCACCATATAAATAATACCGTACTTAGTTTTACGTAACTTTATCATTTTACGTATTTCTATGTTGTTTTTTCGTATCCGTATGTTAGTATGTCCAGCTTTGTCTATATTTCTTACTTTTTACGAATCTATAAGCTTTCTATATTAAATATTTTTTAGCTATTTATGTACAGAGTATATGACAAAAGAAATAATTATGAAAAAAAATTTTTTATTGGTCGTGGTTTCGGTAGGAGATTTATCCAATTTTCTCCAATTTTATAATATTGAGGAATTATTGAATAACAGTTTATTTCCGATCCTGATTTTAATAATATATGTGTTTTTGGTGTCAAAAATCATGTTTGATTTTTTGTTAATACTGGCAATTGAATATAACATTTGTTTGTATGCAGCAGCTGTGTCTCTACTGGTGTACATATAATAACATGTACTACTTCGCCGACAAGTTTAGTTATATAACCTGGTTTCTGCATGAGGTTATAAGCGAATTCATCGGAAGCTATGGATGCAAGGAATAAGGATTCGCGAATTACCTTTTTTTCTATCTCGCATTTTTCTTTTAAAATATTAGAATATAAATCTGCAAGATCATCCCTAAAATGTTTTTCAATATCTACAAATTTTGAGTTTATATATGTTAATAAATCTAAGTTTATTACATCTTTTTTTATCGTATCATCGTCAAATAATATTTTATTATAAGATACATCTAAAATAAATAGTTTCAGGTGTTCCGTTTTTGTTAATATTTCATCGCAAATTTTTACATTATTTAAAGCAGACAAAGAAAATGTTATTGTTTCTGTGTTTACATTATACATGGGATTTTGATAAGGTGAATTAATTATAGTTGCAGGTCCTCTGTATAAAGTCTCATATTCTGTTTTGAAACTCTCTTCTGTAGGTAAGTGTGCCCAAAAAGTATATCTTGATTGTGTATCAATACAATGTTGATCTGAAAATTTATATACTGTTCCCGAATTTAATCTAATCTTATCGGTTGTTAGACTAGCTCGAGCATATTCTTCTAACAATGTTACTTTATATGTCACTGCAGTAATACGTTGTCCCAGAATCCGAAGTTGTCTGCGTACGATACACCTGTGTATGTTTTATCTTTTACTGAGCCTGCGAGATCTATTCCTATTGATTTTGTAGAATTTATTATTAGATCAGTTATTGTATGAATATTGTCGAATTCCTGTGTTGTGAATAAATTTGCATTTTTCATGACTAATTTCGTACAGATATTCTTGCAAGGCATGAGCAGTGGATCCAAGGTGACTGAACATTCTGCAATTAAAAACCATTCTTTGGATTTCTATTTTACATCATATAACCTAAATTTTTTTAAATTCCGCTATTTGTAATAGTTCTATTGTAGAATTGGTCATCGTAATATTTTCTTGTTAAAAATCACATTCTCCCGTGTCTAGTAAAGAATATGCAGTGATGATTGGGTTTGTAGATTCACAATTGAATCCAATAATTGCAACATTTCCTCTAACAATAGATAATAGTATGAATAAAATTAATAGCATTTTTTCTCTCTCTTTTCCTTTTTCTTTCTGAAACATAAAATAATATTAATTTTTTCGTTCATATAAAATTAATTTATTTGCATGAACTAATTTTGAGTCACCCTTAAAATCTATAAAGATATTGCTATTTTCGTGAACTTTTAATACTTCAAAAGGTCCCGGAGTTTGATTTTTTTCTAATTTACCTGGTTTCGGCTCTTTTATAAGCCATACTTTATCTCCTATGTTGAATTCTACAGGATAAAATTTAAATCTGTCGTGATAAAATTTAGATTTTTCCTTTGACAGTATTAAATTTTCACGCACTATTTCCGCAATATCTTTCATATTTATTAATAATTTTTCTATGTACTCATTGAAAGTCTGTAATTTTTCTGATGATTTTAGAAGGTTTGCTAGATGGTAATCCAGCTGGGTAGGCGTAAACTAATTCATGTGGTGTTAAGGGTACCCCCCGTTAAGATAGTCAATTTTGCCCTGTCCCTGAAATTTTCGTTTGACCTTGAAACTTTGTTTTTAATGAAAAAAATAGTTTTTGTCATATTCGCAGACCGCGAACCTCCTCCCCCTATCTACAGCATGAAAAAAATGACTTTTTCACTATTTATTTTTTTTTCTCCGTATCTAGTCAGTAAAAAAAACCCCAAGAAAATTGTGCTTATAGCTTAAATTGTAACAAATCACGTAGAATTTTTTCATAAAGATTTGATGATGCTATATAACCTAAAAGAATGAAAAAAAAATTCAAACCCTTCCTATTTTTACGGAAAATGCGGTACAGGGCCGATTCTTGCAAAAAAATTTGTATTTTGTTTAAAATTACTTGTCTAAATTTTTTGAGATAGTTCCTGTTGGTGCGAAATAGTTAAAAATGCAAAAAACTCATTTTTTCGCCGTTTTTGGCTGATTGTAGCTCATTTGCAAACTTTGTATTATTATTTATGTTATGAAATTGCATTCTAAAACTTTATTTATGAATTTAATTATGTAATCCAGTCAGAAAAATAGGGTTTACAAATATCTGCATCATATTTTTGCACGAATCCACATTTTAGATTAGGTATTTAAACACTTCTTTCCTGATATTGTTGATATTTCACTACTTTATATGTGATAAAATCGTTAAAATATTATATTGCTTTAATAAAAGAAAATATTTTGGTAAATAAGTCATTCCACAGGTATAGCTATATTAAGTACTGACAAAATATCAACTTGAGATTACATATGAATTTATATTTTGTAAAAAAAACTTATCAATACAAACATTATCATCATGATTTAATAATATGAACCTTGATTTCGGCATTTTTACAACTATGTAATCTAAATCTGCACTTAAGTCACACTTTTGCTAGAGCTTTGTGGTCTATTTTTACACTATGTAAAAAAAATGTGAGCATGCGAGTACATTGAAATCTTGTTTACATGTCTCATATTAATATTACAATATTAAATATATTTTTGTTGAAAAGCGCATATTATTCGCAATTATTTTATGACATTTGCAATCGTTTTAAGGATCATAAATAAAGTTTGCACTTATGCCATGTATTGTATTATATTATCTCCATTGACATAGGTACGAATCCAGTAACGTAACTCAAGTAACAATCGTTATGCTGGAATTTATAGTCTTTACTCAGTTCTCAGATATCTATCTATGTTCTTACTATTTTTGCATAAGAAGAACAAAGATAGAATATTTGAGAACTGAGTAACAACTACAACTTCTAGCCTTAGACTTGAGTTGGGTCTATGATTAAAAAAATATTATGGCCCGAATACATAGTCGTGTCTTGAGTATTAAGTATGACTTAAAACTTAAGTTTCGTTACTTGAGTATCAGCTGTTACTTCAATTGAGTGCTACATGAAGAGGTTATCACAGTTAGTTATGAAAAAAAATCACACAAATAATATAGTCGTCGGTAAGGATGTAATACTCAATTGAAGTAACAGCTGATACTCAAGTAACGATACTTAATTTTTAAGTCATACTTAAAACTCGAGACACGACTATGAATTCGGGCCTAAGTCCGGGCCAAAGAAAAGTAACATGTAAAATATTTTGTAAATAGAATAACGAATATTAGTATTAAAACAGTATTACGAATATTATTATAAAAAATAAAATTCTATATTTATTAATTTTATATATTAAGTAAGGATTCATTTTTAACGAAATTGTAGTTTAAGACGATAATATTATTTCATAGGCTATATTCCAATATTAGAATAACATTGTATAATAAAAATTGATTCAATATTAAATGGTTCGTTACAATTATTATTGTAGATGTTTAAGAAGATCTTTCGATAAAACATTAGGGAAAAATAATCGTATTATAATTTGGATATGGTTGAGATAATAAGTCCAAAACCTTTGATAATATATAGGGCTATTACACGCTAGAAAAAGAAGAGGAACAGATATAAGAAATACATTACTTCTATATCTATATATATGAGGAATAGCGAGTTGTTGCTAGGAACAACGCGTTTATTTCCCATATATATATATATGTATATATATATATATATATATATATATATATATATATATATATATATATATATATATATAGAAGCAATGTATTTCTTCTATCTGTTCCTGTTCTTTTTCTAGCGTGTAATAACCCTATATATTATCAAAGGTTTTGGACTTATTATCTCAACCATATACAAATTATAATTTGAATATTTTGCCCTAATGTTTTATCGAAAGATCTCTATTATTTCGATTTCATTATCTTTTAAATTATTATTTATTTCAATATTTTCGTATTTAAAGTTTTCATTTTGAATTTCATCTAAAGATATCCTGGTGATTAAATGCAGTATATTATCTTTTCTATTTTGAATAGAATTTTTAGAATATATAACCCGGTTGAAAAAAAACACATAGTTTTATTACATGATTTTATCATATGGTTTTATTATGTGGTTTTATCATATGGTTTTATTACATGTTTTTTGGTTTCAATTTATCATATGATGAAAGTATATGATAAAATCATAGAATATAACCCTATGATGAAATCGTATAGTGAAACTATATGGTGAAGACAAAATAAAACCATACACACGGAGAGAAAAAGCAGTTAACAGCTACTCAAAACATTTGGAATCATTACTAACTTTGTTCGACAATAATTAAGGGAATGGGAATAAATAGTAATCTATATTTTTGCGCCACGCGACAAAAGTAAGGTTACGATTTTACAAATGATCTGAGAAAACTAAGGACTGAGGGGATATTCAAGTAACGATATGTATGTATGTATCGCGACGATAGTTGTCGGCAAGAGAATAAAAAGTCTGCGCGCGCATAGAATTTGCGTAATACATACATGTGTATCACTACTTGAATAGCCCCTCTGATTACTGAAGAGTTAGGTAGCTAGTCATAAAAAGTTAAATGAGTCAAACTGAGAATTATTGTCTGTAGTTTGCCTATAGGCAGACTGCAGACAATAATTCTCAGTTTGATTCTTCATTCAACTTTTTATGACTAGCTATCTAACTCTTTATTAATCAGTCCTTAGTTTTCTCAGATCATTTGTAAAATCATAACCTTACTTTTATCGCGTGGCGCTAAATTATAGATTTGTATTTATTCCTTTACCTTTAATTATTGCCAAACAAAGTTAGTAATGATTCCAAATTTTTTGAGTAGCTGTTAACTGTTTCTTCTCTCCGTGAATATGGTTTTATTGTGTCTTCACCATATAGTTTCACTATACGATTTTATCATAGGGTTATATTATATGATTTTATCATATACTTTCATCATATGATAAATTGAAACCAAAAAACATGTAATAAAACCATATGATAAAACCACATAATAAAACCATATGATAAAATCATGTAATAAAACTATGTGTTTATTTTCAACCGGGAATGGTATTAGTTTTATTTGAATATATATTTTCTTGTTTTTCGTCTTTATTTTCGACAGTTTTAATTTCTTCATTTGTTACTGCTTCACTTACTTTTTTTTGTCGACCACGTTTCTTTTTAATACGTGCGCGTTCCTCATTTAATTTTTGTATTTTTATTTCATTTGTGGGTATATTTCTTAACTTAATATTTTCTTGATTTTCTTTCGCTTTTTGGGCTCTAGATACAACATTAATTTCTACTTTATTTATGGGATCTCTATATAATGCATCACTATTCACATTCATTTTTCCCTCTTTATATATTACGTCAAAATCATATTCTGATAATTTGAGTCGCCATCTTTGAACTCTATTATGTTTATCTGCTAATTTAAATGATAGCAATGGTTTATGATTCGTTACTATAATAAATTTATTTCCGAAAATATAATTTCTAAATGACTTTATATCGAATAATATTTTTAACGCTTCTTTCTCGTATGTATGATAATTAAGTTCTGGGCCTTTTACAACTCTTGAAGCATATGCTATAGGTTTATCTTCTCCGATCTCTCCCTGAGATAATATAGCTCCTAATGCATATCCTGATGCATCAGTTGTAATTATAAAAGGCTTATCTAGTTGTGAAAATTGTAATAATGGAGCAGTACATAATGTTTCTTTAAGATTATCAAAAGCTTGCTGCTGTTCCAAATCCCATGAAAATTTTATATCTTTTTGTAATAAACATGTTAATGGTTTTGCTATTTTTGCGAAATCATTTATAAATCTTCTGAAGTATCCTGCTAATCCCGAAAATTCTCTAATTTTTTTAACTGTTTTCGGGATTGGAAATAATTTTACTGCTTCGACATTCTTTGGATCTGCTTTTATCCCATTTTCGCTTATAATATGTCCTAAAAACGTTACTTTTTCCTTCATAAATTCACATTTTTTTGGTTCTAGTTTTAATCCAGCTTCCCTAAGTTTTGATGCGACTAAATTGAATTTAATATTATGTTCTTTTTGGGATTTTGCAGCTATAATTATACCATCAATATATACGTGACATATTTTTTTGTTAATAAGTTCACTCAGAGCAGTGTTAGCTACTCTCATAAATGTTTGCGGAGAATAGGTTAAACCAAATGGTGAAACCATGAATTCAAATCTCCCTAATGGATGAACGCTAAAAGCTGTCTCATGAATATCCGATTCTTTCATAGGTACCCAATGGAAGGCTGATACCATATCTACAATCGTGAGATATTTATTTCCACCTAAGTCATAAAAAATTTCTGTTATAGATGGTATTAAATATGAGTCAGGAATTGTTTTTTAATTTAATTTTCCATAATCTATAACTAATCGCCATCTTTCTTTCCCATCATTACCTGGTCTTTTTCATTACTACAAATGCTGGTGCATTATAAGCACTTTTAGATGGTCTCACTAAATTATTTTAAATTAATTTTTTTGTTTCTTCTATAGCGATTTCTTTTGACTTATATGGCAATGGAAATTGTTTAACATAAATTGGTTTATTATCGTTTGAATTTATTTCATGGTGTTTTAAATTACATTTTCTGATTTTCTCTCCTTCTAGCCAAAATATATCTTCATTGTCCAAGATTAAATTTTTTATAATCTGTTCATTTTCTTCGTTTAAGTGATTTAAAATTATTTTATTTAATAATTTTCCGTTACGATCAAAATTTCCTTCTTGAATATGATTTATGTTTTCATACAATAAATTTTCCTCAAATTTACTAGATCTTTCTTCTTGTATATCTGTTATAATATTTATTTCGGTATTTTCTTTTATATAATATGTAAGAAATTCTTTATCTTTTTCTTCAACATTAAAATTCGTATTTTCTTGAAGTTTTAAAAGAAATTGTTGATATTCAAAATCTTCATTATTTGATATTTTAGAATAATCTTTGTCTAGTGTGTTATTAATATCTTGTAAAAAATGTTCTATATGTTTATTTTTGTTTTTAAGAAAATCCGAGATAAAGTAATTTTCACTGTCCTGTATTTTTGAAGTATAATTTAATATTTGAAATGTATTAGTTGTTATTAAGTCTGTATTTTCTGTATTTTGTATATATACATTTGAAATTACATTCTCGTTATATTTGCAATCTGTTTAAATAAAGAATTTTTCTCTATTTATTTCTATACAGCCTTCATCCAATCTTAATTAATTTTTTTTCAATCCATTTATACCTACGATTCCATCATAAGTTTTGATGTTAATGTACATGAAAGTCTGTATGTAAATCATTAATCGGAAAATTTATCAAACCACATGTTTTAATAGAGGTGTTAGTAATTCCAGACAAATATATTCTAACACTATCATTAACAAAATTTAATGATACTAAGCTTTCTTTTATAATATTATGGGTTTTTTATTTGAATAAATTGTAGTGTATCGTTTAATTCAGTGTCCGTACTATTTTTATTTGTAACCATTTCATCATTAATATCTCTTTTAATTTGTTCATAACATATATGATTCACTTCAGAAGTTTCGTTGCATGTATTTATTATTATTGAGTCATTCCTTATTTCTTCTTTTAATTCTGTCATTTTGTATAACGGTATAATTTGTTCAATAATGTTTGCATGAATTGCTCAATGTTGTAATCATTATTTAAATCACTGCAACTTTCAAACTGATAATCAATTAACTGTTCGTTTGCAAAATATCATATATCTATATAATTTTTGAGCGACTTAGGTTGTGTAACTCCTCTTGTACGCTCTCTCCAAGATGAGTTTAAGCGTTTCCCTGCATATTTGTTGATTCAGGTGTATTTAGTTGACAATATTCGTCAGTATGATTTGTCTTTTTGAAAATTGTACAAAATCTATTCTGATTATTTTTAAAAATTTTTATTATAAAACATGTTTCTATTGAATGTCCTGATTTCTTGCATTATGAGCATTTTATATGTTGATTATTATTTTGGAATTTTTTATTGTTGTTCTTCAAAGTCCTACATTCGTCTACAGTGTGACCTTTATTTTTGCAGTATCTGCAAAATTTCGATTGAAAATTCGGTGTGTTAAAGTTAGTGTTGACTTTATGGTTTCTTCCAAAACTCGTATTTTAAGCTTCATGATTTTTACACTCTTTACCTGAGTGACCCCATTTGTCACACAATTGACATTTAATTTGATTGCTTGCCTTAGCTTGGTTTATAAATATTTTTATTTTTTCGCAATCATTTGTCATATGATTTTCATTGTTACAAAGCTCGCATACTTGTGTAGGTTTTCTTTCAATGGCATCAGTGCAAAAATTTGGGTTACGTCCATTCTTATTACATTTCCAACATATTTCATATTTTTGTATTATTGGGCAATAATTAATTTTATGATTACTTTCTTGAAAATATTGACAATAATGTTCGTTGTCATTTAATAAATCACACGTGCTTCTTAAATGACCTAATTGATTGCAAAATTTACATATCAATCTTATTTTATTTTTTTTATTGGAGCATTCGAATGATGAATGATTTGGTTCTTTATAGTATACGCAACCTGCTATATTGCAATATAATGCTTCGTAGCCAGTATTTTTGCATATTTGACAACACTGTATTTGCTTTGAACAATGACTCAACATAATTTTCTGTTTATTTGGAAGTATTTTACTTTAAAGTATGAATAGCACTTTGTGTAAATTGGATATTTTGATTCAATGATTATTATTTGCACTTTTATTTATTTTCAATATATTTCAATTAAATTTCTTTTTTATTTTCGTTTATTTATCGATGCACTTTGTATTAAATATATAATATTTATTTAATCAGTGATGTATATAATATTTATTTTAGATTGCACTTTATGTATTTGCGTTTAATATTTTATTTATTTATTTATTTATGCACTTTCATTTGATTTATCTTATATTTTATTTTAATGATTTTATAAGGTGTTACTCGATACATTTTATTGTTTTTCACACTTAAAATTACTAGTTTCACTAATCTACTGTACTTAAAACTGTCTTTTACTTCACATATGACTACTGTATACAATGTTTACATTTTACTTGAACTTATTTGAATTTCATGGATTTAACCGTTTAGGCGTTGACTTTTTGACTGTAAACTGTTGTCTGGTCTTACCTTTTGTTTTGATTTATTTTATTACCTCGGATTACCTGATATTATTTTTATTATTTGTTTTAACTTGTCAGCTTAATTTATTTTCGTGTAGCTTTTCATGCTTTTTTCTATTTTTGATTAATTTGTACATATTTTTACTCAAAGAGTCGAAAAAAGTGATTTCCGGAAAATGTCCGTATGTATGTGTGTGTATGAATTCAGTACGTCAATTAGATCTCGAAAACTACTCGATGGAGTTGCTTTAAATTTTAAATACAATTAATTTTTTTTTCTAACTAGGCGGTAGCTATTGAAAATTGGTTTTCTTAGAGTAGTTTTTTTAGAGTCATTTTAATAATTTTAAAAAATTTCGATTTTTCATTTTTTTTTGTATTTTACGTAAACTACTCGAAGAATTTGCTTGAAAATTTGTATGGAAATGCAAATTTCCAAAAGAAGAAAAACTTTTGAAAGCTGATTTCCTTAGAGCATTTTTAATTTTAGAGCATTTTTTTAATTTTTTATAAAATACTTATTTTTAATTTTTTTTCTATTTTACGAAAACCGTTCGATAGATTTGCTCGAAAATTTGTAGGCAAGATATTTTCTACTGTCTAAAAAAAACAAGCTTAAGAAAACTAATTTTCTCAGCGCAGCTTTAATTTTAGAGCATTTTGAAAATTTTCAAAAAAATTTTCATTTTTCATTCATCTTCTATTTTGCGTAAACCATACGATAAATTTTCTCCAAAATTTTTATACAATCAATTCGGTATTGTCTGAAGAAAATAAGCTTTTGAAAAATAATTTTCTTTGAGTGGTTACAATTTTAAAGAATCCAAAGGATTTTTTAAAAAATTTCGAATGTTTTTTTTTTTATTTTTTTTATTTTACGAAAACTATTCAACAGATTTGCTCCAAAATTTATATGCAAGTTATTTGCAATCGTCTGAAGAAAACAAGCTTTTGAAGACTGATTTTCTTTGCGCATTTTTAATTTTAGAGTTTTTTGAAAATTTTGAAAAAATTTTTATTCTTTATTTTTATAATTTACGTATTCGATCAAATTGCTCTAAAATTTTTATGCAAGTTATTTGCTATTGTCTAAAGAAAACTAACTTAAAATTTAAAAAAAAATTTTCATTTTCTATTTTTTTTCATTTTACGTAAACCACTAGATAGATTTGCTCTAAAATTTGTACATAAGTTATTTGCTACTGTCTTTATAAAACAAGCTTTTGAAACATAATTTTTTTCAGTGTAGTTCTTTGATCACTTCTTTTATTTTTTTATTTAACTTTTTAACTAACTCTTTTCTTACTTCCGCACTTCCTCTCTGTCCTTTTATCTTGGATTTATCCTCATTTTTACCCCATTTTTATTAATCCCTGACTTTTCTTCCTATTTTCTAAGCACTCTCTCATACTAACTAATTATCTTGAGTAAAAATTATGTTTTTTACATTGAAATCAGATTTAAAAAAATAGAATCAAATTAGTCTAACTCAATGAGCCTTATGAGAAAGCATTGCGCCAAAGCACTTGCCAGCGTATCTCGAAATCGAATTCAAAAAATTCAAAATTTTGAGTCTTTAAAACGCTAGTTTTATTAGAAATTGAGGAACACTAAATATCGAAGTCTCCGAATGCAAAATTTTTTTCTGTGTATCTTCACTTCAATATTGCTTGCTAAGAAATGAGCTGGTTTGATCCTTTCAACGTTCGGTATAACATCTTTATCTTCGTTTCTTATTACATAATAACGGTCATTATTATGCCTTCAAATCACCTTATGTGGTCCTCTGTATGGTTGAACGAAAGGTGGTTTTATTGATTTTATTCTCTGTTACATATGAGTACACTTTTGCAGATCTTTATAAACGAATGCTTTCAAGGCATGATTGTGCCTTACTTGCATTGACCCAACCTCTCCCATATACTCTTAGAAATTCAGATGAAAATATAGCTTAAGAGGAGGTCGAGTATTTCTGTCCTTTTCTAATCAAAGATTTGATTTTTTCACAAAAATTAATGATTGTAGCAAAAAATAAGAAGAAAGCCCCATCTCGTATAATAAAAAGCAAGATTTTCTTTTATAAGGAAAAATTATTTTTATCGCTTCGTTTTTAAGAATACCTTGAAAAACTGAATTGTCCATCCAAACCTCTATTTTTTAAGTTTTTCAAGGTTTTCTTCAAAACGAATCGATAAAAATGATTTTTCCTCATAAAAAAAGATCTTGTTTTCTATTATACGAAATGGGACTATCTCTTTATTTTTTGCTACAATTATTAGTTTTTGCAAAAAAATAAATTCTTTGATTAGCAAAGGACAGAGATATATGACCTGCTCTTAATTTCTAATATATGTAGCCCTGAACTCGCATAAATCTCCTGGTATGGCTAGTGTTGTTCCATATAGAAAATCAGTTAAACTATCCTCCGTGTCTTTCATTAGAAGCGTTCTCAACGCCCATTTAATAGTGGAAAGGACTCTGGTTCACTCATGTCCTTCCATGAGACACATAAATGACGCCTTAAGAATGGTCACTACAGAAACTAGATACATATCCAGAAGATGCAAAGCAGAAAATTATAAAAAGTGATTACATACCTTTTTGAATAAATGCAGATTCAGCAATGAGAAATTGACAAGATGAAGCTTAGCACTTTAGGACTATAATATACTACCTGAATGCACATTAGAAAATTAAAAAAAGGCTGCCAACTTATTAAGTCGACGAAAAACAGCAGATTATGGCGATCATAAGCAAGAAGAAATAATGATTGTAGTATTGATTGTAAGAAAATAAGAACACAGAATGAGCATACGAATATAAAAACGACATATTAACAAAGAAATCAATCACAGGCAATAGAATCATATTACCTGAATCCTTAATATTAGATATAAAAAAAAAGAGGCGTATGGTTATATAGGATCAAAGAAAACGCTAAACATTATTCTAAAAAATTTTCAAGCTCCCGAACTAAGGAAATTGATATACACAAAATTAAAACTATGTGAGATATGTTAGAAAACAAAATAGTTACCAATCGAGTATCAGCCAAAAACATAACCAACCTTAATAGAAAAGAAAATCAGATGTTGTCTAAAAATTATTACGGTTGATTACCATCATCAATAGGTAACGTAAAGCACATACTGACGACAAAAGATATGTTCACAGAGTATGTGGTAATGTATCCAATCAAAAAAGCTAACGCACCAACAGTAATTAAAAAACTGCTGAACGATTATTTCCCAAAAAGTGGGAAACCCGAATCAATAATCACTGATCATGGAACACAAACATACAAAAATTAAAACAGACGCTTGTTAATGAATTAAACTCGAATAATAACTAATAGAAATTTAAAGGAAACGATAAAGTATTAGTAAAGGCCTTTAACGTATCAGATACAGAAAACAACAAAATTGCTGAGTCTTTCCAGATATATGGAGGATCATTCATCGTAAAAAATGTAATCGCGAGCGAGACATATTTGTTAATTAATAAAAAAAATAAAGAAAGGGTAAAATTTCATCTAGATAACTTAAAACCATTCTTAGAAAATTAAGCATGAAAAGCTACACGAAAATAAATCAAGCTAACAAGTTAAAACAAATAATAAAAATAATATCAGGTAATCCGAGGTAATAAAATAAATAAAAAGAAAAGGTAAGACCAGAAAACAGTTGACAGTCAAAAAGTCAACACCTAAACGGTTGAATCCAAGAAATTCAAATAAATTCAGTGAAACAGCAGTAAAATTTAAACATTGTATATAATAGTCATAAGTAAAGTAAAAGACAGTTTTAAGTAGATTAGATAAGTGAAACTAGTAATTATAAGTGTGAAAAACGATAAAATGTAACGAGTAACACCTTATAAAATCATTAAAGTTGATAACTTCAAAATAAACCCGAATAAGTACCGACATGTTGCAATAAGCCCAGACAAATACGTCAATATGAAACATGTAAATACACAAGTTGCTAGAACCATGTTCAAGACCAACCAGATGAAAATTATATGGGTCAAGACACTACTTAAACAAATAAATGACGAAGAAAAATTAACGCTCATAGGGTTCACATAAAACAATCAATTTCTAATAAATCAATTTTTAACAGTAAAAAATGGTATCACCGTACAAGCACAAAACCAAATGATAGCAGCAGCTACACTTACAGAAACCCAAGGATCGACATCAACAATGAAAACAAATGAAACAAGCAACAAGCGGTAAAAACTATAAAAGTAAAGGAAAAAGATGAGGAAATTCGCATAATTCAATATAGAACGGAAAAAAAAATTAATAATAGTACATTGCGGAGAAAATGCATCGTACACTCTGAGATTACGAAAAATAGGTATACCGTCAAATAGTTAAGATATAGCCGATTCTGAAGCATATATAGACGTATAGTTGCAGAAGAGGTAGAACAATATAAAAAGGTAATATACAATAAATTAAAATTGGAAATAAAATAAAACGTAAAAACCAGATGATAAAGTATTAGATCAGCGTAGATTTATCGTTTATATGTTAATGGGTTTATCGATCATGGTCTATGGGTTTATGGTTTAACGGCTTATGGTTCATGGATGAAACAGGTTTATGGTTTATGGTGTTATGGTTTATGGGTTTATGGTTTATGGGTATATGGTTTATGGGTTTATGGTTTATAGGTTTATGGTTTATGGGATTATAGTTTATTATAAAGATTACCATCGGTAATCAAGTCCATAGAGTATAATTCTGCTACGCCAACCAATATGGCCATAAACATGTCTAATACAGGCATTAAACGCTCTATGCAGTCGCCAATTTTGAGTTTGAAGAAGGTCATCATAAGCAACCGATGCATAATCAAGAAGTGGAAAAATAAGAGACTTCACTAATTGCTTCCTCCTATTCAAGGCCAGTGCATGTTTATAGAACTTATAAGATCTTGAGAGCATGACGAAGCTGTCCGCCTTCTAATCATATTTCCAATCTTAACTTATGAATAAACGATACGTTTAATCGAGTTTCTTTGCTACGAAGAAAAAATTTATAAGATTAAACTCTAGTGCGGACAACTCAAGAAATTCACCAAAATATTATACATACAAAGATATAATAAATACTTTCAATATGTCGTATTTTAAGGTTAGGTTTGTCGAGTTTGATATCTAATTTTCAATCCAAGCTCATAAAAAAATAACAAGTCCAAATGATTTTTTATTTTAACAAAAATTATTGTATAAATATAGCTTTAGTGCGGACAAGTCATTATATTTGTTTAATTTTAGAATTTAAAAAGATATTGATAAAATAAAAAAAGCAAAACTCGATTGCTGCAGCTCCGACATGCCGTTAAGGTAAGATGTATCTTTCGTATAGTTAAGAAGACATGCTTGCTCCAGACCGATGTGGGAAAATCCACCAACCAAAATTTTTGACAACAGGAGATTCGAGGAACCACGGTATTTCCAACATACATGGATGGAATAAAAGTATTGTCATTCAAGCGTGGAATAAATTTTTCACTGCCGCTAAAAATAGCCTGAGTTTCACTTGCATTCAAAAGGAGCCCATTCAATAACAGATGCAACTTCGAGACAAATAAGATAAATATCATCTTCCTGATTAAGAGGCAAAAAGATATAAACCATAATCCCCTATACCATAAACCTATAGACAATAAACTCAAAAACCATTAAACGATAAACCCATAAACCATGAACCTATAAACCATCAACCCATAAACCATAAACCCATGAACCAATAAACCATAAACCCATATACCATAAACCCATATATTATAAACCCATTAACCATAATCCCATAAACCCATATACCATAAACCTATAAACGATAAACCCATGAACCATAAACCCACAAACTATAAACCCATAAACCATAAACCAATAAACCACAAACCCATGAAGCAGAAAGCAATAAACCATTAACCCATAAACCATAAACCCATAAACCATAAGCCCATAAACTATAAACCCATGAACCATAAACCATAATTCCATAAACCATAGACTATAAAACCCATAAACCATAAACCCATAAATCATAAATCCATAAACCATGAACCCATAACCTATAAACTCATAAAACATGTACTCATACACCATGAACCTATTAACCATAGACCCATAAAAAAAAACTCATATACCATAAACCATTAACCATAAACCCATAAAACATAAACTCGAACACCATAAACGCATAAATTATGAGCCCATAAATCATAAGCCCATCAACTGTAGCACCATAAACCATAAACCCCTTTAATTCATAAACCTATGAACCATAATTGATAGACCCGCAAACCCATGAATAATAGACTCATACACCATCAACCCATTAACTATGAAACCATAATCCATAAACCCCTAAATTACAAGTGCATAAATCATAAGCCCATGAACTATAACACCATAGGCCATGAACCCCTTTAATCCATAAACTTTGAGCCCATAAACCATTAACTTATACACCATAAACCCATAAACCATGAACCCATAATACATAAACCTGTCAAATATAAACCCATACACCATGAACCCATAAATTTTGAGTCAATAAACCATAAGCCCATAAACTATAACACCATAAACCATAAACCTCTTCAATCCTAAACCATAAGCCCATAAACCATGAACCCATACGCCAGAAACTCAAAATACATAAGCACATGAACCATGAACCTATGAACCATAATTGATAGTCCCATAAACCCATAGAAAATAAACCATTAAAGATAAACCCATAAAACATGACACCGTAAACCATAAACCCGTTCAATGCATAAACCATAAGCCCATGAACCATTAACCTATAGACCAGAAACACAAAAAACATAAGCACATAAACCATAAACCCATGAACCATAATCGATGAATCCATGAACCATTAAACGATAAACTATAACCTTATAAACCATATTTAATAAACCTATAAATCCTAATCTCTTAAACCCATAAACCCATAAACTATAAACCCATAATCCATGAACACAATAACATAAACTCATACACCATAAACCTATAAACTATAAACCCATAAAACATATACTCATACGCTAAAAACCCATAGACCATAGATCTATAATTCATTAACCCATTAACCATGATTAATAAACCCATTAACATACAAACGATGAACCATAAACCCATAAACCATAAGCTAAAAACTCATAAAACATAAACTCATACACCTTAAACCCATAAATTATGAGCCTATAAATCATAATCCCATAAACTATAACACCATAAGCTACAAACCCCTTTGATCCATAAACCATAAGCCCATAAACCATGAACCTATAGACCAGAAACACATAAAACATGAGCACATGAACCATAAACCCATGAACCATAATTGATAAACCCATAAACCCATAAATGATAAACCATAAACTTATTAACCATATTCCATAAACCTATAAATCATAATCCCATATGCCCATAAACCCATAATCAATAAACATATAAAACATAAACTCATACACCATAAACCTGAAAAACATAAGCCCATATAACATATACCCATACACCAGAAGCCCATAAACCATAAATCCGTAATCCATAAATCCATAAACCTATAAATCATAATCCCATTAACCCATAAACCCATAAACCATAAACCCATAATCAATATACATATAAAACATAAACTTATACACCATAAACCTGAAAACCATAAACCCATACACAAGAAGCCCAGAAACCATAATCAATAAACATATAAAACATAAACTCATACACTATAAACCTGAAAAACATAAACCCATAAAACATATACCCATACACCAGAAGCCCATAAACCATAAATCCGTAATCCATAAATCCATAAACCTATAAATCATAATCCTATAAACCCATAAACCCATAAACCATAAACCCATAATCGATAAACATATAAAACATAAACTCATACACCATGAACCTGAAAACCATAAACCCATAAAACATATACCCATACACAAGAAGCCCAGAAATAATAAATCCGTAATCCATAAATCTATAAACCATAATTGATAAACCCATTAACATACAAACAATGAACCAGAAACCCATAAACCATAATCGCGTAAACCCATTAACTCATAAACCATAGACCCATAATCCATAAACCAATAAAACATAAACTCATACATCATTAACTCATAAACAATAAACTCATAATCCATTAACTCATAAAATATAAACTCATACACTATAAAATCATAAACCATAAACCCATAATCCATAAACCCGTAAAACATAAACTCATACACCTTAAACCCATAAATTATGAGCCTATAAATCATAATCCCGTAAACTATAACACCATAATCCATAAACCCCATCAATCCATATAACATTAGCCGATAAACCTAAAACCCATAAACCTATAAACCATAGAACTATAATCCATAAACCAATGAAACATAAACTCATACACCATAAACTCATAATCCATTAACCCATGAAATATAAACTCATACACTATAAAATCATAGACAATAAACTCATAGTCCATAAAGCCATAAGACATAGACTAATACACCAAAAACCCATAAATTATGAGCCTATAAATCATAATCCCATGAACTATAACACCATAAACCATTAAGCCCTTTAATCCATAAACCATTAGCCCATAAACCATAAACCCATAAGCCATGAACTCATGAAAGATAAGCACATTAACCATAAACTTTTGAACCATGATTAATTGACCCGTAAACCCATTAATAATAAACCATAAGCCATAAACCCATAAACCATTAACCCATAAACCAGAAACACATAAAACATAAGCATATGAACCACAAACCCATGAACCCATAAACGATAAACCATAAACCTTTAAACCATATTCCATAAACCTATAAATCTTAATCCCATAAACCCATAAACCCATTAACCATAAACCCATTAACCAAAAACTATTAACCCATAAACCATAAACCCATAAACTATAAACATATAAACCATAAGCCCATAAACTATAAACCCATAAACCATGAACCCATAAACTATAATCCCATGAACAATTAACCTATAAACCATAAACCCATAAACCATCACACCAAAAACCATAAACCCGTTTCATCCATGAACCATAAACCTATAACTATAAACCCAAAGACCATAATCGATGAACCCATTAACATATAAACGATAAACCATAAACCCATAAACCATAATCCTATAAACCCATAAACGTATAAACCATAGACCCATAATCGATAAACCAATAAAACATAAACTCATACACCATAACCCAATAAAGCATAAACCCATAATCCATTAACCCATTAAAAATAAACTCATACACCATGAAGCCATAAACCTTGAACTCATAATCCATAAACCCATAAAACATAAACTCATAAACTATAAACCCATAAATTATGAGCCCATGAACCTTGAACCCATAAACCATAACGATATAAACCATAAACCCTTTTAATCCATACACCATAAGCCCATAAACCATAAACCCATAAGCCAGAAATTCATAAACCATAAAAGCATAAAACCATAAACCGTAACATCATAAAGCATAAACCCGTTTAATCCATGAACCATAAACCCATAAACCATAAACTCATAAACCTTAAACCCATAAACCATAAACCCATAAATCCATAAACCATAAACCCATAAATTATAAACTCATAAACTATAAACCCATAAGCCATGAACCCATTAACCCATAAACCATAACACCATAAACCCCTTTGATCCATACACCATAAGCCCATAAACCATAAGCTCATAAACCATAAGCCCAGAAACTTAAGCAGATAAATCATAAACCCATAAACCATAATCGATGAATCCAATAACCCATAAACCGTAAACCCATGATCCATAAACTAATAAAACATAAACTCATACACCATAAATCCATAAAACATAAACCTATAATCCATTAAATTATAAAACATAAACTCATACGCCAAAAACCCATAAACTATAAACCCATAATCCATAAACCCATAAAACATAAACTTATACACCATAAACCCATGAATTATGAGCCCATAAATCATAATCCCATATAAAATCCCATAAACTATAGCACCATGAACCATGAACCCCTTTAATCCATAAACCATGAGCCCATAAACCATTAACCCATAAGGCAGAAACTCATAAAACATAAGCACATGAACCATAAACCTATGAACCATAAATAAATGACCCTTCAACCCATAAATAATAAACCATGAACCATAAACCCATAAACTCATAAACTATAAACCCATAAACCATGAACCCATAAACCATAAACTCAAAAACTATAACACCATAAACTATAAACCCGTTTAATCCATAAACCATAAACATATAGACCAGAAACTCATAAAACATAAGCACATGAACCATAATCGATAAACCCATTAACCCATAAACGATAAACCATAAACTTATAAACCATATTCCATAAACCCATAAACCATGATCCTATTAACCCGAAAACCCATAAACCATTAACTTATAATCTAGTAACCTATAAAACATAAACTCATACACCATAAACCCATAAACCATAAACCCATAATCTATAAACCTATAAAGCATAAACTCATACACCATAAACTCATAAACCATAAACCCATAATCCACAAACATATAAACCATAATCAATAAACCCATTAACATACAAACGATAAACCATAAACCCATAAACCATAAACCCATAAACCATAAACTCATAAATCATAATCCATAAACCATAAACTTATAAACCATAAACCCATGAACTTATAAACTATAATCCCATAAACGATGAGTTTATAAACTATAAATCTATCTATGCACTATAAGACGACCAACTATAGACCTATAGTATGTAAACATTATGATTAATATATTCTCCGATTATAGTAGCGCGAAAATAATATAAGAAACTATACTTTATTACTATAATATATTATAATACATGAATATAGTATCACTACAATCCTAGACTATAGCTCACTACAGTCATCGATTATAGTTTTTTCCTGTAAGGGCTGTGCTATGCACAAAGTCTAGTGCGAGGACCTACTGCCAAGCCACCGAGTAAACTTGTTCCAAAGGCAATATGCCATTATTTTCAGCCAATATTTTACCCAGGTTTTTTTCGTATCGTTCGGTGGTCGTAAATCTATAATGATTCGAACCCACCATGAACTTGCCATGTGCAAAAAATCTAGCAGTGGATAATGAGGGTAATAGTTAATCCTCTATCTACTTGTTTAACTTTTCAAGGCAAGCGTTTTGCACAAAGAAGTTAATTTCGGGGTCCACACGTTTTTTATTAATTGGTTCGATTTTAGCGATCGTTGGTGGCAAGCTGACCGCTAATTCGCCACAAGCTTCTACAACAAACGTGCAACTCCAAGAGCCTTCGTATAGCATCTCTTCCAGTGACCATCTCTGGCCAGTAGTCTCAGAGATAATAGTTTCTACAGAAGTTACCTGACTGACTTTGTGGTTAATATGTTTTCCAACGGCCGATGTATTTTGATCGATGTTGTGATCAGCAGTACTATTATTAGCATCTTAATCAGCATTATCCTCCTCAGAATTTACACTTGCAGGATTCAGCTCAACATTTAAATTAGAATCAGCAATAGGATCACTGGGTGTATCTTTTGCTTCCTCTGTGTCAAAAGTGTCTGTCGTCGTTTCGTTCGGCTCTATATGTACCTGAACTCTAACTACAGTTCTACTGTATCTTTTGTTTTGTCTTTTCGCAACTTTTTATTGGTCTTCCTCTGGCTCATTATTCATACCATGGGCTGGTTTAAGTAATTTAGCTGTACCGGTTTTATTCCTTTCTCCAACCTCAATTACGACGTTCTTACCATCATCTGAGCGGAAAATCACTTTAAATGGGCCAGCATAAGGTCTATCTAGGGTAGGCTTAATTGCCTTCACTCTCATGAATTCATGTAAGCATTTATCTAGGTCTTTAACCCTTTCAGTCACGAATTATTTTCGAAAAACACGTATTATCTATCATGCATTAATTTTTTTAATTTATTTACAATCTTATATTCAAAATATATCATATGATACTTATAAAATGAACACTCATTTATATGAAAATGCAAAAAGAATAAAGATTAAACTTAAAGTGCAAATTAAACAATAAAAAAAAGAAAATGAGAAAGGGTGCCACTATAGTGGCTCCTGTGACTGAAAGGGTTGAAGACGAATGTTTTGATGGAATGATTATGATTAGTTGGAACGGGTTTCAACTCTCTCATGTATGTTCTAAATTCGTCCAAAAATGTGGACTTACAAGATTCTCGGTCTGATGATGCAAATAATTCCCCTGGAACTCGCAGACCGGTACCGTATACAAAATCAGCTGGGCAGGCGTGGGTATCTCTATGCACGCACGTCCTGAGGCCCAAGAGAACTGTTAAGAGTGAATTGACACAATTTCCTTTTTCAGCATGGCATCTGAGAGCTGCTTTCAAGGCTCTATGCCATTTTTCCACCAGACCATTTGCTTGCGGATGGTAAGCGGTTGTTCTTATTTCCATACAACCCAGAAACTGAAGCCAGCGTTCAAATAGCTTAAAATTAAACTGTGACTTGGACTGTGGTAATAACCTCTGGTGTTCCAAATCTGGACAAACAGTTATCTACTAATGCTCTAGCTACTGTTTCAGCAGTGGTGTCTTTAAATGGAATAGCCTCCGACCATCTTGTATACCTGTCCACCATAGTGAGCAGATACTTATATCCATCACAACTTGGTAATGTTCTAACAAGATCTATGTGTATACGAGAAAATCTCTCATCAAGTACCGTAAAATTTTCAGGCATGAACTTATTATGGCAGAACACTTTACATTGCTGGCATTTTGAACATTCTTTTCACTACTTTGTGATATCATGGTGCATGTTTGGCCAGACTAATTTCTGCCTAATTATTCCATCAGTTATTCTCGCACCTGGATGCGAATTCTGATGGAACAGCGTGAAGGTTTCCTTTCTTAACGCCTGTGGCAGATATAATCTAATAGTTTAAGCAAAAACGTCACAATAAATGGATATATCATTTACTCTTAGCGTGAGCTTGTCTAACTTAAGAAGGTGTTTCTTCTTCTTGAGAACACTGAGCAACCATTCGTCTTCAAATTGCTTTTCACGCAGCAGTGGTGAATCGAAAAGAGTGGGCGTTTAATAAGCTTCAAACCTAGCGCAGAACTCATTTGCTATAAAGCTGTCTGATTTTGCAAGCTCTTTAGCATTGACAATCTTTGCTGAAGCTTTACTCTCAATTCGTGACAACGTGTCAGCCACCGTATTGCTTTCCCCTTTAATATAACAAATTCTTGCATTAAATTGTGCTATATATGTCAATTGGCGAATTTTACGGGTACTGGCTTTCTCCAAGCTCTGTGTCATGGCATACATCAAGCGTAGTTCAGTAAGTATATCAAATCGTCGAGTCTTGACAGAATAATAAAAATACTTAACCACCTCAAAAATAGCCATGAGTTCGTGGTCACCTGTTGCATAATTCCATTGTGCTAACGAGAACTTACGTGAGAAAAACGCGAGTAGCTTCCACGTGCCATCAATGAACTGCTCTAACGCAGCACCCATTGCATAATCGGATGCATTGGCAACGATTCTAGTATCAGCATCGTCGCGAGGGTAAGCTAAATGGGTTACATTAGCCAAATCCCTTTTGCTTTGCTCAAATGCTTCCTGACTTTCAGCACCACAGATAACAGGACGTTTATCCTTCTTTTTACAATTTTTAAGGTGTTGATTCAACAATCTCTGGCTTTGAGCAGCGTTAGGAATACAAAGTCTATAGAAGTTATTCATTCCAATATATCTGCGGAGTTGGTCAATGTTCTGTGGCTTTGAAAAATCCAAAATGGCCTGGACTTTGCTCTGAAAAGGCTCAAAACCATCCTTACTTGTATGATGTCCCAGAAACTCTAATTCATTAACTTCAAAGACACATTTTTCAAAATTTAGTAGTAAGTGCGATTCTTCTAACCGCTTCAGGACGATATTAAAATGTATCTTATGCTCTTCTTGGTTAGATAAGGCGATAAGTATGTCATCAATATAAACAAAAACACAGCCCAGGTCTCCTAAAACCCGGTTAACGTAGCACTGAAAGGTCTGCGCAACATTACTTAGGCCGAAAGTGATGACCTTGTACACAAATAAACCAAAAGAAGTAATAACGGCTGTTTTAGGCCTATTTCACTCTGCGACTGGTATTTGATAATACGCTTTCTGGAGGTCGAAAGAGGAAAAAATAGTCTTGCCACTTAAAAATGTTGTAAAATTGTTAAGGTGAGGCACTGGGTACCTGTATGCTACTGTCTTCTAACCTGGTTGAGTGCCCTATAATCTCCACAAATCCTCTCGGAATCGTCCTTTTTGGGCACCATATGAATAGGACTTGCCCACGGGCTGCCATACTCCCGTTTCGCACAATGACTTAAACTAAGCTTTCGCCGCTTGGGGTTTGTCAGGACCCGATATTCTTGCTCTTTGCGCAATAGAAAAGCCTGTAGTCTTAATATAGTCTTCTACACCACGATCTTGTAGTAGTGCAGTTTGTTCCACTCCAAGTACCTTAGGGTATTTATTGAGTACATGAGAATAATTAATATTTGGTCCAATAAAAGACACTTTTAAATAACTTATTTCCTTCTCTATAGCATCAACTGATATAAATTTCGTACCGTCTATAAGCTTCCTTTCCTTTGAATCAGGCATAAGATGGTGGTGTTTCAGTACATCACCTCCAATAATAGGGTACGGCACATCAGCTACAATAAAATTCCAGCTTATAGTTCTGAAGATGCCAAGATCAAGTTTGAGAAGTTCAGTGCCCTAAGTTTGTATTATGGTGTTATTTGCAGCATATAACTTAATATTAAGAGTTTTATCTAGTTTACGAGATCCTCTCGGGACTAAAGAGACTTCGGCGCCAGTATCTATTAAGAAAAGTTCACTTCTATTTAAATCTTTCACAAGGAGGCGAACTAATGTAGAGCTTTCCACTGATACCCCCTTTGCAGCGGCGTCTATTCGTTTACCTGTGCTTTATTTTTGCTAGGGTTGCTGGATTTAAAACTGATATAATGCTTGCAGAATTCAAAGCATTCCATGGCTTTTTTTCGGTAGTAAAAATGATACCAGCGAATTTCTTCTTTATTGCTCAATTTAATTGGCTTATTCCTCTGGTTTTTCTTGTGAACTTTATTTTTATTATCTTTATTTTTTACAATTATTTTATTTTTGAAACTACCGCGCCTTTGCGTTCTTTCTTCCAGTGCTTCAACTCTTGCTTCTATATTTGAAGCTGTGTCTGAACTGGTGGATGCTTGCGTAGCAACTGCGTTTACCGTATCCTTTGGATCGTAAATAGCTGTTCTAACTTTTTCTCAGGAGATTAAGAATACTTTTTCAAGATCGCTACTTTCAACGCATGATATTTAACTCCCTGCTCTGCGGTTTTAATGACGAGTGTCAATCGTTGCACTTCGTTTATACCCAGGTTCTGCAAGAGGTTCCAAAATTTATCCTCCTCCGATATTATGCCTTTTTTAGTCATTTGGTTTTCAAACAAGGCAAACCATATTTCCTCCTCTTCTTTCCATAGAGGCTGAAATTTTATTTTAAACGCAGAGCCTAAGTTCGAACCTTTTCCAATAATGATGGTGGGTCTGTTCTGTAAAGAAGTGAAAGCGACAACCGAAGACGCAGGGTTATTATTAAGTATTATAGGTGGTTCATGTATTTGCGCATCCACCCTTATGGTATTATTACTATTAGACACACTCTGAGGAGTATTACTAGCAGACGTTGCTGCATCTATCGTTTGACCGTTATTACTCTCAGTACTAGGAGTGTTAATATCTCCCTTACTCTGTGAAAGTGATTTGAATGTCACGGAAATACTAGCTAGAGTTTCCTTGACCATCGTTAAACGACCATCCAAGGTCGATTTCTTATTTTTATCTTTGAGCGGTTTGGTTTTGGCGGTTGCGTTTACGTCGCCGGTTGCTAAACCCTGCAAACTAATTCACTTTCTACCTTATCTACCTCGAATAAATCATAGAAATTATCAGCATCTTTCGGAGAAGCCATATTGTACACAGTCTTATTTCTAGTCATAAACTGAGTATTTGCAAGGGACGAATGTTCTACTCTCCACATACCTTAGCAACACAACACTCAAATTGACGTACCTGTGTTAAGTTCTATCTTGCACCAGGACTAAATAAAAGTGGATATGTTATTTAATTATATTTAATTGCATTGAATATATATATATATATAAATTATGTTCGTTTGAAATATTGAATTTATTTATAAAATGTATGTCATAAAGATAAAGATGTATGAATCTAGTGGTGGAAAAACTCCACCAATATTTAATTGAACGAAATCGCTCTCACGATTGAATATTATTAAAGGATAAACTTGATTCTTGAAATAAAGAGTTTATTGAATAATTATATATTCTTACCTTGTAGTATTTCTTAGTAGATTGGTGCTAGGTATGGGCAGACAAATGAATAGGCACAATATGTAAATAAATCCTCGAGGTTTATTGATATCTTTTAACACTTTTGATACAATTGATTTTTATGCGTGTATATATTTTAATAATTGATATATGTATATTTAGTAATAGCAATTGCTTTGAAATATAGAACTTGACGGGCAGTGTAAACGTATTACCAATAAGAAACCCGAGGTAATGTCCCAATATCATTTGTTTCATTTAGCTTTTATACTCATATTTGTTTATGAGATTTATTGTCTTTTACATCAATTTTTATTTATAAATTTTCTTAAATTTTAATGATATGTTTCGTAATGTTTTTAGGATTTGTAAAATTCATTTTGAAATTTCGAAACATACGTTTTGATTCTTTTCTTATGATCTACTTAATTTTGCTTAGTAATGAAATAATGAGACTGTTCAATAACTGAGGAATTTGATTTACCAATGTTAATAAAAAAGATACGTTTATGACGTAACACCTGCGTTCAGAATCCATACTAACAAATGGTCTGGCACGCCACGCCACAATTCTCTTCGCTTAAACGTGCACTCTCACTCTCACACCAAGGGTTAAAACAGAGTCGTGGACTAAAATTAATCAACATAAATACAAATCTGTGCATAAAAGACTAGACCCATTAACCATGATTAATAAACCCATTAACATACAAACGATAAACCATAAACCCATAAACCATAAACCCATAAGCTATAAACTCATAAAACATAAACTCATACACCTTGAACCCATAAATTATGAGCCTACGAATCATAATCCCATAAACTATAACACCATAAGCTATAAACCCCTTTGATCCATAAACCATAAGCCCATAAACCATAAACCTATAGACCAGAAACACATGAAACATGAGCACATGAACCATAAACCCATGAACCATAATTTATAAACCCATAAACCCATAAATGATAAACCATAAACTTATTAACCATATTCCATAAACCTATAAATCATAATCCCATGAGCCCATAAACCCATAAACCATAAACCCATAAACCATAAACCCATAATCAATAAACATATAAAACATAAACTCATACACCATAAACCTGAAAAACATAAGCCCATATAACATATACCCATACACCAGAAGCCCATAAACCATAAATCCGTAATCCATAAATCCATAAACCTATAAATCATAATCCCATAAACCCATAAACCCATAAACCATAAACCCATAATCAATATACATATAAAACATAAACTTATACACCATAAACCTGAAAACCATAAACCCATACACAAGAAGCCCAGAAACCATAATCAATAAACATATAAAACATAAACTCATACACTATAAACCTGAAAAACATAAACCCATAAAACATATACCCATACACCAGAAGCCCATAAACCATAAATCCGTAATCCATAAATCCATAAACCTATAAATCATAATCCTATAAACCCATAAACCCATAATCGATAAACATATAAAACATAAACTCATACACCATGAACCTGAAAACCATAAACCCATAAAACATATACCCATACACAAGAAGCCCAGAAATAATAAATCCGTAATCCATAAATCTATAAACCATAATTGATAAGCCCATTAACATACAAACAATGAACCAGAAACCCATAAACCATAATCGCGTAAACCCATTAACTCATAAACCATAGACCCATAATCCATAAACCAATAAAACATAAACTCATACACCATAAACTCATAAACAATAAACTCATAATCCATTAACTCATAAAACATAAACTCATACACTATAAAATCATAAACCATAAATCCATAATCCATAAACCCGTAAAACATAAACTTATACACCTTAAACCCATAAATTATGAGCCTATAAATCATAATCCCGTAAACTATAACACCATAATCCATAAACCCCATCAATCCATAAACCATTAGCCGATAATCCTAAAACCTATAAACCTATAAACCATAGAACTATAATCCATAAACCAATGAAACATAAACTCATACACCATAAACTCATAATCCATTAACCCATGAAATATAAACTCATACACTTTAAAATCATAGACAATAAACTCATAGTCCATAAAGCCATAAGACATAGACTAATACACCAAAAACCCATAAATTATGAGCCTATAAATCATAATCCCATAAACTATAACACCATAAACCATTAAGCCCTTTAATCCATAAACCATAAGCCCATAAACCATAAACCCATAAACCATGAACTCATGAAAGATAAGCACATTAACCATAAACTTTTGAACCATAATTAATTGACCCGTAAACCCATTAATAATAAACCATAAACCATAAACCCATAAACCATTAACCCATAAACCAGAAACACATAAAACATAAGCATATGAACCACAAACCCATGAACCCATAAACGATAAACCATAAACCTTTAAACCATATTCCATAAACCTATAAATCTTAATCCCATAAACCCATAAACCCATTAACCATAAACCCATTAACCAAAAACCATTAACCCATAAACCATTAACCCATAAACTATAAACATATAAACCATAAGCCCATAAACTATAAACCCATAAACCATGAACCCATAAACTATAATCTCATGAACAATTAACCTATAAACCATAAACCAATAAACCATTAACCCATAAACTATATAACCATAAACCATAAACCCGTAAATAATAAACTCATGAACCGTAAACCTATAAACAAATATAACATAAACCCATTAACCATAAACCCATACACCATAAATTCACAAATCATAAACATATAAATTATTAACCCATTAACCATAAACCTATAGACAAAAACTCATGAAACAATAAAGCTTTTAACCATGAACCAACAAACCATAACCCACAAACCCATAAACCATAAAGCTATAAACCAAACCCTTTAACCATAAATTATAAAACCAAAAACTATGAACCCATAAACCATGAACCCATAAACCATAAACCAATAAACCATAAACTTATAAACCATAAGCCCATAAACTATAAACCCATAAACCATGAACCCATAAACTATAATGCCATGAACAATTAACCTATAAACCATAAACCCATAAACCATAACACCAAAAACCATAAACCCGTTTCATCCATGAACCATAAGCCTATAACTATAAACCCAAAGACCATAATCGATGAACCCATTAACATATAAACGATAAACCATAAACCCATAAACCATAATCCTATAAACCCATAAACGTATAAACCATAGACTCATAATCGATAAACCAATAAAACATAAACTCATACACCATAACCCAATAAAGCATAAACCCATAATCCATTAACCCATTAAAAATAAACTCATACACCATGAAGCCATAAACCTTGAACTCATAATCCATAAACCCATAAAACATAAACTCATAAACTATAAACCCATAAATTATGAGCCCATGAACCTTAAACCCATAAACCATAACGATATAAACCATAAACCCTTTTAATCCATACACCATAAGCCCATAAACCATAAACCCATAAGCCAGAAATTCATAAACCATAAAAGCATAAAACCATAAACCGTAACATCATAAAGCATAAACCTGTTTAATCCATGAACCATAAACCCATAAACCATAAACTCATAAACCTTAAACCCATAAACCATAAACCCATAAATCCATAAACCATAAACCCATAAATTATAAACTCATAAACTATAAACCCATAAACCATGAACCCATTAACCCATAAACCATATCACCATAAACCCTTTTGATCCATACACCATAAGCCCATAAACCATAAGCTCATAAACCATAAGCCCAGAAACTTAAGAGGCGGTCGGAACCAAATCGGTGACTTAGTTCGGTGCTTGTAATAAATGCTTATAATAATTTATTCATTTATTAATATCGTAAAAATATAGTCGTTTCCTCTAGTCATGTATATAAAGAATAATTTAAAATAGTTAAAGCCACAAAAATATACAAAATATTGTTATAAAGCGAAAAATGCCACCTAACAATCGACACGACAGTTTTTTGCATGCGGTATATGTCAAGTCAGTTTGATATTTGTAATAAATGCTTATAATAATTTATTTACTTATTCATATGGTAAAAATATAGTCATTTCCTCTAGTCATGTATATAAAGAATGATTTGAAATAGTTTAAGCCATAAAAATATACAAAATATTATCGTAAAGCGAAAAATGCTGACTTGATATATACCGCAAGTCACCGATTTGGTTCCGACCGCCTCTTAAGCACATAAATCATAAACCCATAAACCATAATCGATAAATCCAATAACCCATAAACCGTAAACCTATGATCCGTAAACTGATAAAACATAAACTCATACACCATAAATCCATAAAACATAAACCTATAATCCATTAAATTATAAAACATAAACTCATACGCCAAAAACCCATAAACTATAAACCCATAATCCATAAACCCATAAAACATAAACTTATACACCATAAACCCATGAATTATGAGCCCATAAATCATAATCCCATATAAAATCCTATAAACTATAGCACCATGAACCATGAACCCCTTTAATCCATAAACCATGAGCCCATAAACCATTAACCCATAAGGCAGAAACTCATAAAACATAAGCACATGAACCATAAACCTATGAACCATAAATAAATGACCCTTCAACCCATAAATAATAAACCATGAACCATAAACCCATAAACTCATAAACTATAAACCCATAAACCATGAACCCATAAACCATAAACTCAAAAACTATAACACCATAAACTATAAACCCGTTTAATCCATAAACCATAAACATATAGACCAGAAACTCATAAAACATAAGCACATGAACCATAATCGATAAACCCATTAACCCATAAACGATAAACCATAAACTTATAAACCATATTCCATAAACCCATAAACCATGATCCTATTAACCCGAAAACCCATAAACCATTAACTTATAATCTAGTAACCTATAAAACATAAACTCATACACCATAAACCCCATAAACCATAAACCCATAATCTATAAACCTATAAAGCATAAACTCATACACCATAAACTCATAAACCATAAACCCATAATCCACAAACATATAAACCATAATCAATAAACCCATTAACATACAAACGATAAACCATAAACCCATAAACCATAAACCCATAAACCATAAACTCATAAATCATAATCCATAAACCATAAACTTATAAACCATAAACCCATGAACTTATAAACTATAATCCCATAAACGATGAGTTTATAAACTATAAATCTATCTATGCACTATAAGACGACCAACTATAGACCTATAGTATGTAAACATTATGATTAATATATTCTCCGATTATAGTAGCGCGAAAATAATATAAGAAACTATACTTTATTACTATAATATATTATAATACATGAATATAGTATCACTACAATCCTAGACTATAGCTCACTACAGTCATCGATTATAGTTTTTTCCTGTAAGGGCTGTGCTATGCACAAAGTCTAGTGCGAGGACCTACTGCCAAGCCACCGAGTAAACTTGTTCCAAAGGCAATATGCCATTATTTTCAGCCAATATTTTACCCAGGTTTTTTTCGTATCGTTCGGTGGTCGTAAATCTATAATGATTCGAACCCACCATGAACTTGCCATGTGCAAAAAATCTAGCAGTGAATAATGAGGGTAATAGTTAATCCTCTATCTACTTGTTTAACTTTTCAAGGCAAGCGTTTTGCACAAAGAAGTTAATTTCGGCGTCCACGCGTTTTTTATTAATTGGTTCGATTTTAGCGATCGTTGGTGGCAAGCTGACCGCTAATTCTCCACAAGCTTCTACAACAAACGTGCAACTCCAAGAGCCTTCGTATAGCATCTCTTCCAGTGACCATCTCTGGCCAGTAGTCTCAGAGATAATAGTTTCTACAGAAGTTACCTGACTGACTTTGTGGTTAATATGTTTTCCAACGGCCGATGTATTTTGATCGATGTTGTGATCAGCAGTACTATTATTAGCATCTTAATCAGCATTATCCTCCTCAGAATTTACACTTGCAGGATTCAGCTCAACATTTAAATTAGAATCAGCAATAGGATCACTGGGTGTATCTTTTGCTTCCTCTGTGTCAAAAGTGTCTGTCGTCGTTTCGTTCGGCTCTATATGTACCTGAACTCTAACTACAGTTCTACTGTATCTTTTGTTTTGTCTTTTCGCAACTTTTTATTGGTCTTCCTCTGGCTCATTATTCATACCATGGGCTGGTTTAAGTAATTTAGCTGTACCGGTTTTATTCCTTTCTCCAACCTCAATTACGACGTTCTTACCATCATCTGAGCGGAAAATCACTTTAAATGGGCCAGCATAAGGTCTATCTAGGGTAGGCTTAATTGCCTTCACTCTCATGAATTCATGTAAGCATTTATCTAGGTCTTTAACCCTTTCAGTCACGAATTATTTTCGAAAAACACGTATTATCTATCATGCATTAATTTTTTTAATTTATTTACAATCTTATATTCAAAATATATCATATGATACTTATAAAATGAACACTCATTTATATGAAAATGCAAAAAGAATAAAGATTAAACTTAAAGTGCAAATTAAACAATAAAAAAAAGAAAATGAGAAAGGGTGCCACTATAGTGGCTCCTGTGACTGAAAGGGTTGAAGACGAATGTTTTGATGGAATGATTATGATTAGTTGGAACGGGTTTCAACTCTCTCATGTATGTTCTAAATTCGTCCAAAAATGTGGACTTACAAGATTCTCGGTCTGATGATGCAAATAATTCCCCTGGAACTCGCAGACCGGTACCGTATACAAAATCAGCTGGGCAGGCGTGGGTATCTCTATGCACGCACGTCCTGAGGCCCAAGAGAACTGTTAAGAGTGAATTGACACAATTTCCTTTTTCAGCATGGCATCTGAGAGCTGCTTTCAAGGCTCTATGCCATTTTTCCACCAGACCATTTGCTTGCGGATGGTAAGCGGTTGTTCTTATTTCCATACAACCCAGAAACTGAAGCCAGCGTTCAAATAGCTTAAAATTAAACTGTGACTTGGACTGTGGTAATAACCTCTGGTGTTCCAAATCTGGACAAACAGTTATCTACTAATGCTCTAGCTACTGTTTCAGCAGTGGTGTCTTTAAATGGAATAGCCTCCGACCATCTTGTATACCTGTCCACCATAGTGAGCAGATACTTATATCCATCACAGCTTGGTAATGTTCTAACAAGATCTATGTGTATACGAGAAAATCTCTCATCAAGTACCGTAAAATTTTCAGGCATGAACTTATTATGGCAG
This sequence comes from Anastatus disparis, assembly GCA_017163975.1. Lineage (NCBI taxonomy): Eukaryota > Metazoa > Arthropoda > Insecta > Hymenoptera > Eupelmidae > Anastatus > Anastatus disparis. Next base: position 7,259,825 of record JAFFSR010000349.1, on the reverse strand, counting down.
AACACTTTACATTGCTGGCATTTTGAACATTCTTTTCACTACTTTGTGATATCATGGTGCATGTTTGGCCAGACTAATTTCTGCCTAATTAATCCATCAGTTATTCTCGCACCTGGATGCGAATTCTGATGGAACAGCGTGAAGGTTTCCTTTCTTAACGCCTGTGGCAGATATAATCTAATAGTTTAAGCAAAAACGTCACAATAAATGGATATATCATTTACTTTTAGCGTGAGCTTGTCTAACTTAAGAGGGTGTTTCTTCTTCTTGAGAACACTGAGCAACCATTCGTCTTCAAATTGCTTTTCACGCAGCAGTGCTGAATCGAAAAGAGTGGGCGTTTAATAAGCTTCAAACCTAGCGCAGAACGCATTTGCTATAAAGCTGTCTGATTTTGCAAGCTCTTTAGCATTGACAATCTTTGATGAAGCTTTACTCTCAATTCGTGACAACGTGTCAGCCACCGTATTGCTTTCCCCTTTAATATAACAAATTCTTGCATTAAATTGTGCTATATATGTCAATTGGCGAATTTTACGGGTACTGGCTTTCTCCAAGCTCTGTGTCATGGCATACATCAAGCGTAGTTCAGTAAGTATATCAAATCGTCGAGTCTTGACAGAATAATAATACTTAACCACCTCAAAAATAGCCATGAGTTCGTGGTCACCTGTTGCATAATTCAATTGTGCTAACGAGAACTTACGTAAGAAAAACGCGAGTAGCTTCCACGTGCCATCAATGAACTGCTCTAACGCAGCACCCATTGCATAATCGGATGCATTGGCAACGATTCTAGTATCAGCATCGTCGCGAGGGTAAGCTAAATGGGTTACATTAGCCAAATCCCTTTTGCTTTGCTCAAATGCTTCCTGACTTCCAGCACCACAGATAACAGGACGTTTATCCTTCTTTTTACAATTTTTAAGGTGTTGATTTAACAATCTCTGGCTTTGAGCAGCGTTAGGAATACAAAGTCTATAGAAGTTATTCATTCCAATATATCTGCGGAGTTGGTCAATGTTCTGTGGCTTTGAAAAATCCAAAATGGCCTGGACTTTGCTCTGAAAAGGCTCAAAACCATCCTTACTTGTATGATGTCCCAGAAACTCTAATTCATTAACTTCAAAGACACATTTTTCAAAATTTAGTAGTAAGTGCGATACTTCTAACCGCTTCAGGACGATATTAAAATGTATCTTATGCTCTTCTTGGTTAGATAAGGCGATAAGTATGTCATCAATATAAACAAAAACACAGCCCAGGTCTCCTAAAACCCGGTTAACGTAGCGCTGAAAGGTCTGCGCAACATTACTTAGGCCGAAAGTGATGACCTTGTACACAAATAAACCAAAAGAAGTAATAATGGCTGTTTTAGGCCTATTTCACTCTGCGACTGGTATTTGATAATACGCTTTCTGGAGGTCGAAAGAGGAAAAAATAGTCTTGCCACTTAAAAATGTTGAAAAATTGTTAAGGTGAGGCACTGGGTACCTGTATGCTACTGTCTTCTAACCTGGTTGAGTGCCCTATAATCTCCACAAATCCTCTCGGAATCGTCCTTTTTGGGCACCATATGAATAGGGCTTGCCCACGGGCTGCCATACTCCCGTTTCGCACAATGACTTAAACTAAGCTTTCGCCGCTTGGGGTTTGTCAGGACCCGATATTCTTGCTCTTTGCGCAATAGAAAAGCCTGTAGTCTTAATATAGTGTTCTACACCACGATCTTGTAGTAGTGCAGTTTGTTCCACTCCAAGTACCTTAGGGTATTTATTGAGTACATGAGAATAATTAATATTTGGTCCAATAAAAGACACTTTTAAATAACTTATTTCCTTCTCTATAGCATCAACTGATATAAATTTCGTACCGTCTATAAGCTTCCTTTCCTTTGAATCAGGCATAAGATGGTGGTGTTTCAGTACATCACCTCCAATAATAGGGTACGGCACATCAGCTACAATAAAATTCCAGCTTATAGTTCTGAAGATGCCAAGATCAAGTTTGCGAAGTTCAGTGCCCTAAGTTTGTATTACGGTGTTATTTGCAGCATATAACTTAATATTAAGAGTTTTATCTAGTTTACGAGATCCTCTCGGGACTAAAGAGACTTCGGCGCCAGTATCTATTAAGAAAAGTTCACTTCTATTTAAATCTTTCACAAGGAGGCGAACTAATGTAGAGCTTTCCACTGATACCCCCTTTGCAGCGGCGTCTATTCGTTTACCTGTGCTTTATTTTTGCTAGGGTTGCTGGATTTAAAACTGATATAATGCTTGCAGAATTCAAAGCATTCCATGGCTTTTTTTCGGTAGTAAAAATGATACCAGCGAATTTCTTCTTTATTGCTCAATTTAATTGGCTTATTCCTCTGGTTTTTCTCGTGAACTTTATTTTTATTATCTTTATTTTTTACAATTATTTTATTTTTGAAACTACCGCGCCTTCGCGTTCTTTCTTCCAGTGCTTCAACTCTTGCTTCTATATTTGAAGCTGTGTCTGAACTGGTGGATGCTTGCGTAGCAACTGCGTTTACCGTATCCTTTGGATCGTAAATAGCTGTTCTAACTTTTTCTCAGGAGATTAAGAATACTTTTTCAGGATCGCTACTTTCAACGCATGATATTTAACTCCCTGCTCTGCGGTTTTAATGACGAGTGTCAATCGTTGCACTTCGTTTATACCCAGGTTCTGCAAGAGGTTCCAAAATTTATCCTCCTCCGATATTATGCCTTTTTTAGTCATTTGGTTTTCAAACAAGGCAAACCATATTTCCTCCTCTTCTTTCCATAGAGGCTGAAATTTTATTTTAAACGCAGAGCCTAAGTTCGAACCTTTTCCAATAATGATGGTGGGTCTGTTCTGTAAAGAAGTGAAAGCGACAACTGAAGACGCAGGGTTATTATTAAGTATTATAGGTGGTTCATGTATTTGCACATCCACCCTTATGGTATTATTACTATTAGACACACTCTGAGGAGCATTACTAGCAGACGTTGCTGCATCTATCGTTTGACCGTTATTACTCTCAGTACTAGGAGTGTTAATATCTCCCTTACTCTGTGTAAGTGATTTGAATGTCACGGAAATACTAGCTAGAGTTTCCTTGACCATCGTTAAACGACCATCCAAGGTCGATTTCTTATTTTTATCTTTGAGCGGTTTGGTTTTGGCGGTTGCGTTTACGTCGCCGGTTGCTAAACCCTGCAAACTAATTCACTTTCTACCTTATCTACCTCGAATAAATCATAGAAATTATCAGCATCTTTCGGAGAAGCCATATTGTACACAGTCTTATTTCTAGTCACAAACTGAGTATTTGCAAGGGACGAATGTTCTACTCTCCACATACCTTAGCAACACAACACTCAAATTGACATACCTGTGTTAAGTTCTATCTTGCACCAGGACTAAATAAAAGTGGACATGTTATTTAATTATATTTAATTGCATTGAATATATATATATATATAAATTATGTTCGTTTGAGATATTGAATTTATTCATAAAATGTATGTCATAAAGATAAAGATGTATGAATCTAGTGGTGGAAAAACTCCACCAATATTTAATTGAACGAAATCGCTCTCACGATTGAATATTATTAAAGGATAAACTTGATTCTTGAAATAAAGAGTTTATTGAATAATTATATATTCTTACCTTGTAGTATTTCTTAGTAGATTGGTGCTAGGTATGGGCAGACAAATGAATAGGCACAATATGTAAATAAATCCTCGAGGTTTATTGATATCTTTTAACACTTTTGATACAATTGATTTTTATGCGCGTATATATTTTAATAATTGATATATGTATATTTAGTAATAGCAATTGCTTTGAAATATAGAACTTGACGGGCAGTGTAAACGTATTACCAATAAGAAACCCGGGGTAATGTCCCAATATCATTTGTTTCATTTGGCTTTTATACTCATATTTGTTTATGAGATTTATTGTCTTTTACATCAATTTTTATTTATAAATTTTCTTAAATTTTAATGATATGTTTCGTAATGTTTTTAGGATTTGTAAAATTCATTTTGAAATTTCGAAACATACGTTTTGATTCTTTTCTTATGATCTACTTAATTTTGCTTAATAATGAAATAATGAGACTGTTCAATAACTGAGGAATTTGATTTACCAATGTTAATAAAAAAGATACGTTTATGACGTAACACCTGCGTTCAGAATCCATACTAACAAATGGTCTGGCACGCCACGCCACAATTCTCTTCACTTAAACGTGCACTCTCACTCTCACACCAAGGGTTAAAACAGAGTCGTGGACTAAAATTAAATAACATAAATACAAATCTGTGCATAAAAGACTAGAAATTCATAAAATTACCTTGCGAACGCTTGGTCTCCCAGAGTCATGAGCTGTCAACTCATAGAATCTAACAGGCATGGCACCCAAAATGTCTCCGTGGCGAATTATGGCATACGCTAGCACTCACAAACTCTTAAGAAGAACAAACGTCGCACGTTAAAAAAAATCCACTCATACTGCACATTTAAAAACAAAGGTCCAGTTGTCTGTTGGCACTATCCGCGCGCCTTATGAACTAAAATAATATAATTACGACTAGTTGACCTGTAGACTAAACTATCTAATGAAAATCGAATCAGGTCGGTTGCACATATGTGTCACGTGAAAAGATTGAGATCTATAGATTTATTTGCATATGTTGAGAATTTATATAATGTTTAATATTACGAACTACTCTCAATGATCTCACTTCGTTCACGAGTGTAGTCTCGTGGTTACGCTTTAAATTTTTCGTGCTCCTCATCGGAAAGCAAAGAGAGAGCGACTTAGCTGCGGCGTCTTTACGCTATTACTTATTATAATGTAAACCTTTTAATTTAAATAAAGTCAACTCTCTATCGCTCTTCCGGTGAGAACTCGAAAATGACGAACAAGAGGAAATTGAATTTAATTTTGTTATGAATTTGATTAAAGAAACAAAAGAAAAATTTTATATGTATATTTTGTTTTCGATTCCTGACTGGAAAACGGGAGAAGAGTAACAGAGAATTTATACATGATACTAAAGTAACACTGAAGTTAATTACAAATAAACATCCTTTATACGCTCTAATTCACTACCATTCTCTCTAGGTATTCCAATCAGCAATCGAACGAAGAAAGATTTATTAAACAAAAATTATATCCAAAAGGTAGAAAATCTTTGAATTTTAAATATAATAAACTAAATTTCGATATTTGAATAAGCAATTCAAATAAATTAAAATCACGAGACAACTGTTAAATAAATCTTATTATACGCAAATTCGCTCCTTCGCACGATGTTGAATGCCGTTGAATGCGTCCCAATGACTTTCAAGAAAAAAATTTTTTAATTTTAACATTGCAAAAAAAAATAGCGTCAGTGCCGTTTCCGGACGCTATCGTTATGCTTTAAAAAATTGCGGTCACAAAATGGCCGCTGTACCACGCTTTCCCTTTACGTTTTATCTTTTTTGTTCAATTTTATATTTTATTATTTTTAATTTTTATCTAAATTTCTTCCTTTGTTGTTCAATTTTCATATTTTATTATTTTTACTTTTTATTTATTAAAATTTCTTTTTTTAAGAAAGTTTCCTCCTTCTGCGTTTTGCGGCTGGCTTACCAACTTGATTCTTGTGCCGGTTCTTCTTACTTGCTGATTTTGTTAGTTTTACTTTTTAATGTTATTAAACACGCAATCATGCAGAAAAAAAAAACGTTGAACTTGATGCTCTAGGTGTGCTGGATCGTTGCTGGATCGCTGCTTTGTCGCTGGCCTGATGAAGCCATTGAAAACACGCTAACAGGCATGCTGCACAGTGGACCAAAAATGTTGCGTTAGCCGATGAACGAAATCACGCTACAACGCAGATGCTATGTATTCAATATACGACGCAGAAGCCGTCAAACAACGATCCGACGATGCGAAGCGCTTGAAAAAGGCCACCTCCTGGAGGCTAATAATTGTTAAAAAGGAATAGCGTGGTATTGAGCCCTTGAATTGATGTAGAGAAAAACTTTTTGCTAAAACGCCGTAAAACGTGGTTTGATGAAAATGGCGGCACTTCCTTCCTTCCTCAAAGGAGTCACCAATGTAGATTAAATATATTAAGGAGCTTGGCTAAGCCAAAATAGTCGTTATAGTTAATCCTGGACTACAAACCAGGAACGTATTCAAGAAGGAATGGTGAAATAACTGCAACAAAAGATACGGTTGAGTTAAATTTATTATATGTAAATGGCCGCTTCTACGGCGTACAGGTAGACCCTATCACAGTGAGGTCTGAAGCTCGACTTGCTTGCTCAAGAGCTCGCAACGTTCTCTCTACTTACGAACGGCTGAAGCAATGCCTATACTAAGTTAGCGCCTGCGTGGTACTGAACGTACCCACAGATATTTTGTTGCTAATTTGTTGCTGACATTTCCGTCCAGAAACGATTTTGTTACTCCAGCCGTTTCCGAAAAATCATAGCTGTGCTAGCATAAGTCGTACGCTAACACGACCACTGCAGTAACTTTTTTACAATGATTAAAGTTTTGATAATAGCGAATAAAAATTAAAAAATTATATTTTTGTAAAATAAATATCGTAACAGAAATTTAATTCATTCCATTTGCAATTCAAAAGAATTAGTTCCTTAAAAATTCTAAATTTAAAATTATTTTTAAAATAAAAAAAATAGGGATAAAGATTGAATTAACTTTTCTCCCCTCTATCCGGAAAGCGACAATTTTTTGACCGCTGTTCAAAACAAAGTTGCCGCTTTCTGACGCCATCGAGCAAAAAAATAGTATACATACAACCCTTGGACAGTAAATAAGAAAGCCTCAGATCACATGATAGTAAACCTCAGCTTCGCCTCGGTCAACAATTACATGTTATCTGAGACCTTTCTTACTTTTTTGGCCATGGGTCGTAATATACTATTTATGAGTTTTATAATTTTCCTAGAGAAGTTTCACATTTGTTGGTCAGTCCCAGACTGCCACACCAGTTTTTTTTAAATTAAAGCTGGGTTCAAATCCTTTCGAAATAGTAGTTACAGTATCTGAAAATTTTATTTTTTTCCAAATACATCAAGCAATGAAAATTGGACCAAATTTTAGCATTTATTGTTAATAAATGTTATGAAGAAAAATTTAGGTCCAATTTTCATTGCTCCATATCTTTAGAAAAAAATAATATTTTTAGATGCTGTAACTCCTATAGCAAAAGGATTTGAACCCGGCTTTCATTTTAAAAAAGTTCAAGCTTCTAGTTATTGATGCTAAAGAACCATAAGCGTTTAGTAACATTTTATAGCTATAAATAAATATAAATATATGCACAAATAACAAGTCACATGTAAAAAAGGAAATTAGAATGAAATGTGAAAAAATTATTTATATTTTCCAAGCGCAAAAACAATTTGATCTTTTTGTTCTACGGATTAGTTATAAATAAAAAATTTGTAATTAAAATCACGAGATTGGCATCTAAACGAGACAATATCACCTTTTGTACATTTTAAGTGAGCCCATCCTTACATAATAAGTATTATACCCTATCAACAGCGTTAATATTTATCCTGAAGGTTTGTTGATATTTGCCCCTACACAGCCATTTTTTAAAAAAATATCATTAAAAATATATATGAACATGATACATATATTATTAATGCGATTAAATAACTCATTTTTAACGTGAATTAATATAAAATAATTCTAATATTATTAATTATAACAAAAGTAATCTAAAACAAATATTTACGTATGTGGAAATTTTATATTACCTGTCAAAAAAAGGCTGTATTCTACGTCTCTCCTCTGCAAAGGCGTGTGCGGTACTAAATATGTTTACATTATAGAGGATGTTATAACTCAAAAAGATAACTATGGAACCTCTAGGACTGTTTCTGTTAATATTAAGTGTTAATATTTACTTCTGTTACTTTTAATTCCGGTTTTCCCTACCATCAAGATTACTCAGTTAAATTTAAAAAAAAAATCATTCATTAGTTTTTAAGAATTTTCGATTTCTGGTACAAAATAGAAAATTTTTTATGTATAATATTGGAACTAAAAATTCTAAATAACGTTTTTTGGACACTGGTAGTTTGGACCCTTTTTTTTTAATTTTTGGTATAAATCGATAAAGGAAATATTTTTGAAGTCAACTGCATTGGTTTGGTGTGTGCGATGAACTTTTGTGTGTGTGTGTCCATAAATGCATGCATACATGCATAGATGAATCGTGTATAATTTTTAAAATCATCCACTATGCCACCACGTTTTCTCAAACTTATAGAGACTCCCATATCCAGACAAAGTTCAGCGCACGCTGAGAACCAGTGCAGTTAACCTTAAAAATGTTTCCTTTATCTATTTACACCAAAAATGATCAAAAAAAGGGGTATACTTTTTCTACGAGTGGCCAGAAAACTTATGGACCCTCCTCTTTAAATTGCATAATCTTCATGATATATACTACAAGCTGCAATTACTTTCTTAAAATTTTGCAAAAAAACGAGAGATGGGCAATATCTAAAAGTACAGGTGCAGTGTCCATTTTAAATCCACTTAAATGGAAAAATTATCAATTATATGGCTTTTTTATTAGTAGAATACCATAATCAAAATTAAAAACCGTAGTAATAATTCTATATTACAATACCTTAGCATACGCGTCTTAAGTCCCAGAGAAAGTAGTAAAAAAAATCCAACAATATTTCCGAGCTTCATGTCACTCGTTAGATCAGATACCAATTTTTCGTGATTTAAAAGAAAAATTATAAGAGAAACATATCAAATGAAATATACCGTTTTAATTAATGAAATATCTTAATTGGATGAGAAGTTACATTAGGGGCCGTACTGACGTTACATTTACGCTAATAAAGCCATAGTTCCTCGAGAATAGCTTAAGCAACAAAAATATTGATAAAAATATCAGCGAAAAATCCGCAAAAAAATATCGATCACTAATTTTCTTTCTACCTTATCATTTACATAACATTCTAAATTTTCTCTAGTCTCGATATCGGTAATTTATTCAAAAGTTAATATTATTAAATCTAGCAATATATTATCGAGTATCTACAGATTAGAAACAAAATATCCTTTACTAATTTTTATTCTACTCTTTAATTCAGTGAATTATTAAATTTTTTCAAGGTATGGTGTTAGTTATCCAGGCAAATATTAATATTTTTAAATCCAGCGATATACCATTTTTCAGCAACAAATTAGCAACAAAATATCCAGTTCAAATCATTAAAATATCTTAATTAGAAAAAAAGTTATAGCAGTGGTTGTGCTAGCGTAAAACTTACGCTAGCAAAGCCATGGTTTTTCGGAAACGGCTGGAGTAACAAAATCGTTTTCAGACGGAAATGTCATCAACAAATTAGAAACAAAATATCCTTTATTAATTTTTATTCCACCCTTTAATTTAGTGAATTTTCAAATTTTTTCAAGGTTTGGAGTTAGTTATCCAGTCAAATATTAATATTTTGAAATCCAGCGATATACTACCTTTCAGCAACAAATTAGCAACAAAATATCCCGTTCGAATTGTTAAAATATCTTAATTAGAAAAAAAGTTACTATAGTGGTCGTGCTAGCGTAAGATTTACGCTAGCACAGCCATGATTTCTCGGAAACGGCTGGAGCAACAAAATCGTTTCTGGCGTAACAAATTAGCAATAAATTAACAACAAATTAACAACAAATTAGCAACAAAATATGGTATAGTTTAGATCTTCGCGTTTTAATGTTGCTGTGCTAGCGTAATAGACGTGCTAAGATCTATGATTCCAAAAAATAACCAACTATGAACTCGTTAACAATGAACTCAGTAATACTGATTGGGATGAAATTATTAATATTGAGCAAGACATTAATGTGTCAATTGAGAATTTTTATAACTTTATCTTCAACATTATAAAGCATATACATTTTTAAGAATAGGATGAACTATCTGTCTTCGTCTAATAATGTTTTTCATTATTTATGTAAATACCATTTACTGTAACACGAAAAAAACGGTAGCCCTCACTAGATACTAGTATAATGGTTAAATTTTATAATAAGAACAAAATTATTCAAAAACCACATGATAAAATTATTTTGTTTTTATTATAAAATTTATCGATTATACTTATTTATTATAGTAGTATCTAGTGGGGGCTGCCATTTTTTGGTGTTACAGCTAATGGTGTTTATATAAATGATGAAAAACTTCATTAGCCAAGGACAGATAGTTCGGCCTGCTCTTAAATACTCCAAAATTTTTATGTGCGTGGATGATATGAAGATATTTATTAAAGTGAATGATGTTAATGACTTAGTAAAATTACAGATTGATTTGGATCGTATAATGAATGGGCTACAATTAAGGGGATATATACATATTGGACACTAAGAAATAAAATATAATTTTTTTATTAATGTTTAAATTAATTTTAAAATATTTAAAATACTATCTTGAAGTAGACATAAATATCTTTATTTTAAGCTCTATTAGGCTTATTTTACTCCAGCCATACTTCCATGATCATTCGATGAACCTTCGAATCCATAATTCCTGCACCGTAAAGTTTCTAATGACTTAATGAACTAATTCGACTTTACCAAACGGATTTAGCTTCAGTGTTGATGTCATTTTTGTTTAAATGTAGGGGCTTCCAAAAAACCAAAAATTTTGACTTTTCAACAAAAATTTCTAATTTTTTAACAAAAAATCTTAATTTTTCAAATAAATTTAAATATTTTTGGATTTTTTTACCACTTTTAGTCATTTAATTTTAAAACCCTATATTCATGCAAGAATGATATTAATACTGAAGCCAAATCTATTTGGCAAAGTTAAATTAGTTCATTAGGTCATCAGAAACCTTACAGTGCAGGAATTATGACTTCGAAGGTTCATCGAGTGATCATGGAAGTATGGCTTGAATCAAATAAGCCCAATAGGGCTTAAAATAAAGGTGTTTATATTTACTTCAAGGTAATATTTTAAATATTTTGAGATTATTTTAAACATTAATAAGAAAATTGTATTTTATTTCTTAAGGTCCAATATGTATATACCCCCTTAATGGTTTAGCTTTTAATGTTCAGAAGTGTAAAGCAATGTCTTTTTCCACTGATAAAACACTTGACTAGTCTTTTATAAAAATAGTTCATGTTTTTATAAGCCTACGCTCAAACGTAAACGATAATTTTTTTTATTTAAAATCTCTAAAACAATCGAATACCAATATATTATGTAATTGAAGGCCCGGATCGAATAACGTCCTTAGCGCTTGGCTTGCCTGCCGCGAGTCAAAAATTGACGTCATGGTGACCAAATTTTCAAAGTTGCGAAAATGAATTTTAAAAAATACCACCGTGTAGAGTATCGAAATAAGCAACTTTTTTATATTTATAGTTTATTGATACAGTGTTTATTTTCTGAGAAAAAAAATAAAATCGGAAAATTGTTGAACTTGTTTGCGTCGCGTTTTTTTAAACTTAACTCGCTCTAACTCCGGAAAATATGAACGGATCTTCTTGATTTTTTTTATGGTATCGTAGAATACCTTAGCGATGCTGATAAACGTCTAAAAAATTAGCAATTAAATATTTTTCATTTAACAATTTAATAGTTAATCACCGAGCTACTTTATATAGGGTTAATATATTCAACGACAAAAAGTGTGTTACAAAGTTGAAGACTCGAAAAACTTTCAGCGAGAGATTGATTCGGCAACATCTCAAGAAGTTTTTCAGAAAATTTCAGATCAATTGCATAAGAAATTAAGAAAATAGAGCAATTTTATCAAACCTATACGTTCCGCGCGAATACAATGGTTGCGTACATATATGTTAAACACGATAAAGTTACTTGTAGGCTAAAGTTTTGTTGTTACTTTTTAGAAATAGACACTTTACTTAACTATACTATTTATACTATTTATTTATGTTGTAGTTATTAAAGAAAATAAATATTTTATTTAGCTAAGGTATGAATAATTAAAAAACCACGCTAAATTACTTAACCTTAAATAAATAAAAGAAAAACAATAAATCGTATCGCATCGATATCATCATTAGACAGAACCTTTTCTGCTAGCATACATGCAACAGTTATTATTAATCTTTGTTCATATTCTTTATTTTTTATGTATGCAAAAGTTTTACTCTTTTAAAATAAATCGGCAATGTCTATTAATATTGGACGAAAAAGAATTAAAAATCAGAAAGCATGGAAAGAAAATATTCTCAAAAGTTTAAGAAATAAGGTATGCAAAACACTGCAATGAGTTATGATTTAAATAAACAATTTTAGGTTAAGTATTATTTACTACTAAAATATTAGACGTGTTCATAATTTTTTTATTTTTGTTTGCACTTAAAAGAAAGTTTGCAATACAAAAATATTTTCTAAAGTTTTAAAATATGTCTAAAATAAATTTTTTTCCAATAAAGAAATGTTTATATTTTGTTTTTCATATAAATTCATTATTGCTAAACGTTTTTATACAGGGGTTAGAGTATGAAACAAGAGCTGGAAAGAAAGTCCCTGAAAAAACTTTTATTGAAGTTAAAAGTTGTTGTCCAAAAAAATGTTTTTCAAAAATCGATTGTGAGTGGCAGGAATCTATCTTTGGGGTTTAACCACCTACAGCCTATTTGGCCTAGTAAGTGACACCTCGACCACCTTTGTGTTCCGGTGTTTTCGCGTTCGAAACCATACCTCATTTTCCCTAACTTCGGTAGGTGGTGCTCGATCGTGCAGGCCTACTTAGGCGGGGAGCATCGCTCAACCCATCCTTTTTAGCGCATCGGGAGCTCAACATCTACCCGGCAGAACGGTCCGGCTCAACTTAATAGTGGAACAGTCGCGTTCTGCCTTACCGGCCCTCGAGTGACTTTTCGTCGATTTTTGTTAAAACCGAAAAAAGTCTCTCGGGGGTGGTCCACCGCGGTGTCAGTGAGCTCGGGACATCCTCCACTTTCAATATTTAAATTAAAAAATGGAGGAAAAATTCCGACCTCACCGGGATTCGAACCCCGGCCCTCTGCGTGAGAGTCGGATGCTCTAGCCCCTGAGCCACCGCGGCTCTGAGTGGCAGGAATCTATGTTTGATAAGTTTTGGCACAGCGGTGATTTTCACGTGCAAAATACGATTTTGGAAAATATGATTGAAAGAAAACAATCCACGCAAGAATACCATCGTTTGCAATGGCAATTTCATTGTCGCTATAAATGTGCTAGTGTTGATATATGTAGAAAATTTATTTGCAAAATTTTTAATATAGGAGAACGAAGAATAAAAACAGTTCAGAAAAAAATAATGAATAACGAAACGATGATTGATAAAAGAGGAAGTCACGAAAATCGAAAAACTGTATTAACCGAAGATATGAAAACTTTAATTTTAGAACATTGCAAGAGTCTTCCGCATTCGGAATCTCATTATTCGAGAGAAAACAGTAAACTTAATTATTTTCACGATAAATCATTAACGCTGAAGTCACTTTATGATTCATTTTTGGAATTTCATGCAGCTGTGACGGGAATAACTATTATTCCAATTGATATTTCGACATATTCTAATTATTTTAATCATTATGTAAATTTTTCGATCGGTCTTCCACGGACTGACGTATGTGATCTCTGCTACACCTTTGAAGTTAATAAAACACGAAAAAATGAGCATGCTCAACATCTTTTGCAAATTGAAAAATATAAAAAGATGAAAAATGAAATGATGTCTACTACAGATACTCTTAAATGTGAATTTGATTTTGGCCAAAACTTGCCGATACCAAAACTTCCAGTAAATTCGCAATTCTTTCGTCGTTTAATTTGGCTATACATATTTAATGTACACATTTTCGAAAGCGAACGAAGTTATATGTTTCATTTTATGGAAGGCGTTTTGAAAAAAGGCGCTAATAGTGTAGTTAATATGGTAGAATATGCGATACAGGAAGAATTGCAATTAAATTATTTCAACAAGATATTTTTATTTTCCGATGCGGCAGGAGGACAAAATCGCAATTATACAAATTTACATAGTTTTTCTGCTTTATCTTGTAAACTTCAATTGGAAATTCAACAGTTGTTTCCCGTCAGAGGCCACTCATATTGCCAATGTGATCGCAATTTCGGTTTATATGGAAATAAAAAGAAAAAAAGAGAAAGAATTGAAACAGAAAGTGAATATGTAGAGATAATAAAAAGTTCTCGTGATCCTCCATTTGAAATGGTTGACGTTTCAAAACTCACCATAATTGATTATGAAAAGTTTTTTGAAAAAGATGCGGAATTGAAAAAAGATGAAGTTAAAATAAGTAAAGCTGTGAAAATTGTTTATTTCCCTAATGGATGTATTGATTTATATTATGATTATTATAGCAGTCCGACGACAATAAAATTAACAAAAAGTCTTGAAATAAATTTATCAGAAGCCTCAGTAGCAGGGAAGACAGGAATAACGAAAGAAAAACAGAAAGACTTGCAACATTTACTACAATTTTGTAGTTATAAAGGGAAACAATTTGGCGAAAATTTTTTAAACGAAAGCTCAATTAAAACTAAAGTTGCTGGTAAAAAATCTAATATAAAAGAAGAAACTTTTGATGACAAAAAAAGTAAAAGAAAAAAAGAACTACTTGATGATGAAAAATCCAAAATAAAAAAAGAATTACTTGATGCCAAAAAATCTAAAAAAGAAATACTTGATAAGAAAATGAAAAATATTAAATCAAAAATCAAATTAGTCAAAACAAAAGTTAGTGATAATAAGAAGCAAAAATTAGATAACAAAATTAATGAAAAACAAATGAAACGAAAATCACTGGACCAAGAAACAAAAGTATCGAAAAAGAAAAAAATGTAATTTAGTTTTTGTTAAGATTAAGCTGTAAATAAATATTTATTTAAGAAATAAATAAACGAGAATGTTTTATTTCAATTCATAAGAAAATCTTAAAATCTATGAACCAAATAACTTTCTTATCAAATAATTTTTTCATAAAATATAATCACTGCTATCTACGAGAAAGTGGACATCGATTGACTATTGCTTTTTTTCTAAATTTTATATACCATAAATATAAATTTTATATACTATAGTATTGAATATTACGATTAAATAAAATTAAACTTTAACTCATCGATATTATAACTTTAACATATATGTACGCAACCATTGTATTCGCGCGGAACGTATAGGTTTGATAAAATCGCTCTATTTTCTTAATTTCTTATGCAATTGATCTGAAATTTTCTGAAAAACTTCTTGAGATGTTGCCGAATCAATCTCTCGCTGAAAGTTTTTCGAGTCTTCAACTTTGTAACACACTTTTTGTCGTTGAATATATTAACCCTATATAAAGTAGCTCGGTGATTAACTATTAAATTGTTAAATGAAAAATATTTAATTGCTAATTTTTTAGACGTTTATCAGCATCGCTAAGGTATTCTACGATATCATACAAAAAATCAAGAAGATCCGTTCATATTTTCCGGAGTTAGAGCGAGTTAAGTTTAAAAAAACGCGACGCAAACAAGTTCAACAATTTTCCGATTTTATTTTTTTTCTCAGAAAATAAACACTGTATCAATAAACTATAAATATAAAAAAGTTGCTTATTTCGATACTCTACACGGTGGTATTTTTTAAAATTCATTTTCGCAACTTTGAAAATTTGGTCACCATGACGTCAATTTTTGACTCGCGGCAGGCGAGCCAAGCGCTAAGGACGTTATTCGATCCGGGCCTTCAATTACACTAATAGAAATTCTTTGAACTGTAACTTTTATAGTGATTCTTTGCATATTAAAAAAAAACAATAGGAACCAAAAAAAGGATAACATATAACAATGTTTAATTTTAAGTCTTATAGATTTAATGTATAATCAGTTATTTTTCTCGTATTTAATTTTATATACATATTATATGTACACTCAGCAAAAAAAAACGCGCTAATTTTTTTGGTCTAAGAAATGACGATTTTCAAATGGTTATATCTCCGCCAAAAATAGGGTAATTAAAGTGAACCAAAGTGGAAAATAAAGAATTCGGCTTCCTTTTTTAAACCTCGTTGGAAATATTTGGCTATGTCTTTTTGGGCATGCGCTAAGTCAAGAAAAGTGGGAAATTATTTTTCAATCTAAAAAGTGCCATTTTTGCGTGATGCTGCCAACTTTGGATAGATCAAACGAATAATTCTTATTTAGAATCTGAAAATTTAGGTTTTTTTAAGCAATTCCTTTTCTTGGAGCATATCGTTTCGAGCATTAGGTGCAAAACTACGAGCAAATGAAAATGGCGCGTTTGCTTAAATTTTTTGGCGAGATTTCCAGACTATGATTAGAAAAGAAACCAATATAAGATCAAATAAAAAATCAAACTTGAAAAAATTAAAATAAGGGAGATTACTCCCACAAATAATAAATTTCAGTATGAAATATCGTTTATATGAAAAATATTTTAATTTTAAATATCAATTTACATTAACCTTTGACGTATCTAATTGATTCTTAGCTCTGGTTCTGGACATTATAGCCTCAACACGTTTACGTCTTGCATTGCGTTCTTCTTCTTCTCTCTTTAAACGTTCAACCATTTCGACTCGTTGCCTATAACAGACATAAAGATTTAAAATACTAGAGATAAAATTAGATATAATAATAATAAAAAAATAACCTTTCTGTCATTATATGAATTAAATGAAAAATAATTTCGAGTTTCTAATAAAAGAATATCACATTATCTACAAATATTATATGATTGAAGTTATTGTTTTTAGCATTATTATATTTAAATTATAATCTTAAACTAATACAAATTAAAATTACGCATTGTAAGTGCACAATTAAAATAGATATAGTTAACGGAATTTTATTTTTGATTAGTTTGATAATTGTCGATAAAATTATGACAGGCCTATTTTTCCAACTAAAGGCTTACAATCATTTTAAATATTTATAAATAAAATTCTCTTAAGCTCTTCAGACTGGCATTTACATACACATTTTATTGGGGTCCAATAAAAAAGAGCCATCCTTGAGAAAAAAAGTACTAATTAAAAAATTTTGTATCTCAACAAATAAGGGTCGTACAGAACTCTACGACCACTCATTTTAAACGTATTTGTAAGAACTTTTTAATGGTGTATTGGCAATTTCATTTTGAGTACTTGTCTAGGAAATATTACGACTTAAAAATAGAAAAAAAAAATTTTTTTATTCGCCTGTGTTTAAATTGGAATTATTTTTCGGAAAATGATGGTAGAAAAATTTTACTCGGCTAGTTTTAAAGGTATTTTACTTAACTTGAAATTTATATTTTAGTTTTTTTTCTAGGTTCAAAATTGACCGAGATTTAGCGATTTTTGTTCAAAAAAAGGGTCTTTTTTATTTTTCCGATATCTGCTTAATGAGAGGATATAGAAAAATGGCAAATGAAAAAAAGGGTATTTTTATATGTAGAATAACCTTAAATTTTCTGAAAATTTTTTGTGCATTTTAATTTTTTTGATATTGTTGCGGTATTCTTATAAGAGTATGGTATACATGTATATAATTAAATTTTTCTACAATTATTTTCCGAAAAATGATTAAAATTCAAACACAGGCTAATAAAAAAATTTTTTTTTTGTATTTTTAAGTCGTGATATTTCCCAGACAAGTACTTAAAATTAAATTGCCTATACACCATTAAAAAGTCCTTACAAATACGTTTAAAATAAGTGGTCGTAGGGTTCTGTACGACCCTTATTTGTTGAGATACAAAATTTTTTAATTAGTACTTTTTTTCTTAAGGGTGGCTCTTTTTTATTGGACCCCACTGTATGTGGATGAAATAAAAAAACACAGAATAGTGATTAACTCACATTTTTTGATCATTAAATGCATGGCGTACTTTAGGCAAGTCCCACATCGACTGAAAGGTCAACGGAAAAACTCAAGAAGGTTCCATTTTGTATAATTTATGCAATCATATCCTGTTAAAATTAAAATCCTATCTGCTCCCTTTCACCACGAATCTCAAAAATAAGATTTTAAGAAAATCATCTGAGATTACAAAATAGTCTTAAGATTGTTTAGTTAGGTATATTTGCGTAATATAATATAAACCCAACTCCATCTTTAGTCCACTATTATAGGCTATTTAAGTTCTGTTACGTCAAAGAAACTGCTTCGGTTGTTCAAAAAGGGTACCGTTATCATAAGAGTCTTCTTAAAAAAGTTAAATTTTACATAATTGAAGTAGATGATATCACGTTTAAAATTAGCTTCGATGTCATATATACTAAAATTGATAGCAAAGTTTGTAAATATCTCATATGCAACAATGCTTCAAAATTCTGTGATATTACGAATCACATAAAACAGAGTTAGTATTACAATAATTTTTATCAATTTTAATGAATTATCTATTACTGTTGATGTCATAAAACAAGGATTTGAAATAACCGATATTAGTAATATTGTTCGTTTATTCTTTGCTGGAACTTAGGCTGTTGCAAAGATTATACGGCTGGATATCAAGCGAATATATTAAAACCAATAAGTTCAAAGATTATTGCATACAAACAACTAATATATGTATCAATTTATACCCATGCTATGAGCTACCTCTATCAGTACATAAAGTCTTAATTCACGGAAATCGACTTATCAGATCATTTAATGTGCCTATAGGTTGGTTACCGAAAGAGGCCGAAAAGGCGACAAATAAAATCTTAAGGAAAGTACGGACGCAAAATAACAAAATAGAAAGACGTTCAACGGAGATATTATATATCATATGAATGAATTCACAAAAATAGGCATATTTCAGAAAAAAAGACTGATATTTTTTTTTAAATCACACCTCCCAAATTTTTTTTTAGTAAATATGTATTATTGAAGAACAAAAACACCCTCGTAATTTATTTGTAATAATTTTTCGATCATACGATTAATTTTAGTTCAAAATGAAAATGAAAAAAAAAATCAATTAAATATGCATCAATTTACCAAGAAAATCATTGACCATGAAACACCTTTTTTCCTTCTTCCTTTATTTTTTTACAGTTCAACTTTTTTTCAGTGCTTTGTTCTGTTTGGTTTTTAGATACAGTTTGCTTAGATATTCGTATATTATCCATCATGTATATTTATTTTCGTTTTTTATTTATAAGTTGGTGTAATTATTTCAGTGTAATAAAAGATTTTGAAAAATTACTTATCTTATTTTCGTAGGTCAAAAAACTGAAAAAAAACTGAGAGCGTCTGTGGCGTACGCCTTATACGGTCTCTACACATTCGCTCTGAGTGGTCGGGGGTTCGATTCCCGGTGAAAACATCTGAAATTTTTTTCAGACGTTTTTCATCGGAAAAGGAACCTCTGAGCGCTATGGGTAAATATTCCTGGCGTAGGTTTTCTCCTGATGGAGTTTTCCCTACGTCACAGGCTTAGGCCTGGGCAAATGCAGGAATCTACCGTAGAAATCTACTAACCGACTTTTCTAGGAACTCGGCAGTCTGTGATTTCTCGGGGATGGGTAGATTAAAAATAGGTAGGAAACATAGGTACAGAAAGAAACATAGGTATGGTAAAATAAAGGTAGGCGAACATCCTGACACAGAGGTGGTCAAGGATGTCGGTAGCTTGGCCAAGAGGCTGCACCGGGCCAATAGGGCGAACCAGATGAAAAAAAAACTTAAAAAAAACTGTGAAATAGTATATTGTTAACCAAGGGAAGAAAATATGTGATTTTTGCCCGAGTCGAGTTTGTCGCCTGAGCGAAGCGAGGGCGACAATAAAGACGAGGGCAAAAACACTTTTCTTCCGAGGTCAACATATGACTTTTTCATACGAAGGGCATCAATATTTCAGTTTAAATTCTAAAAATATAAATACGCATATGTAAAAATTGAAAATTATTTATCAAATAGAAACTTATTTTTCGTCTAATAAATCGATTTAACAATGTATATGAAGGTTTTCTAAAATGAAGAGGGGAAACCGAATGAACTGTTTCGAAGAATTTTATAAGCGACGCCTCTTAGTGACGTTCTTTTTATCTTTTCATTTTCTGTAAGTGGGGAGAGCTATTGTTGATAACTATATAAATCATGCGCAATGAAAAAAATTATTTATTTTCTTATTAACGGGTGTTAAGGTAAAGTCTTTAAAACGCGATCACTTTTCGACAAAATGGGGATAAGTTAAATTACAATAATAAAAAAAGAATAATTAAATCAATTTATAATGTAACAGATATCAATGTGCGCATTAAGTGAGTTATAAATTTAGTAAGAAAGGCTAAACTTATATAATATTCTAAGAAATTATTTATGATATAAATAAGTAAATATAAAAATTTATTTATATTTAAATAAAGGTACAACAGATTTTAATAACGTACATAAAGGTTTTCTAAAATGAAGAGGGGGAACCCAAAGAGCTGTTTCGAAGAATTTTATAAGCGACGCCTCTTAGTAAAGTTCCTTTTATCTTTTCATTTTGTGTAAGTGGGGAGAGCTATTGTTGGTAGCTATATGAATCATACGCGATAAAAAAAATTATTCATTCTCTTATTGACGGGTGTTAAGGTAAATTTAATATTATTTTTTAATAGTAAAGATAAATTAATTGAAGACTATTGAATGAAAAAAAGTATTGAAAAACTCAAGGAGCTATAAAAGCATATATCTTATTAAATTAATTCATAATGTAACAAATATCTTAATATAAATAAACTTATATTAACTTATATTTATACTTTCGGATATTCGCGCGGTTCTCTCGAAACGTTCGTCCATATTTTCACCGTTTACGAGGCGTGAGTCACGGTTCACTGTGTAACACCATACACAGCAATGCCAATAACACCCGTGGAATTGTAAAACAATTTTCGTACCGTATTCAAGTTCGCAGTATCCATCCACTAGAGGGCCCTCGAAAAGTCTCTTTTCTCGAGCTCGGACAGTATACCGAATCTGATGATTCAGCACATTTTCCATCCAACACAGCCACCGCATCGCCTTCATAGACTGCTTGTTTGCTTGTCTATAACCACCCTGAGGTATGATTCGTATAGTGTCTTTTTGTAAAAAATTTTTTCTATATACACGCATACAAGATGATGCGATGGTGGCGCACTCTACGAATGGATCTGTATTACCACATTCTATGAAGGTTTTGCGAAAGGCCAAACATGCTAATCGTAAAATTTTTACATCTTGTTTACAGTATTTTATAATCTCATTTTTAAAATTAAATATATAATTTTCATTTTTTTTTTCATTATACCACTGTATAAATTCTCGTCGCTCATCGACCTTCATCGAATCTGGTGAAAAAGACCACACAGGTGGCATTTCTCCAACGTAATTTTGATTCTCTGGTGTGTTAAACAAATGAGGAAACGTACCTTTCTCGATATTAGCAAGACCGTAAGCTTTTGGCAGTGCAGCTAAACTCATGTGTGAGTAATTTAAGCTGTCTATGAATTTAACGGTTGAAATTTCCATTATGATTATTTTTGACCCGTTTAAAATTACATCTCGCTTATCTCTAAGATCTGTACGTTCTGTCAAATGCTTGAGAATAAATTGCGCATCAAAACCCTGTGCATTGTGGGCTATACAAATAATTTGCTCGAAACTTTTTATTGTTGCTAAGGCCAAATCAACTAGCTGTTTTACAGGGTCGATTTCAAACACGTATTCGCGTATACCACATATTTCGCAAGAATTTGTTATATTTTCATCATCCAAACAATAATTACATACTTGTTGTACAACACACAAGTTTGGTACATGCAAACTTATTTTTTCACCATCAGCACCCGAGATAATTTCCGATTGTTGAGTCATAAAATCATAAAATAAATAAAGTATATTCTTTTTATTGATTGCAAATCCTTTTTTGCTGATAAAGGGTTGCATGTAACAAAGGTGTTCTATCGGCATTTTACGATTACATATTTTGCAAAATATCGTATTACAACTATGTGGATCTTTATCGCACATTCGAACTGTTTTACTGCACAAACGACAAATTTTTATGCTCTCGCATACCGACCGAAAATTATCGAAAGATTTTGAGATTTTATGATTTTCCAGACAAACATTACCGTGAAAATCTCTAGTGCATTGAATACATTTTATTTTTTCCTGATTTATATCGCAAGGGAGACTCTGAAAACATTTACAGCATTTTTGTGGACATTTATGATTTTTTTGATGACTAAACTTTTTATTACAAGGTATGCAGTAGCCACGGCTGCCAGCTGCTGCGAGTAAATTTAAAATTGGCTGGTAATTTTCGTAATACATAATATTTAAGGTATGTCTAACTAAATTACCAACATCGTGTACAAAACGTGCACCATCGTATAGTGGTTTATAGCCTCGAGCAAAGTTTTGAAAAGAATAAACAACTATTGCAACGCCGAAAAGCGCATAATATTCTTGAAAAAATTTTATTTCTTCGATACCACAACCTGTTTCGGGTATCGTAACTCTCGCAGCTTTGACAAGTTTCAACGCTTGCACTTTCTGATATTGTGCTGTGTGGTGTCTTATTCTATTCCACCTGTCATGGTGAATACCACTGCGCATCTGACCACGTATAGTATATACATGAGCAGCGACTAGCGAGCGTGGAAGGCCAAGATTGTCGGTATTTTGAATATTTAGAATGGATTTCTTGAAAACTGATTCGCTAGTGAGTGATACCCGACCGCGTCCCTCTGGTTTAGAAACAATGCTGACTTTCACGTTTAAAACATCATCGATTTCGAAATTGTCATTACTCTGTGCTACAGAAGCTAATAACTCGAGTAGATCTGTCGGTGAAAAATCACAAACCAGTCTAAAAGAAATCCATGAAGAACCGTGAACAAATCGGTCAGAGTTTATAGTTATACCGATATAATCTGAAGGTCGCGCATTTTCACACACATGATGATATAAATCATTTATTGCTACCTCAAACCACGTATACACATTCGCATTAGGTGGTGGGGGCAATATTGACACTCTTAATTGTCTACCTTGAAACTTAAATTGTCGGTAATATCGCGATGATTCTTCATGAATCGTAATGTGGTTCTGAGTAGTAGTAGTACCATCTCCCTGTTGAAGATATTTGTCTACAATATGATATACCAAAATTACGTGAAAATGTATGATTTATAAATCTACGCTTAAGGAGATGTAAAACGGACACCACCCCTGCATTCATGAATTTGGCATATTTTTTCATTATATTGTAAAACTTGAGGAAAAGAAATGCTTTAGCTTGTAGTATTTACCATAAAGAGCATTCAGTTAAATTTTCAAATAAATTCATTCATTAGTTTTAAAAATTTTAGTGTTCCAATATTTATATATGGTCAATGTCCCAATCGCTACTCACGAACCTATTACTAGCTACTCATTGTTAAAAATTTTTTGGTATCTAAATAACATTGAGCGGTTAGTAATAGGTTCGTGAGTAGCGGTTGGGACGTTGACCATATTAAAATTTTTAGATTTTGTACAAGAAATCTAAGATTCTGAGAAATTAATAAATGAATTTATTTTAAAATTTAATTGAATAATCTTTATGGTACATATTACAAACTAAAGCATTTATTTTCTTATAAATATGCAATAAAATAAAAAGATAGTAAATATTTATGAGTATAGGTGTAGTGTCCATTTTACGTCTCCTTAAATCAACCTGTATTCTCTCTGTACCTGGTGATTTAGATGAAATCATCGTATTAAGTGTATTCTGCTCGTTATTATTGATCGCCATTGATGACTGTCTCTCATCATCACCCCACCAAGAGCAACCAGGCATTGGTTCAAAAGGTGGTGGCGCTGCTGTATTATTATTTACCCCCTCCACCGCAAAGTTTGGGGTAGTTTCAGAGACATTTATGACTTTTCTCACCTCTTTGGGAGGTGGTAGTAGCACAAGATCTCTCGAATCAGATACATCTTCTTCTTCGATCAGAAGCCTTATCAACAGTTCATCCCCACTACTGTCCTCCATCATATTTTGCAGGTTTGTAAAATTTATGTAAAATCTGCTTAGTTGCACTATTTTTAACAAAAAGTCTTATCCCGCGAAATTCTGTGATCATAAACAAAAAGTTTATTGGTTATTGATTATTGATCCGAAACTGATATTTTCTTGCAAATCATGTTTTCAGATTTATTATTTTATCCACAACAAAAAAGTATTTTATAGCGAAATTCTACGATCGTAAAGAAAGATACAAGCTTTTAAACAGTAAAAAAAAATATTGAAAAACTTACCTTCTGCTATCCTGATACTTTTTATTAATTTTTCGTAATAATCTCTTGTTTTTTTACATAAAAATTTGAGTTTCAATGCATTCATCATTTGCATGTTATTTGCATATGGGTAACGCATTGCACGTTATTTGCATATAAACATTGTGTAAGTAATGTACTTACTCAGTACCATGTATACTTTTATGACATTGTAGACTATATTCAGTTTAATATCCTGAGGTCTTATTAAATTTATATATATATATATATATATATATATATACTAGGGGGTACTCCCCTGCTCGCCCTGCTCGCCAGCCCCCCAATTTGTGATGTAGTTATTCTTGTGTATACATACGTATAAATGCCTTATCTCTGAGGCGTACCCTGAGGCGTTGTAAGAGGAGGGGATAAGGAAACATTGAGGCGTCTCTAAGGCGATGTATAAGGCGGGACAAGAGGCATACAAAAAAAATGCCTCATCTCTGAGGCGTACCCTGAGGCGTTGTAAGAGGAGGGGATGAGGAAGCACTGAGGCGTCGGTAACTATTTTTACGTTATTTTTGAAAATTTAAAAAAATATCACTCTCACAAACTTGAGGCGTTTCGAGGAATTCCTAAGGCTTACCTGAGGCGTCTCTGAGGAGTCTTTGAGGAGACCTATGAGGTAATATGAGGCGACAAACGTTGAGGCGATGTCAGAGGCGGGTCGAGAAGGGGGAGGAGGAGGGAGGCTGGGGGAGAAGGGGGGAGGCATCTCACAGAGACTGAAAAAAAACCTATATTTACGTTAAAAAAATTTTAAAATGTGAGGCTGGGGGGAGGGGGGAGGCTAAGGGAGGAGGGGGAGGACGCAAGAATGCTATTTTTTGAGGCTTACGTCTATATAATATAGGAATATATATATATATATATATATATATATATATATATATATATATATAAGAATGTATATATTTTATACAGATTTTTGTTTACACGTGTATGTATTATGTTTGTATGTATGTATAGACATACATATTAGAAAAGATAGAAAGAGAGAGAGAGAGAGAGAGGCTTATATATACGCATATTTTTTATTAATTTTATAAAAATGAAATAGGGTAAAAAGAGAAAGAAAGAGAGAGAGAGAGAGACATTTCTCAATTGCTAAAATTTTAAGTTTTATAAAATAGCACCCGTACATACGTCTTGGGGAGAGAGATTTCTTACGTTGAAATTTTAAATTTATAACGTCAGCACCCTAACATACGTCTTTTTTATAAAATTGATTGCAAAAGAGTCAGATTAACAATCTTAGCGTGAGAAAGGTATGTGATTTTTTATTAATTATGATTATTTTAACTTTATTTTAAAATATGCTTCTCAAAATACACTTATTAATATTTTCCTGCAAAAGAGTATCAAGTTGCTATTCGTAGTGTGGGAATGGTATGTAATATTTTTATTTTCGGTGGGAAGAGTTAGGCTATTAAGGGTGAAGATTCGGCTTCACTGTCAGTCTCCATCGAAACTCCGGGCAGAAAGGTTGTTCTACAATGTGAGTCTACGTCGGGATGTGCTTCCAACAGTGATCAGCCGGTATAAAATTTTTAAATTTCAAATATTGTGTATTTATTTTTGTGTGTGTGTATGTGTGCGTGTGCGTGTGCGTGTGCGTGTGCGCGTGTGCGTGTGCGTGTGCCTGTGCGTGTGCGTGTGCGTGTGTGTATGTGTGTGTGTGTGTGTGTGTGAGCGTGCATTTATTTCTTGGGGCACCAATGTTCCGTCTCAACAACCCCTACTTCGCCTTCTCAGAGGTCATTGACCTAGTGGTCAGTAGCCTTTGAGGTGGTAGAGTGGGGGTTTGTTGTGACGGTCCATGGTGCCTCTATAACTACTAATAGGCTACGAAAAGCTCATTTTCTGCCCTGAGTGTGAAAAAATTATTTTTTGAAAAAAGTGTCGACACAATTTTAAATGCACGTCATATGGTTAGATTTAATCGCACACAGTTAGGATGATCAAAATCAAATTCGGCACATTTAAATTATGGAAAATTATATATTTTACTATTTAAAATTTGTACTGTTTACGTTATGTTATAATAACAAAAAAAAAATTCGCTGAAAAAATCCTATTTTTAGATAATTTTTATGTTTTTATTGGGATTTTATTATAATACTTGATAAAAAATGACTCTATTCGGCTAAAATAATAAAAACCAATGTATATTAAACATAGGTTTTGGAAAAATTATTCTTAATTAACTAAATATTTTTATAAGTTGCCAAAACGAACCTGTGAAACATAATATGCAATTTACTGCGAATTCACTCATATGCTAAGCTTATCAGATCCATTAATATGTTCCATAAAAATAAAAAAAAGTAAATCCAAAGTGCCTTTTACAAAATTGGTGAATGAATGTTCAAAATAATTCATGAAATTGATTCATATTAGTTTTACCTGAAAGTAATACGAGCGACGATGTTGAATACAAAAAATTTATGATTTTAAATAGTTAAATAATAGATTAAAATAAGAAAAATACCAAATAAAATAGAATGAAACTAGGGAGATCTGATCTGTAAAAATTATTATTTTCCCCAACATGTAATCTCATGTGAGATCTCAGGTGAAATCGAGAGTCAAGAAAAATAAAATTTTTTGGCACATGAGATCTCGTCATTTTTTTCAGTAGGGTAATCTACGCAGTTCAATATCTGTACATTTTATCTCTCTTATTTGTAACCAATAACGTGACAAGCAAGAGAGATATAATGTACCCTTTGTATATATATATATATATATATATATATATATATATATATATATATATATATATATCATATATTAATTCTGAATTTTCAAAATTAATAGATCATACTTGTTTATTTAATTGAAACGTGAAGATTGAAAACATAGAATCTTTAAATTTACAAAATTAAAACTGTTATATTTCTGCAAGTAATTTTAAATAATAATTATTTTAAATAGTAATTTATTTAGTGAATTCTGACCTATTTTTATTATACCTAATTTATTTGTCTGGTAAACAGAAATAATTTAATATTCAGAAATACATATATGTTGCCTGAACCTTGATTTTTCCAGCTTTAGAAGTTATAGTCATTACTCAGTTCTCAGTTTTAAGTTTACATCTATCAAATATCATTCTATCTTACTCTACTTCAATAAGAAAAACAAGGATAGCATGATGTTTGTTACATGTAAACTGAGAACTGAGAACTAAATAACGACTATGGCTTTTAGCCTAACCTAGGACCAAGGACTTCGTTGCTAGGATGTATAGCCAGCATCTATAACAACAGAAAAGTACTTGCTGTATTGTGCTTATGCGTCAAATAAAACTAGCATCGCAAGCGGCTAGTTGTTCTGTGCAGTTTAGGGTTCGGTCAGAAAAAGATAGAATTATACATCGTGCGGATGAATAGTAAATGTGTATATATAAGGAATATATAATCAAAAATCGTGCGCGTATTTTCTCTTTCCCTGACATATTATATACAACAAAAGCAGGCGCAACAAATATTTGGAACGAGAAAGAGATAAAAAGTATAATTCGCGTACCATTCCGTCATAGTAATCTACTTTTTCAGTTCTTTCTTTAATCAGCATACAAACTTAAACTCATTTTTAAGCGCGCGCGTAATAAGAATATAAACAATTTGAGAACAATTTTTTAATAATGATGAATCACAAAGGATAATTAAAGTTGACGCAGAGCGGTTTGTTAAAAAAATGATAGCGATGATACTTGTGCTAACTTTGATGAATGGACAGTGTATCAGCAGAAGTATGTAGATTTTTTCAACCTTACTTTTTCTTAAAGTAAATTTTGTATATATATTTCATTATTACTTTCTCATAGAGAAAGCATTATTCTTTTTTAAATTATGTAAAATTGTGTCTGTTATAAATATATTGTTATGATAGGTTTGAGTTATTGTTTTTGCAAGCATTATAAAATTTAATAATATTAATATTTGTTCAAATTAAGTACTTATTTATATTATTTCAACTAAATTTCCATACAAAAATTTGACATATAAATGTATTAGATTCACTTATATTCTACATTTTAAAAACTTTTCTTTGTAATAATTTTAAAAATTAATAATATATATGTCTAATTATAATATTTTTAAGATCTTATAAATTTAAGTGAGGTCCATTCAATTCCAAAGATCAATAAAATAATGATATAGAGCAATCTAATAATATTCATCAAGTTCATTCAAATCAAAATGATGGACCTTTACAAAAGCAAGAAGTTCCAAAGAAGATTGAAACACAAAATAATGTTTTACAAAATACGATATGGTTTAGTATAACTTTGAATAATGTACAAATGCGTAGCGCTAAAGAAATTCAAGCATAAATATTGCAAAAGTTTTCTATTATAATGCATATTATATCCTGTCGAATCATCGAAAAAAGGAATCATATGAATGAATCAATGATATTATTTGATTCTATTTGTGATAGTGAAAGGCTCGTACGTAAATTAATTATTCTATTTCTGAATAAAAAAGATTTATTTTAAGAACCTTAAACATTCTATCTATTCATAATTTATTTGTATATAAATTAAATTTTTTTTAAAATTATTAGAATAAAGTATATAAATATATCATCAGGTCGCTGGAACTTTTTTTTTAAATGTTAAGTTAAAAAAAAATCATTTAATTTTTTGTATAACCAGGAGCTACACTAGTTTCTAACTAGCAAAACACTCACTAAAATTTATGAATGATTCAATTAAAATAATTTTTACCCGAAAATTTTTCTTTTTTTTAATTTTTGAATAATCGGTAACTCAACTAAAATAAAGTATAATTACACTGTTAAAAAAAAACATAAAAATTTAATGCAGAACTGGAAGCTTGCTTCGAGCGTGTACATGAAAATTAATAATTTTACCGTAATTTTAATGCCAAATTGCATGAAAATTAATAATTTTACCGTAATTTTAATGTGAATGTGCATGAAATTTAAAGTAAAAATATAAATTTCATAAACATACTGGAAGCAAAATTCAATTTATTTTAACAGTGTAGTATAAATATTATTTACAAATTATAAGTAGTAATCATATATTGTGTAACGAGTGAGGTTTAGTTGACTATTGCGCACCAAGGCAAGTTGGCGCACGAGCGTAGGGACTCTCTAGAAAGGGACTGGAAACCTCGTTCTGCGTATTCTATTGGCTGTTACTAACAAGAGATCTAAACCGGAAACTACATAAGAAAGTAATATGTTAAAAAGAAACAGTAAATATTCCCCACGAAGACGGCCCCTGATGTTTTCTGTAAGCACTTTATCCGTTCCTTTCCGGTTTAGATCAGTATGGCGGCAACATTTTCTTGTCCCTTCCTAGAGGGTCCCTACACGAGCGTGGCGAGTAGCGCCATTGCCCGAGTGGTGCATTAGTCAACTAAACCAAACGAGATTCACGTACTATTTTTTCTCATAAATGCTGTTTAAAAAAATTAATATTTAAATAAAAAAAAAAACGATTCATAAAAATATTATTTTTTTGCGTCGCCAACAACTTTTATCAAGAAGCTAGTACACGACTTACTCGTACATAGATACTTGTATACGTTCTTGCGCGTTTCGATACAGCATTCTCTTTTTTTCTCTCTCCTATACGACAGACTCGTAAACACGTTCTTGCGTGTCTTGTTTCCTTTCGATATAGCATTCTCTTTCTCTATCTCTCTCTCTCTCCTATCTTCCGTACGAATGATTCGTAAACACGTTCTTGCGTGTCTTGTCAAGGCCGCAAAACGTATCATTCTTGGCGAGTGCATGCTGAGGGGCCGAGCATAGCGAGGTTGCTCCAGCTGTCCAAGCAAGAATGATACGTTTGTGGCCGTGACTGCATATACTTTTTTTTGCCTGAAGGCCGCTAAGCAGAAGCTGGGGCGGAGCCCCCCACCTATAAAAAAAATAATTGATAATTCTCAAAATATAAAAGAATCTAATGAAAAAATTCAATTATAAACAATAAATAACTAATAATTCTTAAAATACAATAAAAAAATTCGATTATAAAATCAACTAATAATTATTTAAATATAACATTGAAACTAAATAAAAATACAGCAAAATATAAAACAAAGCTAAACCATAAAAATTATAATTAAAAAATATTATTTAAAAAAGAAAAAAAAAGTTTCAACACGCGAAACTTGTAACTATGTCTTTCTCTCGCTCTTTCCTTTACTTTCATAATACACATATATTGAGTCTACGTTATTTGTTAACGCATACCCAGTATAGTGTATGTAAGAAAAAGATAGCGATATTAAGGAAAGCATTATAAATGGTATTCTGGAGGTTTTCGAGGTCGCTAATCATGAAGTAGATGTTAGATTTTTCAAAAGACCACTCCCAGGAGACGTTAACAAGTAACATATGGGATAAATTTAATGATTGTCTAGAAAATCTTCGTTTTAATTACCATTTTGACGGTTTTCTGTGACGTGGTTTATGGAAACAAGATTAACTTGGAATGTTCTGTGTAAATTGGACTCAAAATTGATCATCAGTGACACTAGTAAGCCCCGGTGAGGTATTTTTAGTTAATTTTAAGATATTGTCGTATTAAATTGATTTTCGCTTACATACACATTTTTCATCGAATGATCGATTAAAGGATTTCTATCACGTTTTTGTACCCTTTTCGAAGTTCCATCTCTTTTTATCATCCAGCAGTATGTTTATGCTCCACCTTCCTTGAAATCTGCGTTCAAATTCTTTTAAGTCTTGGTGAAACCTTTCACCTTGCTAAAGTTTTTCACTAAAGTCACCGTTATTTTCAGGAAATTGATTAATATGAGAATCAAGAAAATGAAGTTTTAAGTTCATTAGGCAGCCTAATTTATGGAAATTACGTACCACTTTTTTCACAATATTTATGTAATCAACATCTTTTGTGTTACCCAAAAATTTTGTTGACATCTCTTTAAAGCTTGACCATGCTGCTTTCTCCACATCATTCATACTTTTGTCAAAGTTTTCATCTCTAAATAAAGTACGGATTTCAGGACCGTCAAAAATGCCTTCGATTAATTTAGCATCTGATTTCTGATGAAATATTTTTTCTAAGTATTCAAAACATTCGCCATCTTTGTCCAATGCCGTGGCAAATTGTTTCATCAACCCAAGCTTTATATGGTGAGGAGGTATCATATTTTGGACAGATACACGAGAGGTTCTCTAAGAATATTCTGTTTTCCAGATTCAAATGACTCTCTTGGTGGATAAATTTTTTTTGTAATAGTTTGTTATATCTCTACTATCGAACATACACAAATAATATGGATACACAGTAAACCAGATTGTTGTCCTAGTATCATAAATAGAATTTTTAAGTTCCCACATATTTTCTATTTGTGGTCCTCGTATTTTATTTTTGTCGAGAGCAATTCAAGATTAGGATACTCTCTTTTCAGTACAGTTGAATGTGCAAATGGTATAGGAGCATACTTGTTTGTGATGTGAAGAAGAACAGCTTTAAGGCTGCGCTTTGATGAATCAATGAATAGCCGCCAATTCTCAGGTTTGTGAACAGTTGGTTTAAATTTACCTATACGTCCTTTTATATTGGTGCAGTATACTAGATTTGAATTTTCCTTGAAGTATTAACGGAAGCTTTCTTCTCGATTGCGGTATATGCTTATTTCAGTACCATTCGTCAACATATTTCTCCCCTACAAAATAGTTGTAAAAAATATTCAAGACATGGTTTTCAACGTATTTTTTTCTGTAGAATTTAATTTTGAAGTCAGAATGACTTTATTTCCGCTCTTTTCATTTTATAATATCGAAAAACCCTCAAAAAACCTTAAAAAATGATATTTTTTCTCATTATCTGTGTTAGCATCTGAACGAGTATCTGATTTCTTATCTTCATCGTTATTTAAAGTTTCTAATGCATCACAGATACCATCGAAATTTTTAACTAACATTCTCGTAGCATCTTCCCTACATGACCACCTTGTCTTCGATAGACTTGTTAATCTAGAACTTTCATTCCGCAGAACATCCCATCTATGCGTTGAAGCACTGAAGAATACATATAATTTTTGCAAAATACCGAAGAAATTAGTTGCAATGAAACATTTATCTTCACTGAATTCTCCTACTAAATTCAGTGACTGGCTTACACAATGAACGTAATATGCTAATTCATTTTTTTCTCTCATACAAGCCTGAAGTCCAGCATATTTTACGGACATATTAGAGGCGTTGTCGTAGGTTTGCGCGCGACAATTTTCAATTTTATGTTTACATGATAATTCTAATAAAGCATCACAAAGCTATTTATCTTTGTGGCTTTTAATCGGTAAAAAAGAAAAAAAGCGTTCGTAAACAGAGCCGTTTAGGTAGTATCTAAATATAACAGATAACTGATCCATGTGGGAAATATCCGGAATTTAATCTACCACAAGTCCCTAATATTTTGCCTTATTTATTTCATTTATAATGTGTCATTACTTTTTTAGCCATTAAATAAATGAACTTTTCATAAATGGTTTTCGACAAATATGATACCGTTCCACGATCTTTATTAGCATATGATTTAATATGTTCTTCCAAAAATGGATCAAATTCAGCAATTAATTCCATAACACCAAAGAAATTACCATTATCACGTAACCCAATAATCTCATTTTTTCCTCGAAGTGAAAGACCTCTTTCGGTTAAAAATCGAACACATGCAACAACTCTCTTTAAAATCTTAATCCAATACTGCACTTCATTTTCTATTTCTTTTATCATACTAGTTTTTATATTAGATTTTTTTTAAACATAATCAATATATTCCATCATACATTTATTATCTTCTTTGTTATTTTCGTGAGAGTAAATGGATTCATCAATTTTCTCCCAATTTGAAAATTCTTGTTTAATAAATGCAGTATCATAATCTTTTGAAAATAATTTGCAAACATAGCAAAAAATTTATTCTATAGACTCAGAAAACATAAGCCATTTTCTTTCGCATTTTTAGCCATTTGATAGATTCCGTTAAAAATAATTTGGAGAAAAAAATCGACTTTGCTTATTGTATTGAAGTTTAGATGTTTTAAACATAGATTTCTTGTTTTGAAAAAAAGCGTACCCTCTTTGTAAATATTTTTCACATTCATGACTATTTTCATACAAATTTAAAGCCCATAACGCTGGATCTTTATGCGCTTCTATAAAAAGTGTTAATTAAAAACGTATTTTAATCAAATACATAAACACTAAATTAATTCAAAATTATTTGTACTTATATTAATTTCATTCGTTAACGCTGAATTTACGGAACTAATGGCGATGATACGTTCATTTTTATCCATTATTACGAGCAAATTTTTGTTTAATTCTGTGTTTTCATTAGATGCTGAAATATCCTTTATATTTAATTCTAATGATAAGTGAGACGGATCTCTATGTAATATATCTAAAAAACAAAATGTAAAGTAACTATTAATTAATCATGATAAATATAAATCATTTTCTACACCAACAGTTACGTTCTATAATATAAAGACGAAAATTCATGAGAATATTATCAGAAAACATATATTGAAGCGGGCTTGACTTTATTCACGGTCGTCAGGTAATATTTTAATTACTGAATTTAAATTTACTTTATTAATTTAATCTATTACATGCATATACAAGGTGCATACAGGAATATTATAAAAGAAAATTATATTTATCGACGATCTTCTCCAGTGCAATACTCTTGGAGATGCGATAGTTTATAATTTTCTTTACGTGTGTAGGAGAGGGTAAAGTGATAAAAGTTACTATCGACGACTCCGTTGAGTGCAATACTCTAAAGAGTGCGATAATAAACTTTTTTATTGTATGAAATATGCAGAAGAGTGATTAAATCGACGAAATCTTTGAGTGCAATACTTTCAGATGTGCGATGAATAACACTTTTATTTAATGCAATATGATTAAATAAATTATTATCGACGACATATCCAAGTGCAATGCTCTTCAATGTGCGATAATTAATTTATTTTTTGTTCTATGAAAAATAATGTATGAAATGAGATGAGTTGTACTATTCTAAATGAGTTGAAACATAGTCTCATTTAAATTAAAATCTTTCACCTCAGCTGTATGAGTCTCTTCAAGCTTTGGTAAGCTTAAATAAATAGAAAAAAAAAAAATCTTTCATTTTTTATTCATTAATTGAAGAAATTTATATTTTATAAATTTTGAAAAGTTACATGATATAAATTTTCATACAGAGTGCTAAGGTCTTATCCTTCTGACAATATAAAATTGAATGATCCCACTTGGCTTGACGCATGCCTTTTTATACCATTTGATATACATTCGATGATGTTCTATTAAGGAAATAGAATGTTCCATAACTTTAATTTTTATTTCTTCAATTTAAATTAAAATATTTATAAAAGGAACATTGTATTTCCCTTATAGTCATAAAAAATTATTATTATGAAAAAGGAATGCTCCTTAAATAATAATAACTGCATTTTATCTCCTTTATTATTATCAATTGAATATCGATAGTATTCTTTTATAATTATAAGATATAGAACATTCGTTTTTCAAATAAGAAGTAGAATGCTTTCGAAGAAAACATTATATTTCTTTTAATTTTTCTTAATCAAAGTATTTGCTTTTTAACATCATTTTATTCTTTAATTTATTACATGCATATACAAGGTGCATACAGCAATAATATAAAATAAGAACTACATTCATCGACGATCTCCTCCAGTGCAATACTCTTGGAGATGCGATAGTTTGTATTTCTTCATTAGGTGTGGAGGAGAGGGCAATGTGATAAAAGTTATTATCGACGACTTCATTGAGTGCAATACTCTAAAGAGTGCGATAATAAACTTTTTTATTATTATGAGATATGTAGAAAAGTGTTTAAATCGACGACATCTTTGAGTGCAATACTTCTAGATGTGCGATAAATAACACTTTTATTTAATGCAAGATGAATAAAGAAAGTATTATCGACGACATATCCAAGTGCAATACTCTTCAATGTGCGATAGTTAATTTCTTTATTATTTCTATGACAAATGATAAATGAGATGAGATGAGTTATACTCTTTTAAATAACTTTTGGAACATTGTCTCATCTAATTTTATATACTTAATCTTTTTATTACAGAATTAATTATATCTATATATTTTACAAAGATTTAAAAGTTACATAGTACTTTAAGACACAATGCTTAGATCTTATGCCTTTGATAGTATAAGATCTAATGAATATAGAGTCCATCTTAGACGTTACATGGTCGAACATCTGAACGAGAATGAGAGAGCTTGCTTGGATTCACGCTCTTTTATATTATTTCATAAACCTTCTATTAAGTTGTAATGAACCGAGTCCATTACCAATAAATGTTACAAAAAAATTAAAGTTAAAATAATAGTAATGAATATAGAGTAAAAATAATATTGATCAATTAATAAATAAACGAATGCAAAAGAAAAATAGCACGACGTAAGCGAATCGAGGTCAAACAGTGGCTGCATAAAACAGCGAAAGAAAGAAGTATAAGCTGAAGGAACAGAGTTCATTATTAATAAATCTTTAAAAAAAAATATAAAAGCTAAAATAATAACATTAAGGAAAAAGTAAAAATAATATTGATAAATTAATACATAAGCGAATACAAGAGACAAATAACACGATGAAAACGATTCAAGTCAAAACGGCGGCCGAGCAAAACAGTGCAAGAAATAAAAGTACGCTACAGGAGCCGAATTCAATACCAATGAATTTTTCAAACGAAAAATAAATGAGAATAACAATAGTAATAAATAAAAAAATGAAAATAACCGCAATAAAATAATAAATAAACAAATGTGAGAGACAAATAGCAACAAATTCAGTTGACCTCGATGACGATCAAGGCTCGGCGGCCGAGTGAATCAGCAAAGGAAGGAGAAGTACAAGCTGAATAGGATGCTAAAAAAGATACGGGCAGGCGGCAAGCTTAGAAGAAGCAATGAGCCTGACAACGATGAACGGCTTCACAGAAAATCATGAAGTTAACAGATACTCCCCTCTGAAAAGATTTCAGCAAAGCGGTAGGGGAATAAAGTGCAGTATAAAAATAGATAAGGCCGTCCCTGAAGAAAAATACAGAGTGGAGGGACATTAAATCCAATTTATGTGGAGCAATCGTCCGAAGTTAGTGCAAATTTAAAAGAAAAGCTTTGATGTAGTCTCAAGAACAGGAAGCCGAAATGATAACGGCAAAAAGTAATTGACAATAAACTTCAAGCTGACCTCTTTCTATTATGGTTTCCGGAAAAAAACCATACAGGGAACCAATCAGAATAGCTGAAAAATCATACGAATGAGCAAAAATATACTGTCGTTAGCAACAACGAAGCTTTTAGAATCGAGACTTAGAATATAAAAAGCTTTGAGCTTGTAGACGAAGCCCTCTTTTCAGATCGAACCACCAGCGGAGCAACAGCCCTCTTCCAGATTGGATGGAAATGAGGCCAACCTTTTTTTCCCGACCGAACTCTTGCTGGCCACATCGTTTTCGCCAAGCAGCCGACACGTCACCAGAGCCAGCAGCAGCCAGCCACCGCCCATCTGTGAGTCATCAGCTGAGGAGACGCAAGTTAAACTTAAAGAAAGAAGAAGTTTATTTAAATTTTACGTTCGAGTTTTATCGTCAACAGTCAACTATACCAACCAGAGAACCAAAAATAAATTTATATAACTTTAGCAATTACATGGGTGTTGACTAGTTTATTCTACCTATCCTTGCTGCCTCTTTTTTTTAAGACTTCCAACCCCGGGGACGTAGCGCTCGCGCGTTAGTCAAAAGGAAGTCGATGGATGGCTGAAATTCAGTCATTCATAAAAAAATAATTTAATTATAATTTAGCTTTTATACTAAACGTAACAAAGTTCTATTTCTCCCTAAAGCATTATATATTAGGAAATAAAATGTTCCATAACATTTATTTTATATATTTACAAAAGAAACATTTAATTAAGATGAATATATGTGTAAAAGAAACATTTATTTTATTTATTTTATTTCCTTTACATTTCCAAAGACTATTTTTAATAGTTTTTATTATTTATCAATTTAAAAAGATATATTTTAATTTATACCTTCAAACTTTAACTATAATAATCATTTTTATACATATTATATAAATAGAATGTTCTATTTATATATACACAATTACTTTAGAAAGTTACATCTTATATATTTTATTTTTAAAAATCAAATATTGATACTACTTTTTCATTAAAAGAAATAGAACATTCTATTTCTATAATCATTTTTTTATATCTATATATATACATTTTAAGTTATCTTATCGGCCTCAGTAGGTAACTATGAAGTACTACTGATACTTTTGACGCGATTTAAATTTATTATTACAGAAAATTATTCTATGTTATAAATTATTTCAAATTATTTAAAAAATATTTATACTAAATTAAATAATTCTATTCAAAACTGATATGAGCCATTACAATATTATTTAAAATTCATAAACACATACATTTACGTTAAATTATATTTTATAATTTCTATTAAATAAAAAACAAAATAAATAATCATACTTGCATTACTATGATTGTCTGAAATCAAAAAGTCATTGCACTGGTCTTTAATATTTGTATTATTTTCTATTTTAGTAATAGTGTTATCAATAAATGACGTACTTTTTTCATTACACTGCAAGGACGATGTTGAGGAAAGAGATTCATTATGTATTACAGCTGTAAGAATTACAGAGAAATTCAAATCAAAAAGTTAATATCTGAATGAAAAATACATAAAAAAGTGCTAAATTTTGTATTATCATATAAACTCTAATGTCAACTTTTAATGTGTGCAAAAAAGGTTATTAGAAATTTATATTACAGCTGTACTTTAGAACTATCACAGCAAAAATATTAGCAACTGTAAATAAAATATTTAATATTATTAAAAATAACCTGTCGTTATACTGTTTAGTGCATGAATGTCATTATTCTTATGTATAATATCATCTTCTTCTCTAATTTCTATTGGATTTAGTTGATTCTTTTCATTTAGCACTTGATTCTAGATGCTAGGTGGTTTAAAATATTCAGTAATAGTAGGAAGTTTTTTCACTAATTCATTCCTTTCCTTTTTTAATTTTCGTTTTTCTGCTACGTTAGAATATTTTCTCTTTATTTTAAAATTTAAAAGTTAATAATTTACTTTTCAAAGCAAAGTAATTTTTATCTAAATAGAATGCTTCTAAGCACGATAAAATACTTCAAAAACATTCTTAAGTGTAGTGACTCTGTCACTTGTGTTCGTTTGTTTATTTTTCCACGAATTTGAATTATAGTATTTTGACTAACGCACATCATCGGTGACAGTTATTATACATTTTATTTTTTATACTAATTTCAATGTAAAATTTAAATATACTAGAGATATGCGCTTCACGCGCCTTAAATTGTGTTTTGTCCTCATGTTTACTATTTCAATAATATGGATATTCTAATATATTGATTTAAATAAATAATTTTCATTTATAATAATAAATAAAATTCTTATTTAAAATTAATTACATTAAGGTGATAAAATAGGGTATATGAATAATTCTACAAAAATAGGTAAGTTTCGAAAAAAAAGATATAGAAATTATATGTTAGAGCACACTTTCCAAATTTTTTTTATTATTAGATATGTTAGTGAAGTACAAAAAAAGCGTAATCTATTTTTAATGAAGTTTAATAAAATTTTTCGAAAAATTTAGCAGT
Source organism: Anastatus disparis (assembly GCA_017163975.1). Classification (NCBI taxonomy): domain Eukaryota; kingdom Metazoa; phylum Arthropoda; class Insecta; order Hymenoptera; family Eupelmidae; genus Anastatus; species Anastatus disparis. Next base: position 7,220,741 of record JAFFSR010000349.1, on the reverse strand, counting down.
AAAAACCATTTATAGATGCTGAATTCAATTGAGTCTGGAATGGACTCGCGCATATTTTTACTAGGGATAATGTTTTTTGTTTTTTAGCGTAGAATATGTTATTATTTAAAAATCAATTATTCGATTTTCGCAGGGAGAAAAACTTAAAAAACTGTAAATTGTGATTAACATATATTTTTTTTCGTTTTTTACTAATGTTTGGTGCAATTATGTTGACGGAATCAAGATTTTGGGTTGTTATTTTATGCAAAAAAGTGATTACAATTCATATTCAAAACTAACTATCAGATTTGCACCTGTGCAAGGGAAAAAATTAATTTTTTTTTTCGAATTACGCGAAAGCTTAATTTACTTGCATCTCTGACATTTAGAAATTTGGACATGCACATCTTTCTACCAAGAAAAATTTTTTTTGTTTTTTGGAGTAGATTATGTTTTTTTCGTTTTGAAATCGATTTTCGGATTTTCACAGGTAGAAAAACTTGAAAAATTGTAAAAAATTATTTAAAAAAAAAATTGGCGACATAACTTTGAAAGCATGCTACACGTTGAGATTTGATCGCACACATTTAGGATATCTAAAATCAAATTCTGTGTTGTAAAATTATAAAAAATAACCTTTATTTATTAAAATATAACTTTTTACTTTACATTACAATAACTGAAAAAAATACGCTGGTGACATTTGTTAGAAGCATTACTATAGCTCCTTTTTTTTATTATAATCTATGTGGAGGTGAATCGTTGGGCATTGAAGAATTTCAGAACTCTGTTGGCGAAATTACGTCTAAACTTTCGTCATTTACATCATTGGCAGAGTCAATGCTCAAGTACTCTATTACTGGTTCATTTATTTTTGATAAAATTTTTTTATTCATTTCTGTTACATCTAAGTTTTTCGGTGCTGATATAATATTTTCGTAATAGTCACAATTTTCAATATTTATATTATGCCCATAAATTTCATCAATTAGATTGCGCTTTGACAATATTTCTTTTGGAATTTGTATAACTTTATTTCCGTTTTCATATTTTGAATGAAAATTACTCTTTCCTATGTTCAGTAACCAATTTTTAAATTTATTATCTGATACCGATAAACGTTTATTTTCTTTTAAAGACATACATTAAAAATATTCCCATAAATAGCTTTTTCTTACACAATTTTCTACTATCTGTGTTCTATTTCCATGTTTTACTAAAATCACCTGAGTTAATAAATGTTTTTCCTCCAAACGGATAATTATTATCACATACATCTTTAAACATGCGATCAACGGCTTTAAAAGCGTATTTTGATGTCATTGTGATTTTATCCCAGATAAAAATTGATACATTTTTTATTTTTTTACCTATTTCGCTGTTTGCACTAATATCACATATTGTGTCTTCAGAAATGTTCAACGGTAATTTAAATGCTGTATGTACTGTCACACCGTCTTGTAATAAATTAGCTGCTATACCTGTCCATGATACAACTAAATAGTTTATTCCATGAATTTTTAGATAAGTTATAATTATATTTAATAAGTAGCTCTCACCACTTTCACCTGGACCGTCTACATATATATACTTTTCAGTGCAATTTGTATTCAATGAATTCATTACTGTATTACAAATAGTCGTTTGAGCATATGTTAGAGTATCAATAATTGACTCAATATTATTGACATTATTTACTGTACTATATTCAATTTCGTTATTTTCAATATACTATTCTGAAGTAGGTAAATTAAAGTCACTTAATTGGAATCCATTATTAGTTAAAATATCATTAATTATGCATATTCTTCACCCTCTTTGTTGATTCATTTTTGGTAATATGATAAAAATAGATGTTATATTTTTCATATAATTCTCGAGCATTAATTGGATTGTGAAATGTACAAATGTAACCAAATAATTGACAAAGAGCTTCTGGACATCGAGATTTACAAGATTCTTCTAAACATTTATCCCATTCCTCATCGGTTTCAATTAAATTTCTTGCTTTCGTTCCTTCAAAGAATGTTGGGTATGTAATTCCATCAAAAGTTTTTCAGCTTTTAAAAGATGTTGCAGCTTTGACGTGAACCAGAAGTAATCTTAATGTTACGTCACGACGTATCTTTAATTTCTTTCATTTATAATTTTAAAGTATCTTTTCACGTCATGAACTAATTAAAATAGTTATTGAACAATAAAGGAATTTGTCAAGCTAAACAGAAAAAGTAAAACAGTAAAGAAACTCAAAGTTTAATATTTGTCAATAAAACTCTTCAGTTAGCAGAATTATAAAATTAAGTAGTTTAAATCGACAACGTGTATTTCGAAAATACCAAACGAATCCTGAAGTCATTACGAAACATATGAGTGCAAAAGCCGAATGAAACAAATAATATTTGGGCACTACCCCAGGATTATTGTTGGTACCAAGTCATACATCCTGTAATTCTCGCCCTTCAACTTCAACTTTAATTCAATTCAAATTCAAAGTCAAACAAAGTTATTGCCTTATTCAATATTAATTATTTTACAGGTGTCTAATAAATTCCTTAAAAGTTACTTATACAATTGACTCGAGTCTTATTTCAATCGTGCCAATCCATGAATTCTGATATAGTCAGCCCTTATCTACTTAATTCTACAAAGGTAAGAATATTAAATATACTTTTATTCTCATTTAAAAATCTTTATAAATTAACTTTAATACATTTAAATGTGAGAACGATCTCACTCAATTAAAATATTGGTGGAGTTGAACCACCACTAGATTTCATATACATTCTTATTCTTTCAAATATTATTATAATTAATCTTGATAATTTATTCAAATACAACATATTAATTCAAATTACACATAAATCGAATCAATAAATAATTTCCATTTTAATTTAGTCTTGGTGAAAGCCAGGACTTAACATTTTGGTTCCGGTAGAAATTATTTTTTAATTGAGAAATTGTATTGAATGTATTGAAGAATAATCAAAGAAAACTTATAATTCTTCATCTATATACATATCTATGTGAAGTGCATAAAAACATAAGGGACTAATAATAAAGTGTTTCAAAAGGCATTAATCAAACGCAAAGTGCGTCAAAATAAAAATATTATATATAAAACGGCACAAATCAAATAAAAATTATACGCAAAATAGCATCCATTGAATAAATTATTTATACGCGAAGTGCAATATTTAAAGCGAATAGCGTCATTAAAAATAAACACGAACTGTGTCATTAAATATTAAGTGTTATCTAAAATAAAATATATATGGGAAGTGCATTATTAGCGAATTGCGTCAATTAATAAAAATATATATATACTATATAAAGTGCAAAAATTTAAATACATATATCATACGCATATTGCGTAATCAAAATATACAATCGTGAAGTGCGCGGTTAAAAATTATATTAAATTAAAATAATTGAATAATTAAGTTCGTACATCAATTATTCTTAATAATTGTAAAACTTTTTTCATTTATTATCAATTATCTTAAAAAGTTTCTTGCATTGATTTTATAATATCAGTAATCTGATATATTAAGGGGATGTAATAAGGTATATGATTTATACATAGTTACCGACATTGCAGTTTTTCAAATTTTTAATCTTTATTCAAAAATTTTCCGAAACATCTCTATATTAGGCTTTTAATTAGTAAAAATGGAAGGTTGTAATATAGAGATATTTTTAAAACATTTGGATTAAGAATCGAAAACTTGGAAAACTGTAATGTCGGTATTTTACATTCCCTTAACAATTCATTAAAATCGTGAAAATAACAATTTTCATTACATAATTTTGAAAGTGAAATACGTTTCGGTGAATAAAAAAGAACCTGACTCAACATTAAGTAGTGGAAGTCAGAACAAAACGGCATTTAAAAAAAATAGAAAAACTGACTAAACAGTAAACATTCAATGTCATTTAAAATATTGAGTTTTAATAATAATATTCAATAATATTAAAAATTTTCTTTTTATGAAAAGAATATAAAATTATATAATATAAAATCAAGAAAAATGTAAGGCACCAAAATATAGTGAACAGACTAAATTTAAAAAATAGACAGTTGTCATTAAAACATTGCAAGTTTGTTAAACTCGCAAAATACAAGCTCAGCAAAAATTCTCGCGGTACGCTCTTGTGTAATTCCAACAACAGTAGGTCAATATAAAATTTCGAAACATATATCAGCAATATTTTTAATTTTCATGCTAAAATAGTAGGACAGTGTCAAAGAATTTGAATAAATAACACTTGCATTATTTTTTTTGTATACAAACACAATTATAAACAACGTAGAAGAAAAAAAAACCACGATATTAATAAGACTATTTAAGCATTACACAGGCCTACAAATATTGGGGTCATGGAAGTTGTTGGAAAATGGAGAGTCATTTCCGAAGTAATTTTTTGCGTAGAATCCGAATCCGGGGTCCGAATTGCTCTATCACGTCAGGATTTTGAGATATTTGAGGTTTTTTTACCCAAAAAATGGCGTTTTTGGCTACTTTTGAGGTTATGTACAGAAGAGACAAAATTTTTTGGGAGTTTTTTTTTAGTTGCATCTTATAGCACTACTCTTCCTCTTTAATTTAAGAGTCGCAGAGTTCAATTACGATTTTTCTACACCAAGTTACGCCAATTTGAAATTACGAGATATGTCCTATTAATTGCATGACCATTTGCATTGAATACGTTGAGGCAGACATTTGTGTACTGGGTATTTTTTCTTCAAAATTTTTACTTGGGGATTTTTGGGGTTACTGATTACGAATATAAAGTTGAGATATTAAAATTTTCAAATTCAAGATGGCGGATTCAAAATGGCGTATAAAAATGTTCAAAAAACATTGCAAATATGAAACATATTTTCATTTTCTGCTATCTAATAACTTTTGTTGTTACGATAAACATAATACATTATAGTAATTTATATTTACACAGGTATCGTGACATTGAATTTGACCTTCAGCTTGATCTTCAAGTGTATTTCAAGTTAAACTTTTTTTTACATTTAGCATTACCCAGGAACAACGACGTGGACGTAGTAAAATCTGTTCCCTTTGGGGTGCTGGATTTACGTGAGTCCCCTCGCCTCTCACGATCGGGGTGCTTAATTTACGTGAGTCCCCTCGCCTCTCACGATCGGGGTGCTTAATTTACGTGAGTCCCCTCGCCTCTCACGATCAGGGTACTTAATTTACGTGAGTCCCCTCGCCTCTCACGATTAGAAACTATTTCAGTTTAACTTATGAAATCTTTTTTTTTGATCTAGTAAAGATCTTGACCCAGGCCGTCTTTTATGACGAACATTTAGCTCATCTCGTTGAAGACACCAGCAATAGTCCGCTAACATTGTTGGAGACCATTTACCCTGATAACGTCTTTCCATTTCTTTGAGGTCCTGATGAGATCGCTCACCTTGCTCTTCGCTTACGGCACCTAGATTTTCTGGAAACCATTCTAAATGAGAGTGTAAATAATGCAATTTTACGCTCATATTGCAACCTAAATTCTGAAATTTTTCAATCATATCGTCAACTATTTCTTTGTAATCACTAACTTTATTATTACCCAAAAATCCTTTAACAACTTTTTTAAAGCTAATCCAGGCTTCTTTTTCTACATTTGTCATAACCTGTTCAACCTCTGTTGTTTTCATTAATTTTCTTATTTGTGGTCCAACAAATATTCCTTCTTTTATCTTCGCCTCACTTAAATAAGGGAATTTATCTCTAAGATATTGAAATAATGCACCATCGGTATCAAGAGCCTTTACAAATTGCTTCATTAATCCTAATTTTATATAAAGCGGAAGCAACAAAACTTTTTTAGAGTCAATTAACGGTTGTTGAATAATGTTGGGATCTCCAGGTTTTAAAGTTTTACGAAGAGGCCAATCCTTTGTAACGTAATGCTTAACTCTATCTCTGCTATCCCACAAACATATAAAGCACGGATATTTTGTATAACCCAATTGTTGTCCAAGCAGCATTGAAACCATTTTTAAGTCTCCGCATACTTCCCATTTATGCTGTTCATATTTTATTGCTTTAAGAATAGTTTCTACATTTTCATATGATTCCTTTAGGTGTACAGAATGAGCAATAGGTATTGACGCATATTTATTTGAGTTATGCAATAAAACTGCTTTCAAACTTGTTTTTGAGGAATCAATAAACAATCTCCATTGATCAGTATCATAAGGAAGTTCTAATTTTTCAATTAAGCCTTTAACATCATTACAAAAAACATATTCATCACATGCAGAATAATACTCAACTAATTCCTTCTCTCGATTACGATACCAACTAAAAGTAGTTCCTGGAGCAAGAAGGTGTTTCTCTTGAAGTCTTGATCCTAACAACTCAGATTTTTCTTTCGACAAGCCTAAATCTCTGACTAAATAATTTAAAGAAGCCTGATCAAATAAAATAGGAGCATCAGAGGTTGATTCGATGTCTTCAAAATCCTGATTTTCAATATCGTCACAGACTGTATGGTCTTCAACATTTATTCTTACAAATGGAGGGCTTGGAGGAACATCACCAGATGCAAAAGGAATAGGCTTCGTTACACTTGCTACATTCGGATATTTTATATTACAAGCATTTTTAATATTATATCCAAATGTTTTGGTTAAACAGAAATAACATTCATTGTGGCTAACAGGTTCACACCAAATTGCAGGAGTTTTGAAAGGCATTGGTGTTACTTCTTTATGGGCATTATACCAACGTCTTAATGTTTCAACACATGATTTACAAGCCGTATGTGGAACCCAAGACTTATCCTGATTAGTTATCGAAATATTGAAGTAATTAAGATAAAATATTCTTATCGTTTCATTGATTTTCATCGCATTTTTTGCGAACACGAAGCGACTACAAATGTAGCAAAAGCTGTCAGGATTATTTAAACACTTACGCGAGGTCATTATTGAAATGATCAACAGTTAGAATATTTAATTTAATACTTTATACCTCCAGCGAGTTGTTAACCAACAGATCAAATACAAATATTCACAAAATTTTTTCCAAAAAATAAGGCACCATGAACGAACAATTAAGAGCTATCTAGTAAATTGTTGCTTAAAATGTTATTAAAAAAATGATTTATTTGCGATTACAATAAATACAGAATCAATACAAATGGTCTTTTTTGTACAAATAATAAAAAATTGTACATCAATGAGACGGGGCAAAATTATACTAAATGATTCACACTAAAGAAATGTATGCTTAAAGGAATTCCAAAGTGAGACGGGGCAAAATTAAAAAGAAAACATGTTTTAATATTGGCGAAGGGACTCCCGCTCGTAATTTCAAATTGGCGTAACTTGGTGTAGAAAAATCGTAATTGAACTCTGCGACTCTTAAATTAAAGAGGAAGAGTAGTGCTATAAGATGCAACTAAAAAAAAACTCCCAAAAAATTTTGTCTCTTCTGTACATAACCTCAAAAGTAGCCAAAAACGCCATTTTTTGGGTAAAAAACCTCAAATATCTCAAAATCCTGACGTGATAGAGCAATTCGGACCCCGGATTCGGATTCTACGCAAAAAATTACTTCGGAAATGACCCTCCACTTTTTGACAACAAAACCATGTTGGCCTGTGTTATTAATGCAACATAAATTACATGTATCTTGGTATATTCTGTTACAGAATATAAAGAATATCTATCAATCTAAAAATATCCATAATAATGAATCATCCCTTACATTAATTTAATAAAATGATAACATTAATTAAACATATTAAATTTTCCTGATGAAAAACTAAAAGATAAAAATCATAATGGAGGAGAATGATGATGATTTTTTATTTTTTGAAATTTTACCAATATTTGATGGTAAAAACATGCTACCCAGAGATATATTAATGAAATAAAATTAGCAAGAAGTTTAGCAAATAATCAAAGGAAACTGTTTTTTATTGCAAAGTTGAAACTTAGAAGTAACATCTTTTCTATTATACGTGGAGCAAAAATCAACAACGTTGATGATTTTATATTAGCATTAAATGTTCTGTATCCAATTGATGAACTTACTGACTATGAACAAAAAAATTATTGTATATATTGTGAAACTACAGGTCACTCACGTAAAAATTGCAAGAAGATAGGTGATTTACGACTTTCTAATCTATCGTATAATAAAAATAAAGAATACTGTGATAATACATCTGTTAATGAACCAGAAACGTTAACTTATAAACCTGCAGAATTTAAAACACATAATATGAACAATATAATTATAGACGATAAAACATCTACACGTTTTGATATAACAAATATTAAAATTAACGAAAAAGAAAATTATGAAAAAACAAACATAGAACATCACGAAAATATTCAAGCAATACTATTTTATTAGCCAAGAAAACTACTAGAAAAGTTAAATACAATGAACCTCATATAAATTATATAAAAACAAAAGAATTTGAATGTATTCCAATTGAATCTGAACAAACTGAAAAATTGTTAAGTGATCAAGTTATAATACATCAAGTTCCAGTTTTAGAAGATTCCAAAACAGTACATTCATATGTTCAGACCATAAGAAATGACACATAAACAATAAATTGTGTAGAAAAAGAAAAATCGTATACAAATGATCTCAAACAAAATAAAGAATACGAAAATAATTTAAAAAATGCAAAAGAAGAGTCAATAATTTTCGACAATATTGACCCATTAATGAATGACTTAATAGAATACCAGAACATTATTGAACTGAACAACTCTGAAATAATCCAAGAAACTAATTTCGCACAAGAAGCACAAATTATTTACAGCGATAATTCTGTATTACAATTCAATGATGGACCAGACCTTGAAGAATTAATTCAACTATGTTTAAAGAAAACAAATCTTGCCAGCAAAAATAATATATCCAAACTCCTCCAAACCTCAATAAAAACGACACAGCTAATAACAAAGATGATTCTCTACAAGAAAATAATAAATTTTTGAAAATACAAAAATGCTTTACAACAAATAGCTCTAATAATTCAAATGAAAATCAAAATAAAATGGTGTTTAATAAATATATCCAATACACTAATATCATCAAAATAAAACTAAAACAATTAAAAAATGAGACGTGTCTAAAAAACAAAATTATTCCTAAAAATAAGAATATCACATTAGCTTATAATAGAGGCCCACAAAAAAAACAAAAGTGTCTGTGCAATTGACCAGACCTATGTGTTGTTATGTATTTTTCAACGCTGAATCCGAATTTGCAATAAAAAAGTAGGGTTCAGCTACTTTTTTATGGGGTTTTGCTCGAAAAACCTCATTTTTTACGGTTTTTTCATAGTTTTTTTTAAATAGAAAAAAAATAAAGAAAAATTTTATTGTTTTGACTTTAGAATCGAATTCTACGGGAAAAAATACATCGAAAACCATGTTTTGAATTTTTTTTTACAGAAATTCCAACCCACCATACGGCGATGAAAAGGCAGAAAATCGCGAAAAGTGAAAATTTGCTTCAAATTGGATTAAAATGACATTAAAATCAAGTTTTACGATTTCAATCCTATTTATAAATATTGAAAATACTTTACTGGGGGTTTTTGAGGTCGCTGATCACGAATTTTAAGTCATTTTTTTTTAAAAACAACTCCTAATCGGCGTAAGCGGACAATATACGTGATAAATTGATATTGTTTTCAAAAAATCAATGTTTTGGATATTGTTCTGGAGGTTTTCCACTACAGAAATCACAAAACTAGAACCTTTTGCGACTCTTGATCATAAAATATGACTTAGAACTTATGTATAGCGATATTCATAATCTCCATTATAATATTTTTAGCTTCTTTTAAGAAGTGCCTTAGAGTTTTAATGGGTTAATCAATTGAGTTTGTAGAATTTTCGCTAATACTTCGCAACTTCGATAGTGAGATGTTGGATACTAGATATTGGCGATATCTATTTTTATTTTTGTCTCCCAAAAAAATATTTTAAATAAAGTTTTAAAGTGTTTTACGCTTACGCACACGTTTTTCGTCAAATGACCGGCGTAAAGGATTTCTGACACGCTTTTGACCTCTTTTTGAAGATGTTTCTCTCTTCATCATCTAGCAGTAATCTGCCAACATATTTATACCCCATCGTCCTTGAAATCTGCGTTTAAGTTCCTTCAAGTCTTGGTGAAACTTTTCTGCTTCCTCTTCACTAAAGTCCCCGTTGTTCTCAGGACATTGATCTTATTTTATGATCAAGAGTCGAAAAAGGTTCTAGTTTTGTGATTTATGTAGTGGAAAACCTCCGAAACAGTATCCAAAACATTGATTTTTTGAAAAAAATATCAATTTATCACGTTTATTGTCCACTTACGCCGATTAGGAGTTGTTTTTTGGAAACATGACTTGAAATTCGTGATCAGCGACCTCAAAAACCCCCAGTAAAGTATTTTCAATATTTATAAATTGGTTTAAAATCGTAAAACTTGATTTTAATGTCATTTTAATCCAATTTGAAGCAAATTTTCACTTTTCGCGATTTTCTGCCTTTTCATCGCCGTATGGTGGGTTGGAATTTCTGTAAAAAAAAAAATTCAAAACATGGTTTTTGATGTATTTTTTTCCGTAAAATTCGATTCTGAAGTCAAAACAATAAAATTTTTTTTTATTTTTTTTTTTAATAATAAAAAAACCATGAAAAAACCGTAAAAAATGAGGTTTTTCGAGCAAAACCCCATAAAAAAAGTAGCCAAACCCTCGTTTTTTATTACAAATTCGGATTCAGCGTCGAAAAATACATAAGAATATATAGGTCTGGTCAATTGCACAGACACTTTTATTTTTTTTGTGGGCCTGTGTAATCAGCAAGGTTCAAATAAAAAAATAATTAATAACAATATATTTAAATATTTTGATTTATCATTGAAAATTCTAAATAACATCAAACAAATCAGAAACACATTTGATTTCTACTATTATATCATGAACAAAAATTCTAAATATTTTAGAAAAAAATCTAATCTCTTTTTCTCTTTTTCAGGAATTTTTACACATTTCATAAATTTTTGAATCTCTATAATTTCATTTTTTATATTCTAGTTCATTTATATTATTTATGTTTTATTGATAAACAATTTTTTATAAAATAAGAAAAATCTGTAAGTTTTCAAAATGTGGCTTGTAAATTTACAGATTTTCGATTTAAGATGTCTATCAACTTAAATCAATCAATTTAAATAATAAGATATATTTACATTTAAATCAATTGATTTGATCAACAATGAATTAAATTTATATTAAGAAATTTAAATCAATTAATTTAAATCAATAGATTAGTTAACAATTTAATAAAATATGTAAAATCATTATATACATTATCTATTTTTAAAACGTATGTTGTATAATAAGATTTAGTGTTTTAAAACTTTATTTATATAAATGAATCTTTTTACTTATACCTATATATCTTATACCTATCTTTATACTTTTACCTATTTTCATTCAAAATAAACATCTTGTAAAAAAAATCTAACATTTAATTATAACTATCATTAAACTTATATAAGCATATTTTGTCTTATATTTTTGTTTATAAATCAATAACTTTTGTCTCTGAATTTACGATATGCAAACATATATTGTCTGACATATATTCGTAAAACTGATTTCTTTTTTTACACAAAAAAAAAATCTTTAAAAACAAAAAAAAGGGAAAAGCTACATATTTTAATTCAAGTGCAACATAAATCAATATTCAAATGAATATTTTAACTTCTAAATTTATTTAGAAAATGTATTGCAATAATAAAATCAAAACCATTATAAAAAAGTCTTTATCAAGACTTGAAAAAAAAAAATTTTTTAAAGCAAAAAAGAAATAATGAACTCTATTATAAGTTCTATATAGAATTAGAGAACGTAGTTTAATTTTCATTCTAAACTCTAAGATTATTTGGAGAACATATTTGTAAAATAAAGACGAAAATTACAATTAATCAGTTTACGTTTCAATCAGATTTATGTTAAAGTGCCATACAATTTACAGACAAAAGCAGAATATTTTTGAAAAATTAAAATAATAACTTACTAATAAAGTTACCTTTTACTCACGTTAGATCTCTTATTATATTCATAATACTTGTAGCTTTTAAAAAAATGTAAAAATAACTTACAATAATTTGTACATACATGAAAATTAAAAAAAAAAGCACACACAATCCTATACGAATCATAAGTAGACCATTACCATAACTAGATTTAATGTTAATTATATCACCAATTATTAATAACTTTAAGAATACTGCCACATCTATAGTATTAACTTAAAATGATAAAACTTAAGTTTACTAAATTAATTATTTTTTTTTTAGATTGCATAATTGTCGCCTATGCAATCATCTTGAGCCGGGAGGAAAGTGAATGAATATTCACTTATATATTCACTTTATTTTTAAACAAATATAAAAATCTATAAATTATAACAGATTGTTAATTAAACGATTAAAAAAAAAAGAAAAAAAAAGAATAAAAATGTCTCATTTTTCAACTTGAAGAATTGTAATTATCATGATAAATCGAATATTATTTTATACTATTTAGCAGTTATTTTTACAAAGCATTTTTTTTATTTTTTTTGTTACGAAATATCTCGTAACAAAGAGAGCTAGAAATTAAGCTAGAATACAAGATTTATAAACAAATTAAAAAAAATATTTATAAGCAAATCACGAATAATTTTGAGCGATCTCCTATTAGAAAAAAAAACCATATCATATTTAAAATATTACAAATTTAAAATAGCAACATAATTTAAGAATTTTTCATCTTCCTTTTTCCATATCAATACTCATACATTAACAATTATATAATAGGAAAATGCATCGAATAATGGTATGGAGACATTCAAATAAAATATTTTAATTAATACCATATTTGAATACATTTTAAGATATTTTTGTAAGTTGTTCAATAACTGTATTATTTTCATTTTTGTTTTTTGTGTCGATAAACAAAATCTTGAGCCCTAAGGTGTTACGTCACGACGTATCTTTTATAATTTTAAAGTATCTTTTCACGTCATACTAATTAAAATAGTTATTGAACAATAAAGGAATTTGTCAAGCTAAACAGAAAAAGTAAAACAGTAAAGAAACTCAAAGTTTAATATTTGTCAATAAAACTCTTCAGTTAGCAGAATTATAAAATTAAGTAGTTTAAATCGACAACGTGTATTTCGAAAATACCAAACGAATCCTGAAGTCATTACGAAACATATGAGTGCAAAAGCCGAATGAAACAAATAATATTTGGGCACTACCCCAGGATTATTGTTGGTACCAAGTCATACATCCTGTAATTCTCGCCCTTCAACTTCAACTTTAATTCAATTCAAATTCAAAGTCAAACAAAGTTATTGCCTTATTCAATATTAATTATTTTACAGGTGTCTAATAAATTCCTTAAAAGTTACTTATACAATTGACTCGAGTCTTATTTCAATCGTGCCAATCCATGAATTCTGATATAGTCAGCCCTTATCTACTTAATTCTACAAAGGTAAGAATATTAAATATACTTTTATTCTCATTTAAAAATCTTTATAAATTAACTTCAATACATTTAAATGTGAGAACGATCTCACTCAATTAAAATATTGGTGGAGTTAAACTACCACTAGATTTCATATACATTCTTATTCTTTCAAATATTATTATAATTAACTTTGATAATTCATTCAAATAATCAAGTTTCATATAAATCTACAAAATTCTATAAATATATCCATTTTAATTTAGTCCTTGTGAAAGCCAGGACTTAACACTTAAAAAGAATCTTTCTCTTTGTTTTTGATTAACTAAGTACATTCTGGTTAGAATAGGTTTCATAATTTTTATTATTTTCGTCCATGTTTTATGTAGAGTAAATGTAATTATGTGCCTCTGGGTCACTTTTATTAAGTTCAAACCACGCTGTTAGTGTTGTATTTGCATTTTTCTTATCAATTTTGTGTTTGGATCCTACTTTAAAATACACATATTGTTCATTTTCATTATGAACGACTAATCTATAAATTGCATGAGAAAGTTCACTAATATTATTTTCGATGCGATGCATAGCTTCTGGTGGGCAATCGTATCTTGTGTTTATACATTGTTTAATTTCATCATAAAGCATATCCAAATCATTCGTTTTATCCGTTTCATCATAAGTATTACTTTCAATATTTATTTCACTCGCTTTCATTTCGATAAATGCACAATCATGTCCTTTGAAGCAGTATTTAAATAAGTATTTTATAACTCCTATTGTTGAACATAATTCAATATTAATGTGACAGTTAAACTTTAGTAATAAGTACGGGTTATCAGAAACCACAAATCTATTATCTGCATACTTATTTTTTGTGTATAATGTCTCATTTTTATTATTTCTTCGTCGATAAATAGGATAACCATTTGTTATTATTGCAGTTTTATTAAATCGTTTAGGAAAATTTTTCGGAAACTTTCTTGATTCTTTATCCGTATAAGGTGAGTTTTTATTCTGATCTTCTCAAGGGCCAATAATATAATATAAATGCAACCGAGCGACGTCAGGAGCGAAGTAAATTTTACTCGTATAACATTACAATGAATAAATAGTACATTACGTAGCGAGAAGTTTCTGCGTGAGCATTGTAAGTAAGAAAATTATTTAAACAAAGAAAAAATATAGAAGAGTGGAGTAAAAATTTTAACAAGAAAGAATACCATTAATTAGATGTTTAATATTATAAAAACGAAAATTTAAAAATTTTTCGTATGCATTGTAAGTGAGAAAATTATTCAAACAAAGAAAAAAATATAGAAGAGTGGGGTTAAAATTTTAACAAAGAAGAATATCATTTGAAGCGTGTAGCTGCAAAGGTGGCTATCTCCATTTTTTCCGAATTCATTTTTTGTGCATTTTCGTATACAGAACATTAAAATTTATCATGAAAAAATCATATGGGATCAAAATATAGGTATAGTCTTTTTTTATGAAATGAAAAAAATATGGTGTATTGCAAAATTGAACACTGACTTTTAAGTATAAGTACAGCAGAAAATGTTATTTCTTGAAAAAAAATTTTTGGAGATAACTACTTTTGCAGCTATACGCTTCATTTATAAGATGTTTAACCCTTTCAGAACGGAATTATTATTTCACCATGAAAAGTTCTGATAACCATTTAGCGATGATAAGTGTTCATTTATTAAGCAATTTTTGAGATAAAAAAATTTTTTTTTTTTTCTTTTCAAGTTTTCTCAGTTTCTATCAAAGATATAATAACTTAGGCCCTCAGTTTGAGATCGGAAATAGTCCACTTCAATCTAATACACATATTTTTTTTACAAAATTTGAAGCCACTTTTTTTCACAATTTCAAAAAAACCAAAAAATATCAATGTACCTTGTAATGTACATTGGTTCTGAAAGGGTTAATATCATAAAAACGAAAATCTACAATTTTCGCGAATGCATTGTAAGTGAGAAAATTATTCAAGGGCACAAAACACCTTTTTTCCGGTCCCACCATCGAATTTGGGTTTATTGCTTTTTTTATAGAAAATTTACAGTAGAATAAGCTCCAACAAGTTTTTTCTACCCTATCTTGTTTAGTTTTGTTTTGAAGAAATTAGTAGGATAAACTTTTAATTGATTTTTTTGTTAATTTTGCTATTTTGAGATTTTTCTCAAATTTTTAGCTAATCTAATTTAGCTAAAATAATTTAAAACACTATAAGAACTTATTTTTTTATTGCTTGATTCAATAATTTATAAATCATTAATTTATTTTCAAAAAGTTTTTTTTAAGAGATTCAATTTTGTTTCAAGTCTACAATGATATAATTTTTACAAATTTAAAAAATTTTAAGAGGCGGTCGGAACCAAATCGGTGACTTAGTTCAGTGCTTACTGTAAATGCTTATAATGATTTATTTATTTATTTGCACGGCAAAAATATAATCATTTCCTCTAACCATGTATATAAAGAATAATTTGAAACAGTTTCAGTGACAAAAAAATATAAAATATTGTCATAAAGCGAAAAATTCCATCTAACAGTCGATGCGGCTGTTATTTGCATGCAATAGATTTCAATTTAGCATTTTTCGCTTCATGACAATATTTTATATTTTTTTGTTGCTGTAACCGTTTCAAATTATTCAATATGATTATGGTTAGAGGAAATAACTATATTTTTGCCGTGCAAATGAATAAATAAATCATTATAAGCATTTATAGTAAGCACTGAACTAAGTCACCGATTTGGTTCCGACCGCCTCTTAAGAATAATTTTAAATTAAATTTTTCAAATTTTTACTGATTTTTTAGGTTTAATTGAAAGAAAAGAGTTTGTTTTTTTAATTTTAACAAAATATTTATCTTAATTTAAGTTCTAAAAAATTTTACATCCATATTTTATTCCGTTTTGATTTTGTAAGGAAACCAGTGGCACATAGTTATTCATGTAATTTTTTTTTAATTTGAATTTCGCGCGTTCGCGCTTTTGGCTCGTATCATTGCGCTACATGACAGTCAGTCTCAGCTGATTATATGGTCAGTTTGCAGTAAGTTTGTTTATTTAAAGTGCATTTAAAAAATTATTAGTAGGTTTAGTGGTTTAATTTACGTAAAATTTTTAATAAATCTCACGTTCGCGAGTTATTTCATATTTTTTTATGTGCGCTTGAAATTCTACGTTTATCTAAATAGAAAGTGTATTTGAAGTGTAAAAAGCTTAAATTGACATTAAGAATACGAACCTCAAAAATGTCAAATAATGAAAGAGATACAAGAGGCAGATTTCTTAACCAACCTCAAGATAAAAAACGATTTACAGGAAGATCTAAAAAGAGACCAAGGAAATTTCTTGGTAGGAGTGAAAAAAATTCTCCTGAAGTTAAGAGAAGTGAACCCTCTACTTTTTTTACTAAACTGAAAAAAAAACAGAATTTACAAGTTCCAGGCCAAAAAATAGAAATGTTGATATCAACTTTCTATCTTCTATGTTAGAAAAATTGTGTTACAGTGTGTGCCATAATAAGATAAAATTTATTGAAACCTCTTTTCGAGGATAAGGATTTAAAATTAATATGACTTGTGATTTTTGTGATGAATAAGCAACTGTAAACTCTAACAAGAGAGAAAGTGCTAAGGACAATACGTATAAAATTAATAGATATAACTAGCAAAAAATACCTCACTCCTAACGTTGCTCAGTTAAATTTTCATATATTATATTATTATGTATGAATTAGCCAATTTTAAAATAAAATAGAATTGCCGCAACTTATGAATTTTGATTTTCTAGTTTTGTACTAAATTAAATTTTTATATTTTTATAAAAAAGATTAATTAAAGTTACAATGTGCATAAAAATTGTTTAAATACAAATTATATCATGATGAATTAAGAATTTGTTCTACTAAATTGCATTAGAATCAATGAAAAAATATAATAGGAATTAATTCTTTTTAATCACGTGTTTCAATCACGAACCATGAAAAAATCGAAAACCGTATTTGACATTTACCAGAACTAACGACTGCACGGAGAAAGGAAAGTATTGTTAAAATAGGTTCTATATCAAGTATATCTAATTTATGTACTAAGGTACTTAAAAAAAGAGTAGCGATGTAATTTCAAGTAGTACTATAGCTTGAATTTTAGGGACCAATGTTGGTACTATTATATTATGAAGTAAAAGCGTAAATTTGCGATGCTTAGTGTCTTTTTTTGGAACTAACAAGGAGAGTGCATTGCGTTTGGGTCTTGGATTTTCTTCTAGCTTTGGGATCTTTTTTCTTACATAAAATCGTGAAAAAAGCCGCGTCCATTCGGTCCAACGCTCGATTTTTTCCGAGTTATGAGCAGTTTTGTCTAGTTTGTTAAAAAAAGTGCATCTGCTTTATAATTTTACAGTGTTCGAACTACTTATTCTAGAAGGTTTCTACTGATTGCATATTAAAGTTGAGATTAAAACCTTTCGATTAAAAAAAAACTTGTCCAAAAAGCTCAAGTTGTTAAAAACTTATGAAGGGATGAAAATTGAAATGAATTTCTGACTAAAATGTTGCATTTATTTTCTATGCATTTTTTCAGCTAAATATTTGCGCTATTTTTATTCGCCCATAACTTTTTAACAACTTGAGCTTTTTGGACACGTTTTTTTTTTTAATCGAAAGTTTTTAATCTCAACTTTAATATGCAATCAGTAGAAACCTTCTAGAATAAGTAGTTCGAACACTGTAAAATTATAAAGCAGATGCACTTTTTTTAACAAAATAGACAAAACTGCTCATAACTCGGAAAAAATCGAGCATTGGACCGAATAGACGCGGCTTTTTTCGGGCGGCTTTTCCTGTTACTAAAATTAAAAATTATTAAATATAGAATTATTTATATAATATATAATACTTTGAAATTACTAATGATTAATATTTTAATTCGTGATATTTAAGGAATAAAACGATACATGTTCATCTTCCATATTCCGTTTTAAAATAGTTACTTTTAAGTTTTAAATTAATTATTAGTAATTTAAAATTGATATATATATATATATATATATATTATATGATTTACATTATATTTATCAACTGTTGAAAATTGTTACACAATTTAATGGGTTTTACGTTGATGGGTATTAATTATATTGAAGTTTTTCGCTCCTAACGTCACTCGGTTGAATTTTCTTTTACTATATTATTATGTATAAATGACTAATTTTAAGTAAATAAGAATTAATTAATTAAATAGTTAATTTTGAGTACTTAATAAAATTAAAAATAATTTGATGAAACATAATATAAAAATATATGTAAATATGTGCTTAAAGTAAAAAAGTGTTTAATTTATTTCATCAAGTGACTATTTCTCAATCTACTTCCATAAGAAAAACAAAGATAGTACGATATTTGATATGAATAAACTGAGAACTGAGAACAGAGTAACAACTATAATTTCCTGACCTTAATATATGGCCATGAATTTGAACTTTGAAATCAATTTTTACATGAACCATGCTTAAAAAAAATTCTGTGTTTATTTCTAATAAAAATATCTCCAAAAATGTATTTTATATATATAAAATACGAAATTTAAATTAGAAAACCATAAGATTAAAATACAAATTTTTGGTTAATTTTAAATTTGAATATTTCAGAATAATAAAATAACTATTCACAATTACTTAACAATCCTTTTTGCATCCATTATAAAATTTTAATGAGATACAAATATTACACAGTGTATGTAACACAAGTAAGGTTTGCATATCATAAATATTATAATTTTTAGAAAATTCTTAAAACTAATAAATTATTAATCTAAAGAATTAAATATTTTTTCATTGATGACAAGTAACCTTTCAAATATAGTTAAAATAATACTGTAAATGTCAATCAAATAACATTTTCATCAAAATGAATTTGAACGCTATAATTATTAAAATAAACATTTTTATTTAACTACAATCAATTGTAATAATTATTTTTTAAATATATATATTAAAAAAATAATAATTTTATTTGACGAACAGTTATATAAATATTATATATTTATAATTGTATGACCAAATTTATTAAATTAAAATTTTATTCAGTTATCGTTCGGAGAATAAAGTATTTAAATTAGTTTTCATGAAAATATATTATTCAAAAAGTTACTTGTTAACAATTTTTTATAAATAACATACATTTAACCTTAATTACATTTTCATTTGTACACGTGTTAGTATTTAAATAATTTGTCATTTATATAAAAATTGTTAACAGTTAAATATATCAAAATTACATTTTAATATATTAAAATTATATTTACCTTAATTGCATTTTCATTTGTACACGTGTTTGTATTTAAATGAATTGTCATTTACATAAAAATTGTTAACAATGAAATCGATTAGAATTCATTTCATTAAAGCAATAATATTTTCAATAAGAGAAACATATTAATTTTTAAAATACATCAAATTACCTCATTTGAAAAATTATCATTACATGATATAAAAATAGTTTTTTAAATATGGTTTGAGCATAATTCTTATGAAATACATTTTAAAAAAATTATTCATTTGATATTAATTTTTTTTAATAGCCAATTATAAAGATAGGAAAATATATGAAATATGAATAATTTTTTCTTATTATGTTTATAGTAATGAATTTATATTTATGAACTGTCCAGATAGACGTGAAATTTCCCCTAAAAAAGTAAACATTTCAAAAGAAAATTTACTTATTATTTGCGAAACACTTATTATAAATGCGGAAAAAAATAATATTCTGTAATATCACTCTAAAATTTGTATTAAAAATGATCATCGAAAGTACAATTATTTTATTATGTTGAATTTGTTGTCAAAGTTTGATTATATTTCACTATGAAAACATATGAAAATTAACTGTCATATTTAACTGATGTCTTTCCATTCTATTTCTTAATTTCTATAAAAGGAATGTATTAACTTGTACACAGTAAAAAATTTTTCGGAACTTTACATCGCTGAGCATGGTAAGTATCGGAACCCTTGCTGAGCGTGTTAAATACACATGAAAACCGGTAGAATTACATAATCCATCGTTTCTAACCTACATTCGATATAATTTATTGGAAAATATACGTTGAACGTTTATTACTCATGACATTATGAAATTTGAAAAGATTATTTAATAACTTTATGTTAATCAATTAATAAGAATAAAATATTTCTTATTGTGTTTAAAATGTGTTTCTATTATCGCGAAAGTTCACGTATATCATGTATTTTTACCGGACAGCCATGTTGATATTGAAACATTACACTGCTAAGCACGGGGAAAATACCGCGATCATAGCAGGACCTACACTCAGCGATGTAAAGTTACATAAAAATGTTACTTCACATCGCTAAAACATGTAATTATTCACAGGAGTCTGGTATAGTTACCAGAAAATTTTTCAAAGTGTAGTATATACCATGATGATTATTTATATAAATTTTCAAATTATTCTAATCATTAGTTTTCAAGATATTTAGATTTCTGATTCCAAATAGAAAAATATTAGTAAATAATATTGGAACCCAAACTTCTCAATAACTAATGAATAGATTTAATTAAAAATTTAACTGAATAATCTTCGTGATACATATTATATATTAATCCATCTCTTTATTCGAAATTTTGAAATACAATGGAAATATAGTCAATATTTATCGGCGCAAGTGTACTGTCCATTTTACATCTCCTTAAATAATATATACTTATAAAATTTACATAATATTTTATAGAAATTATTGAAATGATAGTCATATATTTAATATTATTTTAAACTATGAATGAAAAGTTTAAAAAATTATTATTAAGGAGGTACCTTCGCTTTAGTATGACAAAACAGATTTGGTCGAAACTATGAAAAATTGTTTGTTTTTATGTTTGAAATGCATATATAAAATTTCATGAAGATTCGTTGTCTCGTTAATGAGAAATTAGAATAATTATATAACATTGTTTCTTATGGGGAAACGTTAATATTGTAGTTGATCTTAAAATTTACAAAACAGAATAAAATGAAATTTTTTGAGGATAAACATAATATTACTGGCAATTTATAAAATAATTTTCAGAAACTTTCATTACTTTTACACGGAAATATAAATTAATAAATTATTCATTTATGTACCAATCCAGTTACTTTTATCGTACATAGCGAATGGTGGCAAAAACACCATAACCTCAAATTTTAAAATTTCGTAAAAAGAGCATGTCAATGATTTGGACAGTAAAGATGATGATCTTAGCTCTTTAATTAATTTTAATTTTTTAGTTTTAAATAAAAATTATTTCTTTTGTTTTATATTGATGCTAATTCTATCAAGTATGTGAAAATCACCATACAAAACATATATTTTTGGGGAGGGGAGATATCTAGTAACTTTTAATCAAATAAGCATATTGAAAATTTGACTCGAGTGGTGGACGAAGGAACCTCCTCGAGTAATAACTTATAAATAGTTATATAATTTCATTAAATACATTTTAAACTTGAATAATTATCTTTATGTTAAAACTAAATTTAATTAGCATTCAATACCACAAGTTATTTAAAAAATTTATCATTTTTCAAAGTTATTAAAAAGTTATTTATAAAAAGTATTCCCATATCCAAATTTCAAAATTCTATTAATTTAATTTTTTATTCTTTACATTAGAGAATTAGTTTTGATGTGTAATTTTTCTTGTGATATGCAACATATATATATATATATATATATATATATATATATATATATTATCTTATGGTTAAATATTTCATCACCTTGTATAAAAATTATTTTTTTAAAGTAGAATAATACTGTGAATAAACAAATAATTATAAAAAAATATTGAAAACTGTAAATAATTTTAAAGGATTTGGATTAGAAGGATCAAGAGCTATAGATCCTTGAAATTTGGAAATTTTTCAAAATTTTCAGGCAAGTCCCAACATAATCATTTTTTTTCCTGAAAATCTTGATATTCTAGAGAGAGGTCCATGGGAATACTTCTTGTTGTAAATGAAGAGCAGAGTTAGCATGATTCTTTACAGAACCTGAACTTTGAAGTTTTCTATTGGTTCTTATATGTATCACATGGTAATTGAAATTACTCATGGTTCGCTATTTCAGAAATTTCTTTTCGCGAGCTTATTTTTTTCTATTTTACATGAACTTTAAAATGAATTTTTTATCATTTAAGTCAGAGACAACAATAAGGAGTTATGACAGTTTATAATATATATTTTCATGTATAATTTATTTTCAATATAAAAATTAATCATAGATGAAAATATACATTTATATTCAATATAAAAAATAAATGATACATTAAAATCTATATTTTAAACTGTCATAACTCCTTATTTTTGGCTCTTTCTTACACAATCGAAAATTTATTCTGAAGTTGATTAGATTAGATTAGATATTGTTTATTTTGTATTATAATTACAAAAAAGCGTGTAAAATTACAAATAAAGTTTAAAAAAATACATAAAATACTTTAAATAGCCTTGCATATATAAAATCAAAATAGTACAATATGATATCACAGTCATAAAACATAATAGAGATAATACTACTGTAATAGTAAGTCAATAAATTAAATAAAAAAAATATCACAGATAACACGAATCAATACACGCAAAAAGTATAAATAATATAGGTAAAAATCAGTCTCAATATCTATCAGTCAAAAGAAATACATAAAATCAAGCGTGTAAAGAGCGCAGTCGAAATATCAGCAGTATACAGTAAGTTAAAATCACAGCAAAGTTGAATGTACAGTAATATACAAGTCAATCTGATAAAAATATAATCATTCACTCTATGCATACACATCCTACACTCACGCCAATAAATACAATCATGCCTTAAATCTATAAAGGGTACATCACATAATAAATTAACACATATGATATAGTCCGAAAATAATACTGATTAATCGAGGTCGAGTAAAAACCTCCTCAGAGCGGCTTTAAACCTGCTGATTGATGGAAGATTTTTAATATCAGCAGGTAGGGAGTTCCAAAAATGCGCACCTTGAACTTGAAAGGAATTTCTTCCAGTCTCAGTGCGCATGAAGGGCACCGCAAGATCTTTAATCTCACCCTTAGTGGTCGCTCTGGGTATATATCTAGTGAAGAGACCCACTAGATATTCGGGGGTATTCATACGTACGATTTTGTACACAAGTACAGCCATAAAATACTGTCTCCTCGAATCAGTACGTAGCCAACCTAAAGCATGTCTATGGGGAGAGATGTGATCACCCATCCTCACGCCTAATACATATCTCACACATGAATTTTGCATTGTCTGTAGCCGTCTTCGTAACTCCTGCGAAGCATCGAGCAAAACCACTGAGCAGTAATCAAGATGTGGGAACAGCAGGGCGGTTGCGAGCTGCTTACGCAGAGCCTCAGTGGTGTACCGACGGAAAAACCGTAGGCTATAAATCACTCTATTAAATTTTTTAGTCAACACATTAATATGCGGTTCCCACGACAGTTTAGAGTCGAGTACAATACCAAGGCTCGTAACGGTGTCAGAGGAAGGAATACCAATACCGCTCTCCAGGTCAATCGTCCTCGGCTCACCCGAATAAAAATTTTTAATAAAACGATTACTTCCAAAGACGATCGCTTTTGTTTTACTAGTATTCAAAGTGAGAGAAACACCAGCAGCCCACCCCGACACCGCCCTGGCCGCCCTCTGTAAAATACGAATCCCCTCGTCCACATCATCATAAGGGACCTGTGTATAAATTTGAAGATCATCTGCATACAGCAGATGCCCGACGCAACCAGAGTCCAGTGCGTCACGTACGTCATTTATGTAAGGGCAAAACAACAGAGGTCCCAGCACTAAACCCTGAGGTACTCCTAGATTGGTTGTTAGCCAATCCAATTCCTCCTTTAAATGTGTGGAAACCATTTGTTCCCTACCTGATAAATAGGAGTTAATCCATCCGAGTGCGGCCCTGGAGAACCCCATCGATCTAAGCCTCGCAAGAAGTTTGGAGGGAGAGATCGTGTCGAATGCCTTACTTAAGTCAAAAAGTAGCAGTAACGTGACAAGTTTCCTGTCTAGACCTGACCTTATATCGCCTGTAAGCTCAAGTACAGCAGTCTGCGTAGAATGGTTTTTCCTGAAGCCCGTCTGCATAGGATCGAGCGATTTTTTGGATGTAATGTACTCCTGCAGTTGGTCATGGGCGATCTTCTCAAGAACCTTTGAAAGAAAACATAAGATGGCTATAGGCCTAAAATCTTTTGGCTGCTTAGGTGCAGCACACTTTTTCAATGGTATAATACGTCGTCAGGTGGGAGGAAGAAGGTTCAGATTCGAAATTGGCCACAAAAAAGTTACGATTCGGATAAAGCCACAAAAAGGTTCAGATTCGAAATTAGCCACAAAAAAGTTACGATTCGGATAAAGCCACAAAAAAGTTCAGATTCGGGTTTAGCCACAAAAAGGTTACGATTCGGCTGCTTATTTTTTCCTTCGATGTTTTGGATGAGAACCGCTGTTGAAAACATAAGAGTTTGTCTCCTATATCTTAAGTACTCATAAATATTATAATTATGTTTTCATTTTTTTCATGAAGAGGCAATTTTATAAATCTATAGTTTTCAGTTTAGTGAGTATAAATCATATATTGAAATATATTATTACTTTTTATAATCTTATTAAATAAAGATTAATTGATTTATTTCATAAATTAAAAATCTTTTCACTTTAACGTTATCAATGTAAGAATAAAAAATTCACAAATTTTATAATTTAATAAAAATTTGCAAACATTAGTTAAATTGACGTGAAATTGTTTATACATATATATATATATATATATATATATATATGTATTGGAAGGCTTTATATAGTGAAAATATTCATTAACATGAATATTTTTAATTTTCTATAAACTGAAGTTTTTGATGTTTTCAAATGTTTGTTTTGATTCTCGGATTTGGACTATTTCTTTGTTTTTGTCGCTGTAGTAGTGACACAAGTCGGCGCGTTAAAGTAGAGATTCAAATCTCGCGCATCAAATGTTTTGTGATCAGCTTAGAGGTAACATCGAGTGCTTTATTAGTATCGTTATAGTATCTGCTGATTCTTAATAAATGAATTAAATTGTTCGTCAAAAAATAAAAAATAGTTGTAATTCGATATTGTTATATACAATTATTTTTTTGAATACAATGGAAGATGATTGTAAGTATTAAATCAATTATTATAATGTACTTAAAATTAATACAACGAATAATTTAAAAATGTTAAATCGTCAAATTTTACATTTTTTAATTATATAAAGCTTTAGCTTCTCTTACTTAAATTTTTATTAATACATATGTTATTGTTGTATTGTTATTATTCATAAATATAACTATTGTAAAAGCAAGTAAATAATATATATTCCAATTTTTTATAACTATGTGATATCAACCAGATTAACTTTTTAAATTCTAAATGTTCTTATTTCACAATAGATTTTCAATGGTATGATAAAAATTATACTCAATCGCAGCCCTTGACAAAAGTAGATCCATCTTCGAATCCTGGTATAAAACTATTACTTTTTTCATTTATAATGTTAAATTAAAGATTTTAATATAGTTTCAATTTTTTTTTCAAGATGATACAGATTCTTATAATTCATTTTTTAATTCTATTGAATCAAAATATCATACTTTAACAAGTAAGTTAAATATTTCAAGTTCAAAATATTATGAACTATTATATTTTAAGAACACTTATAAAATTTTAAATTATTAATTTTTGTACAGGTTCTAATGAAAACTCTTCAAAAACAACTAATAGTGAGCAATTGGGAATGATAAGTCAGGATTCTTCTGATACGTTTCATTTTAGATCTTTATGTAAGTTAGATTCTGATGTAACTTCTGCATCAACTGCTCAGTCGATTCATACTGCTTTCAGTCAAATTCTTAGAGAGAATGATTCAAACGATTTAGGTAATTAAAATTAATTATATATATATATATATATTTATTTATTATCTTTTTTATATGAATAAATACAATTTTGTTTTATATAAAATTCGTATGTAATAGATATTTTAAAGGAAATTGCAACAACGGAAACATGTTATTCTTCATCCACTGCAGAAAATACTAATAATCTACTTCCATTTTTCCAAAAACATTCGATTAGCTGCGATTCAGATGATCATGACATCCAAAGTGAGTTGAAATTACAAATCAATACATTATTTTTTGTTTTAAACTATTTTTTGAGTCCATAAAAAATTTTGTGAACATAAATTATCTCTATGTTTTAAAATGTTTCATATTCTCTATTTTCAAAATAGTGTTAAAAAAATTCTTATTATTTAAAACATTAGTGAGGCATACTAATTTAAAAAATAAATGATTGCAATATATATAATGTTTAATAATTTCACAAAATTTATAAAAATTTTATTTACTTTACTAGATTATCATTTGAAGCAGATTTCAACAGAAAGTTCTTGTGACGCATTAAATATAGATAACGATGTGGACTTTTATGACTATTCTTATACTGTTGATCCTGAAGAAAACCCGCCTGAATGTTGCAGTAGTCAGGATAATGGTAATATAAGAATAAAATCTTAAGAAATAAAATTTGAAGTTCATCCTTATACAAAATAACAATTTTTTACCATTATTTCATTAAAATCTTTTACAGAATCGAAAAAGGTACGGACACGAAAGCGTAAAAGGGATCCTGAAAGCTGGATATCAAATACCGCTAAAAGAGCTGTAAATAATGGTATAACCGGGATTTCAAAACTTCACAATCCTATTAAGAAAAAATTTATTGGTCCTAGTTGTCGAAATTGTAGATACAAGTGCGAAAGTCGCATCAACCTTATAGATCGCCAAAATCTATTTAATGAATTTTGGCAGCTAGGTGATCGTACAAAACAATGGCAGTACCTTGACAGGCTAATCGTTACGAAGAAACCTTCAGAACAGAAAAATTTATGCATTAGTGGAAAAAGAAATTCTGTTTCACGGAAGTATTTTCTTATTGCTTCAGGATCCAAAGTTAAAGTCTGTCAAATAATGTTCATGAATACTTTTGGTATATATTATATAAAATTATTTTGTTATTTTTTCATATGTATTATAAATAAAACATATAATAGATTATAATTTTATTATAATTTTTTAACAGGAATATCAACAAAAGCTTTTACAACGATAGAGAGAAAAAAGAAAGATTCCAAAAGTGGCCAATTTATTGGAAATGATATGAGAGGCAAACATTCAAAGAAAGCTCTGAAAACATCCGATGCCATATTCTTATCAGTTAAAAATCATATTGAATCATTTTCGAAAAAAGAGTCGCATTATTGCAGAAGCAACACAAAACGGGAATACCTGAATGAAGATTTGAGTATTTCTAGAATGTACGAAATGTACAAAATAGAAATGAAAGAGAAAAACGAAGAAAATAATACAGCATCTGAATACAGATATAGGTTCATATTCAACACTGAGTATAATTTATTTTTTCATCGACCAAAGAAAGACCAATGCGATGACTGCGCAGCTTACTATTCTCTTCCAAGTAAGAAAAAATTTCTAGTAAAAATTACTTACTTTAATTTATGAGCTGTGTAACACAGTTTTTAATATGAATTTTAGATGATCAGAGGCAAGAGCCAAAAACTTTAAACTGCCATGTCTTACATTTAAAAAATAAAAATGCAGTACGAGAAATGATTTCCAATGATAAAAAAGAAGCACAAAACAATGAACATATTTTGGTTGCTTCTTTTGATTTACAAAAAGTTTTAAATATTCCTCAGGCTGAAATTTCATCCTTTTATTATAAAAGAAAAATTTCTTTATACAACTTTACTGTATATGACTTAGACAGCAGGGAGGCTGAATGCTTCCTATGGAATGAAACAACGGCTAAGAGAGGAGCAAATGAAATATCAAGCTGTATCTGGAAATATATACTAAGTAAACATAAAGAAGGTAAAACAGACTTCCGGTTTTGCAGCGACAACTGTGGCGGTCAGAACAGAAACCAAATTCTGTATTCAATGTATGCAAAGGCTGCTACTGATTTGGGAATCTCAATTACTCACAGGTGAAAAATTACAAAAAATATTTCTATTACAAAATTAATTAAAATCTATCCAGCGCCATCTGAAAAATATTAAAATTAATTCAATATACTTAAAAATAATTAATAATAACCAAAAAAATTAATAATATTTATAAAAATATTATACATCACAAGTGATCGCTGATACTTATCTTTCGTTACGTCCGGTGTTATGTTTTCTATTATCATCTATCTTTGTGATTGAAGAATTTTGTGCTCAAGCTTGCAAATTCAGATCTGCTAATTGTAGATTTTATTATAACAAATTATAAAATTTCATTCATACAATAATTTTATATATCAACTTAAAATCACTTTAATATTAAAAATTTTATATTTAAAGTTATATAGTCAGAAATACAATAAATTTTTGTTTACTTTAAATAAGGTAGTAGCTACTTTATATTTATTATAATAATAAGTTATGTACTAGTTTATTTATTTTTACTTTATACTTCGATTTCATGAAAATTTTCATAAGAATGATTCACAAATATACTTTTCATAATAAGTATTTGTGGACAAATCTGTTATAAATACAATATTACATAAAAACTTTTCGCGTGTTTACAAATGTTCAATATACCTGGTGATATATGTTAGACAACCCTTACAGCAAGTTGAGTAACTGGCACGCTCAGCTTCAGCAAAATAGTTATCCAACTGTAAATGAGACATTTAAGTTTTAATTATTTATGTTTTTTATACAAAGAACATTTAATGTATATTAAGAATTTTTAATAATAAATATAATAAAGAAAATTTATAAATAAAAACTGATTCCTTTGGCACAATGATAAGAATAGAATAAATTTCATGATACTACATTAACTGCACAAAATAATATCTTCAATTAGTAAATTTAAAAACTTAATAATCATCTACTTTAAAGAAAATTTTAAGCAAAATCAATAATAAGAAAAACTTTTAGTGTTCATGTAGTTTATGTTAATGTTATTTAAAACCTACCATGAAAGAGTATTTCTAAAAAGTATTAGATTCAATATTATTATTTAACAAAATTATATTTTAAATATATTATAAATTTTTTATGAATGTTCTTATGTAGTTAAATTATGTATTAATGATAAGACAATAGTTTTCGAATATAGAAATACCAAATATATAAACATAATAGTCCAATAACTTACTCTGTCTTCAAGTTCTGTATGAAACTTTGTTTCCAATATATCCAAATTTTTACTATGATGTTGTTGAATTAAGACTTTCAAACAGTTTCATTAAGCAGCTTTCATTGAAGAGTAATTTTAGTTCTTATAAACAATGATACTCTCCTAGTTAGTCGTAACTGAAAAAGCATAATTTAGTTGTAGTAAAAGAACTAAAAAATGTATATATAGTTATTAAAAAATAAATTTAATTAACTTGCCATAATGTTATAAAGAAGCATATATTTTATGCTTATAAAATCAATTATTTTTATTAGAAAACATTGCTTTACAAAAATTAAAAAAACATTTAAAAATTAAATTACACTAATTCTTTAGGATTAAATAATAAAATATTAAATTATAAACACTATTTTCCAACCTTACTGTAACGCAGATTAGTGCAACTGGGAATCCTTCAGGAAATCCAGTGAAATCAAGCTGGAATTCAGTCCTTCCTAGATAGGAAATCCAGTTAGGAAATCTAGCCAGGTAATCCAGCTGGATCTTTTTGTCTTGGTTATGAATACAATAAAACTATATAATATTTTTTTCATTGTAATTTTCCTTCTGTAATAAATTAACTCTCTAAAGAATCATCCTTATGTACATGAGCAAATAAAATGAATAGTTACAAATTTTCATTAAAATGTAATACTTATCTGATGTTTTTTTTAAGAGAATTTTAATCATGTTTATCCTTGGGCAGAAAAATTCTTTTAATTTGATGGCATTACATCACATAACACTCCTCACACTAAATAAATTAAACTTAGTAAATTTCAAATTCTTTCTTTAATTTATTCTATTTTGAAAATGACTTAAAAAAGGTATAATTCAACAGGTTAGAATACCACGTGTATAGGGGGACGGGATACTTTATTGTATCTATTTAACGACGAGTATTGAGTCACCAGGTAGCCCTATACTACCAATGCGTGCCAGGAAGGTGGAGACGTGGATAAGGTTGAACCTGAATAAATACACAGAGTAATTAGTAACGTTAAAGTTTATTAGCGCCAACTTTGGCTCTCGTGTGCATTGCTTAACAGAGCTGTCACACGACTGACTTGATGGCGGCTTCTTGCCGCGTTCCTTCTTGTTAGTACAGGTTCTCTTTCTCTCTCTCTCCTAACTACGCTTGCGCTCTAGCGCTTACATGTGTAGCCTGCCTACAGTACTCCCCCCCAAATGACGTCTACACTTGAATTTTAATTTATGATACCGAGACTATTTAAATTTACTGCATGAATATTACATTGTTTTTATGAGATACAAGGTGATTTTTACTTTAATTAACGCGTTATCAGACGTCATTTAAGAAACTAGAGAGAGAGAATTGTGAGAGAAGTTTTTTGGCAACCGCTGTTGCTTTACAACGATTAAAGATTGGTTACAAAATATATTTTCATTATTATTAACATTTGGTTTCTGATCACAGTATTTTTATAATCTAGCTTTTGTACTTTGTGCTGCTATTTTGCAGCTTCGATCACATGGACGTTTTACTTAACCTAATTAACGAGAATTATGGGTATCTAACTTATTTACATGTTGCATTTAAAAGTGTGGGTATTGATGTGAGTTTAGCTAATTATCTATAAGCGATTATTATTAACTAACTTATTTTATATCAGCGAACTGCTGTTAGAGACTTTAAATTATCACAAGCGTTTCTTGCTGCAAATTTCAGTCTTGTTTATATTTAATTTTTTGAGAAAGTATTCAGTAAAGCTGCCCAAGCACAGCGTATGTGACTCATACAACCTACCAATTAGCGATAAGAGTTGTGGGGTCGTTTCGCCTTATCCGCATTTTAAGAATTTCCTGCGTTAATATCGACCGTGTTGTACTGTACTTGTGGACAATTTGTTTATTAAGGAAGTATAACTTATTACCACATGTCTTTGTAATTCTATGCTAATGAATTGCAAGCTAAGTGTATCTTCTAAGGTTATTCTTGTATAACTCGTAGGAGAATACCGTTAGGCTTAGTCATGATCCAAGTGTGGATAAAAATCCTCGAATGGGAAGTGATTTAGATTGCACATTCCTGCTGCCAGAATTGTGTGTAATTTGTGATAATCGGGCGTTTGGTTATGCTCGTACTGAGATATTTCTCTGAAATATTCGTCAATTATCTGAGGGTGGTCTTGATCGCCAAAACACTTTTCTATGAATTCTGGAGGGTCTGCGAAGGCTGAATTTTTGAGTTCGAAGACTGCTTCTTGGTCATCGAGTTTTTCGTGCCAAGTCAATTTACCGCCTGCCCAGGTGATCATATTGTAACCTAGTGATTCAAAGTCTCCTCTTCTTGTGAGGACTCCTTGATGGGCATCGCGGCTCATGAATTCTAGCGTGCCGTTATTGGCTTTTTTGGGGTCTGGTTTAAACTCAATGTCGGTTTTGAATTTACAGGACAGACCAAAATCTGCTAGATACACCATATCTTTCTTGCTCTTGTCTATGAGTATGTTGGAATTTTTAATATCGTTATGTACGTAACCTTTTTGATGCATGTACTTTAGGGCTATTAGGATGGTCCAAGCCAAATGGTACACTGTGTATTCAGGAAACATTTTATCTGCTTTCAAGAATAGTTTTTCTAGGTTAAGGTCGTATCTTTTTAATACCACAAATCTGTATTCTTGCTTGTCGATTTTATGACTACCTGCGCCGAAATACTGAGGTAATCCAACTTCTGAGATTAATTCCTCCTCTGCCCAGTCTGATAACATGTCTGGGAGGGCTGCTTGCATGTAGAAATGCATCTCGACGAACAAGGGTCCATTTTTATGAGGCTCTACCTTGATCACTACTGGGTAGTCTTTTGGGATCGTACCTGTGTATGGGGCGGCGGCGTAAATCTCGCCGAATCCACCAATACCAATTGATGGTCCAATAATCCATTTCCTTTGTTTCAGATCTGTGAATATCTCGTTTAGCGGGATTGCTTTGGGCATTGAGTATCTCTTCCCAGCTAATTCTTTGGGAGGGATCTCCATGACTTGACTTTGCTGACTGAACCTTATTTTCTTTTTGTTTACATAAGTCCTTAATGGAGCTCGTATTTCGCTCTTAGTGGGCGTTTGTACAACACTCTCTTGGGTATTTCTAGGCTTATGTTGAGTTTCGTTGGTTCTGGCGTTAGTTCGGGTGTTTATGGTAACCTCGACTGATTGGTCATCATCTTGATTGGGTGTGATGATGTCATGGTTAAGGTTTTCTGGACTGGGTTCCCTAATTTGACTTTCTCCTGTCGTGTGAGGGTAATTACCATTTTGAGTTGCAAAGTCAAAATTATAGCTGTTGCTAAAATTCCTGTTGGGTTGATTCCGATTTACAGGTTCCTCTGCGCCTAGGATGACCTCTACGAGGTCGTTTGGGACGTAGTATGCCGGCTTTAACATCTCGACGGCTACGGTTTTGTTCTGTCCGTTAATGTCTATTACGAAGTTTCGTCCGTTATCATGGCGGGAAATGACTTTATGAGGGCCTGTATAGGGTTTGTCCAGTCCGATCTTGGCTTTATTACGGTAGAATACGTGCGTGCACGATGCGAGTTCCTTAAAAACGAAAGGTTTAATCGCATGCTTGTGCGCTATTGGTACTGGTTGTATCTTTCGTATATACTCTCGGAATTCTTCCAAGAAGATGTGTCTATCCGGTTCAAACTCTCCAAAGGCGAAGAATTCTCCCGGTAATCTAAGGGTTGTACCGAACACAAAGTCTGCTGGGCTTGCTTCGGTGTCTAGCCGTATGCATGTGCGTAGTCCTAGCATTACTGAAGATAAGACTCGTGTCCAATTGTCATTGTTGGTACTACATTTTATTGCAGCTTTCAGAACCCTGTGCCATCTCTCTATCATGCCGTTTGCTTGAGGATGGTATGCTGCAGTTCGTATGCGCTGACAGCCGATTACTTCTAAGAGGGATCTGAAGAGCTGGGATTCAAACTGCGAACCTTGATCTGTGGTCAGGATTGCTGGCGAACCATAACGTGAAATCCACGTATCGTAGAATGCACGCGCTATAGTGGGTGCTGTGATGTCCTTGACAGGTGTGGCTTCTGGCCACCTAGAATACCTGTCTATCATGGTCAGGATATATTTAAAGCCTTCGCTGTCAGGTAATGGACCTACTAAATCTATGTGGACGTGGGAAAATCTATTGTCTGGTACGACAAAGTGCTCTGGTAGGAATTT
The DNA here is from genome assembly GCA_017163975.1 of Anastatus disparis. Lineage (NCBI taxonomy): Eukaryota > Metazoa > Arthropoda > Insecta > Hymenoptera > Eupelmidae > Anastatus > Anastatus disparis. The sequence continues at coordinate 7,186,729 of JAFFSR010000349.1, read as the reverse complement.
GTTGTGTCTTGTAACCTTAGAGGTCTGACATCGTATGCACTCTTTGGCCCATGTTTTTACGTCTCTTGACATATTTGGCCATACAAACTTTTGTCTTATCAGCTTGTCCGTTACATTGGCACTGGGGTGTGCTCTTGAATGATATATGTCGAAGGTTTCTCTTCTGAGTGAGACTGGAATGTAAGGCCTAATAGTATTTTGATGGATGTCGCAGTAGAGAGGGTAGTCATCTTGGCGCCATGAAAGTCTTTGTAACTTCAATGGATGTTCTGGATCGTTTAATATTTCTCTTAGCTGTTCGTCGTTGAGCTGTTCTCTGCTCAGCTGTTCGGGACTGAACAGCATGGGAATGCTTATGGCATCTGATGAACTGACCAAGTTTTTAGATTTCGCGTCGAGTCTGGTTTCCGGGCTATCCCAATTGATTTCGGCTGCTGTACCAAGAGACTCAATTCTTGACAGGGCGTCTGCTACGACGTTGTCAGAGCCAGGGATATATTTAATTTGTGTGTTAAATTCGGAAATGTAAGTGATTTGACGTATTTGTCTTTTGCTGGATTTTTCAGCGCTTTGAGAGAACGCGAAGGTTAAAGGTCTATGATCTGTTATAATGGTGAATTCTCGCATGTCTAGGTAATAGTGGAAGTATTTTAATGCCTCATACACTGCTGTTAACTCGCGGTCGTATACTGAGTAGTTTAATTGCGATGGGGAGAATTTACGCGAGAAGAAGGCTAACGGACGCCATGTATCTCCCTCTTTCTGTTCCAAGACTGCTCCCATTGATATATCAGAAGCGTCTGTGACGACTCGTGTCTCAGCTGAGGGGTCAGGGAATGCTAAATATGTTGTTTCAGCTAACTCCTTTTTGGCTTGCTCAAAAGCACTTTCTGAGGGTTTGTCCCAGACTACGGGTCTTTTGTCTTTCTTTTTGGCGTCTTTGATATGCCGGTTGAGTGCTACATGGGTTTTGGCTGCTTTAGGGATGCAGCGTCTATAGAAGTTTATCATCCCAAGGAATCTCCTGAGATCGTCGATCGTTTGATGCTTGGGGAAATTTTTAACGGCTTCTACCTTGTCTTTAGCTGGTTTGAAACCGTCTGCACTGATTTCATACCCTAGGAAAGTCAGTTCTTGTACTCCGAAAGTGCATTTATCTATGTTTAGGTGTAGATGGTAATCCTTGAGCCTCTGTAGCACTATTCTGAGGTGTTTCTCGTGCTCCTCTTCGCTAGTAGAAGCAATGAGAATGTCGTCGATGTATACGAAGACAAAATCTAAGTCGCTTAGAGCTTTGTTGACGTATCTTTGAAATGTTTGGGCGGCATTTCGTAAGCCAAAGGTCATGACTGTGTATTCAAATAATCCAAAAGGTGTGATGACTGCTGTCTTTGGAATATCGTCTTTTTCTACTGGTATCTGGTGATACGCTTTCTGTAGATCTAGACTTGTGAAGATGGTCTTGCCATGTAATAGGGTAGGAAAATCCTGTATGTGTGGTACTGGATACCTGTCCGGTACGGTTACTGCATTTAATTGGCGATAGTCACCGCAAATGCGCCATGTTTTGTCCTTCTTGGGTACCATGTGTATTGGGCTTGCCCAAGGGCTGCTTGAAGGCCTACAGATGCCAAGTTCGCAGAGATCTTTAAATTCTTTTTTGGCTGCGGTTAATTTTTCGGGGCCTAGCCTGCGCACGCGTTGTGCTATGGGAGGGCCGTTAGTTTTTATGCAGTGAGCTACGCCTTGTTCAAGGATGGGTGTAGGATTGTCTATGCCGATTACTTCCTGAAATTGGGACAGTAATTGAGCATATTTGCAGTCTGGTTTAATGACTGATATTTTAATCTCGTTTACTTTGTGACCGTGTAGACTGGTGGTTAGGAGTGTTTCTCCGTCGACTAACAGTCTCCTTTTTAGGTCGGGTAGAAGGTGGTAATGTTCCAGGATGTCACCTCCTAGTATAGGGTATGGGACATCTGCGATTATGAAGTACCATTTAATAGCTTTACGCAGGTTTAAGTTTAATTCGATATATTTGGTTCCGTAAGTATTGATGACTGTGTTGTTAGCTGCGTAAAGTTTAAATGCGTGTGGTGCTTCTTTATTGTCTTGAGTTCGTGGTATTACTGACACCTCGGCGCCGGTGTCTACTAGAAACATTTTTTCCGATAATCGATCAAAGACATGGAGACGGATTGATTTTACACCCGGTATACTCGTCTCCGCGATTACTGGGTGTTTTGGTTTCCCTTATCAGCGGAGTTCCTTGGGGACTGCTTTCTCGGTGGTTTTTTAACTGCGTTGCCACCCCCTTTCCAACCACAGGGGTCTTGACAGGATCTCGCTTTTATTCCGAACCAGTAGTGGTAATAACATAGCCTGTACAGTTTTTCCGGCGAGGGTGTGCGGGGTGAAGCTCTTCTCTTATTGTCGCCTTGGTCCCGCGCGCGTGATCTACTTCTGCTATTCTGTTGTCTGCCGTTATTGCTGTTTGCTCTGAGGCTTCGTTTAATTTCATTTACGGTTTCTTTGATTTGGTTTAGGTCACTTCCTGGGTGTTGTGGTTCTTGCCCCTGCTGTTTGGGACTCGAGCTGATTTCGTGCACATCTTTATTAAATCTGCGGACTAACTCATACATGTTGTCCGCCGTGGCTACTTGCTGTCTTTCATTTTTCAGTTCGATTGTCTCCAGCATTGCTTTTTGTGTATCGAAGGGTAGTTCTGATTTCCAATGAATTAAGACGGCAGATCGGCTGATATCGTCACCCGCGAGGTCGAGCAACTCATTTAAATAATCGGATGGCTTTCGCCCATCGAGTTTACATTCTTTATATAACCGATTCATTCTTGTTGTCTGGGACATTGTAAATTTCTCTAATAATACTTGTTTGAGCGTATCATATTTTTCGTTATCCTTAGAGGTTCTGAGTGTGTGCGCGACGCTTTGCATGATCGGTGGCTCTAAATGGTTTATCAAATTACTATATCTAACGTTGTCATCCCATATTCTGAAAGTCGCGAGCTGTTGTTCGAAATGGTCGAACCAGGCACCGGGTTTGTTTGTCCAGAACATTTGGAATTTAATCGTGGTCGCGTTATTCTGATACGGTGTTGCGAACGGGTGGTGTCCGAACTGTGGGCTGTAACCGCTATTTGACGCTTGATTAGGCGGACAGTGACTTTGGTTGTTGGTATTTTGATTAAGGTATGCAGGTGGGACGCGAAGACTGAAATCTTGATTGGATAATTTGTTTGTAGTTGATTTTGTCATAGGCGGGATTTGATTAAACGAGTTAGCATTTTTATTGGTCTCAAACGTGTTACCTGCCGTGCTTTCTTCAAAACGTGGACCGTTGTTCGTTTTACTTTGACTATTGACATCTTGATGCAATTTTATTAATTGCTGCGCGTAGATTAAGTCGTCTGCGTTCATGTCCGGCATTTTAATATTACTCACGGATTTTGCGTCGACTTGAGCTGTTAGGTGTTCAACTGCGGAACATAGTTTATCAATCCTTTCATTAACGGCTTTCATTTTTTCGTCATCCGCCATTTTCGGGTCCGTGGGGGTTACTTGTTTATTCTTATCTTCGAGAGTGTTATTAGTGTTTTGGTCGTCGTTTTTATTGTCGGTTACCCCCATTTTAAGTTTGTTGCTCCGCAAAATTATCGGAGATCTGGGTATTCTGTTACTAGTTTCAAATGCACTCATTCGTTTATTGAAGTTTCACAAGCTTAAAAGCCGAACTTCAATACGCACGCGGACATACACTCTTTATTAACTGATGACCAAGTTTTGTTTTAGGTTAAATTGAATGGTTTTTAAGTTACTGTGTACATGATCTACTGTAACTCAGTAGTCACGGTATTGTGTCGTAGGCTGTACTTCGGAGTACACGAAGACAGCCGTCTTGATTGCACTCCTAGTACGTATGGCCTTGATGCCAACCCACTTGACAATTTTGTGCCATTGAGTGCGTGAGTAAATTTAAAAAATATGCTTGGTTGTCAGTTTCACTGAAAAATGCGCAATTAGCTTGAATTTACTATGTTTAAATATTTAAATTTTATTTACTTTATTACTTTATTAAATTTGTTTTCAAAAGTATTCACTGAAACTTGCAATCTCTTACGCACGCTGTGCTTGGGGTTGCTGACTGTTTTAAATTTCTAACCTATACTAGTGTCATATTTGCGAATTTCAATAATTTTTCTAATTTTTGTTTTAAAATTGTATTTCGAAAAATATATATTTTATTTAAGTTTGGTACGCTAAAAGATTTTGCTTCTATTTTAATTTTAATTTTGATTTCGTATTTTGTGAAGAGAGAATTAAGTGTAAAGAAAAAACGTTATTTTGAATAATACTGAATTTCGTGGAACTCGCGATTTAATATTTGTGCCTTTCAAGATGGCGATTAAATTTGGCGGTTATGATACGCGACCACGTTTTTTCTTTCACTTCGGTAATTATATTTTTCACTATAATTTAACGTCTCTATGCAGTTTATTTTTATTTTTCACTGTTTTTCATTGTTTATTCACTAATTTTCACTAATTTTCACTTCACTTTAGAGTTCGCTTTTTCTCTTTTCTTTCTTTTACGTGTGACCGAATTTGTTCGAATTTTTCTTTTTGTAAAATTTGTTTCTTTTTTATTGCTTTTCTTTCTTAATTTTTAGCAAAATATACTCTTTGAATTTTTCTTCTCGCAGTTAACAATTTTTGCTTGTAATTATCTTAAGTTCAAAATTTCTTTTTGTGAATATTGTTACGTTAAAACTTTTGTTTTTATTTCTAAGTTACAAATTTTGCATTATTAATTCTGAATCTAAAAATTTTCGTAACTTTTAAAATTGAAATTTTCTGTTTTTACTTTTACTAGAAGAATACTCTGATTTAGAAATTGTTTGCGATTGAACTTTATTTGAAAATTTTACTTTTAATTTTACTTTTACTTTTTGTAACTTTAGTTAAAAATACCTTAATTTATATGTGAAACGCAAATGACGCTCTGAAGAAAATTTTCGAAGTCCAAGATGGCTGCCGATGTCCTTTGTTCGCCTGAGTCGTGTGTCTTTGATGAGATGCGAGGCGATGTCAATTCTTGTAGATGACAGCGATGATTTTTCTTTTTTCTAGGCTTTATTGGTGAACTTGCTAGCCTTTTTATGTGCTTTGTTAAGCTTTATATGATTTAGTGTGTTTGTCTTCCTTCCTTCCTTCCTTCAAGTAATTTTGGTTAAACGTGAGATTGACGATGATCTTTCACGAGGCGTATGTTGAAATGGATGCCACTGTAGGTGTATTACTTGAAGGCGTACGTCGGGGTCACCACTATAGGGGGACGGGATACTTTATTGTATCTATTTAACGACGAGTATTGAGTCACCAGGTAGCCCTATACTACCAATGCGTGCCAGGAAGGTGGAGACGTGGATAAGGTTGAACCTGAATAAATACACAGAGTAATTAGTAACGTTAAAGTTTATTAGCGCCAACTTTGGCTCTCGTGTGCATTGCTTAACAGAGCTGTCACACGACTGACTTGATGGCGGCTTCTTGCCGCGTTCCTTCTTGTTAGTACAGTTTCTCTTTCTCTCTCTCTCCTAACTACGCTTGCGCTCTAGCGCTTACATGTGTAGCCTGCCTACACGTGCGTTATAAGTTAAGTCTATGTATTTTTGTTGTCCTTTTGATTATTTTTTAGTCATATAACTGAACAGATTAAGACGAATATTTCAATTATCTTAAATAATTATAGAGATACATATTTTGTATTTAAAAAAATAAACAATTAAAAAGGGAAATAAAAAAATTGACACCGTATCGATAATACAAATTATATGTCTTCTGCTACACTAGAACACGTTAATATATAGTAGCATTGTGAATAAACGTAAAGAAATAAACGTATGTATAAAACGCGTCCATTCCAGTATCGAATATGCGTATGCTCTGTGCTTTATGTATCCATTGCGTGCGGGATTTCAAAACAACAGGCTGAAGGGTTGCTCTAGCAAATTGCACAATGCTTTATCACAAAGACAGAAGATATAGAATCAATGTGCTAAACAAAGATAGCACTATATAGTTTATCACTCTGGAGCAACCCCCCTGAAAGTTATAGTCGTTATTCAGTTCTCAGTTCTCAGTTTACATGTATCGAACATCATTCTATTCTTCTTTTTCTTATAGAAGTAGTGTAAGATGGAATAATGTTTGATACATGTAAACAGAGAACTGAATAATGACTGTAACTTTCAGCCTTATATTGAAAAAATTTTTTATTGAAGCAGTTTTATTAACATAGAGTTAACAATATGTTTTTTAAAATATCTTTATTTTTTTAGATATCTGGTTAAAGGACATACGCAATCAAGCGGAGACTCTGTACATTCCGTTATTGAAAATGCAGCAAGTAAACATCTACCAATATTTTCGCAAGAAGAATGGGTAAAAATTATTAAGGAAGCTAAATGTGAAGAACCGAAGTATGTTGTTCACGAAGTGAAACAAAATGAAATTTTTAATTTTTCGGTACTTTCAGATAAAAAATTCTGGAAAAAAATTCCAATTTCTATGTTGTCTGAAGTGCACGCCCTGTTGAAAATAAGTACGTACTTGAAGTACGTACTTTGAGTACGTACTTCAAGTATGTACTACAAGTATATACTTTACTTAAGTACGTACTATTTTGGAACATTTTAGTAGATACTTTTTTTGAAAAGTATATACTTTTATTGAAAGTATGTACTTTTTAAGTATATTTTGATAAATAATATTTTTTTAAATATGAACTTTATTAAACAATACCTACTATTTTGAAAGTATGTACTTTTTAAAAATATTTTTATGCGTACTTTTATTTTAAAAATGAGTACTTTCTTCAAAATTATGTACCCTATTTTAATAAAAGTACTTACTTATATAGAAGTATATACCTTTTAGAAAATTTTCATACATACTTTTTTATACGATGTATGTACCTTCATATAAAAGTATATACTGTAGCTACGTGACAAATTTTTTTTTACTTTAGTATGTACTTTTTGAAAAGTGCATACTTTTCTAAAAAAGTACCTTCTAAAATGTTCCGAAAAAGTACGTACTTGATCTAAAGTGTATATACTTGAAGTACATACTCAAAGTATGTTATTAAAGTATGTACTGATTTTCAACTGTAAAAAAATACGGAATATTATAGCCTTATATACCTGCATCTCTGAAATTCGGATAAAGGATCGCAAAGTTAAGAAAAACGCCACCTAACAGCTAAAAACGTAAGTACTGAAAAAATTATTTGAATCGATTATTAATTCTGTCTTTGCTGTTAGGTGGCGTTTTTGTTAATTTTGCGATCCTCTACCTGAATTTCAGTGACGTGGGAATATAAAGTTATAACATTTCGAGTTTGTTCGCTCAAGCTTTTTGATCTGCGGAGAGTCGATGCTTACCTTATTTTTATATCTTCCTTTAGGAAGAAAACACTTACCAAGTTACTAACTTGAGGAATTATTGAAAATAAAAATAATCTCAAACTTTTACCGACTTTTTTGTAAAATTTGATTTGTTATCTTTAAAGGTATATACTCTATTTTAATAAAAGTACGTACTTGTATAGAAGTATATACTTTTTAGAACATTTTCATACATATTCTTTTATACGAAGTATGAACCTTCATATTCAAGTATGTACTGTAGCTAAAGTAATCTTTTTTTTGGGTCATTTTAAAATGTACTTTTTAAAAATATATACTTTTAAAAAAAGTACCTACCAAAATGTTTTTAATAAGTACATACTTTAAAAAAATACGTATTTTCTAATAAAGTACGTACTTTAAGAAATATTATTTATCAAAATATACTTTAAAAGTACATATTTTCAATAAAAGTATATACTTTTCAAAACAGTACCTACTAAAATGTTCCAAAATAGTACGTACTTAAGTAAAGTATATACTTGAAGTACATACTTGAAGTACATACTCAAAGTACATACTTGAAGTACGTACTTATTTTCAACAGGGCGTAAAACCAAATAATGATTTTGAATATAATTTAAATTATGAGTCTCTAAGTAAAAAAACAATTATTAAATTTTACGATAAAAAAAATGTAACTAGATGTTATGAATCATTATTAGCTATTGATGTTAATAAAGCGAAAGATTTACGTATCCTCATGGAAAAAAATTTAATTCCTGCCAAGTACCATGAATTCTATAAAAATTTATTACGTTGAAATGTATACATGATTATTAATTTAATAAATATATTTATATTTATGTAAAAAATACTGTTAAGAATCGTTCATTTTGTTGGCATTGCCTCACAGTGTGAATAAATTTTTAATAATTTTATGTCACTTTTTAATAAGTATGTTTAAATCATTTTTATAATATTTTCATGAAATATTTTAAAAGTAATTTTTGTTTTCTTTAAAAATTATTTTTAAATTAATTCAGTAAATAATTTAAAACAATTATTACAATATTCTTTTAAATTCATCAAAAAAGCGAAGATAATATTATTATAGAAGGAATTTTACAATTGATTGCTTTTTTATGGAAAATATGAAAAAATAATTATAATATTTATGAGTACTTAAGATATAGGAGACAAACTCTTATGTTTTCAACAGCGGTTCTCATCCAAAACATCGAAGGAAAAAATTAGCAGCCGAATCGTAACCTTTTTGTGGCTAAACCCGAATCTGAACTTTTTTGTGGCTTTATCCGAATCGTAACTTTTTTGTGGCTAATTTCGAATCTGAACCTTTTTGTGGCTTTATCCGAATCGTAACTTTTTTGTGGCCAATTTCGAATCTGAACCTTCTTCCTCCCACCTGACGTCGTGCTTGCTTCCAAAGGCAAGGGAAGACCCCCCGTGCAAAAGAGGAGTTGAACAAAGCACAAGATGTTCACCAATAAATGGTAAAGCTTTAACTAACACGCTTTGCGGAATGCCATCCTCACCACAAGCCTATGAGGAAAAATGTGAAATTGCAAGAACAACATCATTAAAACTAATTGGTTTAAAGGTAAATCCACTTTCATTGCATTGAGAAAGAATTCTCAATCGCTCTTCACTATCCTCTTGCGGCGAGACTGACACCCCAGCAAAGTGCGCATTAAGCTCATCCGGAGTGAATCCATTCAAATCCCCTTGAGGTCCGGATAGCAGTCCCAGGTCTCTTAACTCCTTCCAGACATTACCACCCGCAAGAGCATCAAACAGTCTATTGTGAATATAAGCAGTCTTAGCATGGTCTGTGCGTTCGTCTACCACCCTACACAATCGCAGAAATTCAAGGAGATACTGCTTGTCCTCTGTCCGTTTGTATCTACGATATGTAGCATCTCTCTTACGCCGCATCTGCGACAATTCTTCATCTATCCATGAAAACTTATTCTTATTAGGCTTGAGCGCTTTTAACGGCGCCAAATTCTCGATTGCAGCAGTGAGATTGTCACAGAGGCAACCAAGTGCAGATTCAGGGTCAACTGTGTCAGTCATAAGCGGCGACCAATCACAGCCGGCAAGTTTCTCTCCCAATGCAGTTGGACAAATATTTTTATAGTTTCTATACATGATAGGTTTTTGATCTGAAGTTATAGTGTTGCAAGGCTAACAGACGTCAATCAAATTATGCCGACTGTGAAAGCTCGCCGGTAGGTTCCGTGCATTAAGCACCACGTCGTTGTCATCAACAAAGATCAGGTCAATCCACGTGTGAGACGTCGGAGTATGATGCGTAGCACCGTGCTGGACCAACTGTAACGAAAGCTCAGCCGACAGCTCACTAAGAAACTTGGCATCACTGCTCTCTTTAGGGAGATCGGCATTCAAGTCTCCCATTATAATTTTATGGGAATAGTCCAAACAAAAATTTCTCAAATCAATCAACAAATTAGAGTTTCTAATAAACGAAACAGCAGGAGGACGATAAATGACAGAAACTAGCACGGGCTCGGAGCCGCCAACTTGCACAGAACAGAAAATATATTCAGGCACCTCCGGCTTACCGCTACTATTACTAGTTTGCGTCTCCGAAGTGGCCAAAATAGTGCATTTTAGATTATCCTTAATATACAAGGCAACTCCTCCACCACGCAAGTTTCTGTCCTGTCTAAACACTTTGTACCCCCCGACTCGAATGACGTCATCCGATACAGATGGACCTAGCCAGGTCTCAGCAACTCCAAATATGCTGTAAGAATGATGACCACTTAAAAGTTCACGCACCTGCCCAATATGAGCTCTCAAAGAGGTCACATTCAGAAAGCACGCGCTTAGTTCACCCCTCCTCCCTATTCGACTCTCTGAAGAGGACCAGCGCAGTCATTGGAGAGAGGCTCTATCTAAGGATATTGCATGATTTTTAATTAATTCCTGATTCGAGCTCATCCCACTATTATGAGGTTTAAATTTATCATTATCAGTAGATCTATTATTTGTTAGAACCTCATCGTGTGTCTCAATATCAGTTACGTTAACATTTTTCTGTACAATACATTTAGATTTATCTAATATTTCATTCAAATCATGTTCACTTTCAAATTTGTGCGCTCTCTCCCTTCTCTCCCTCCTCACCATAAATTTACCACTTCTATGCCAAACAAACTTGCAACATTTTCCTTTAGCATATTTTTTAAGATTTTTAAATTTATTATATTTATCTTTATAAGATACTCATTTATATATATTTGAGAATGGTGCTTGGTGGCAGAAAAACTGCCGAGGAGGGAGGGATCCAGATCCGCTGTCGAAAAACCCGTTAATCTACGCCTAGCCATAAATACCTTCTGCGCCAAGTCATCTCCAGAAAGTCTAACCAACAATGAGAACGCAATACTCGGACCGCCAACGATCTCAGGCCCAGCAGACATCCTGCCCTTATTTTTATTTTCAGAATTAGAGATCTCAGTAACAGATACAATATTTGAACGTTCAAAAGTCGGTAGTATGGTTCCCAGAATAGCGCAAGCATAATCCTCCAGCCCAACATTAGCAGCAGAGCAGTCTAGTCCGCTGGATATCACCAAGACACTATTCCCAGAACCACACCTCTTCACAGTATGACAGGATGCCTCTCTGCTACCATCTGTATGTGCTTTTACTATTTGTACGTTGAATCAACAGGTGCTTAAGAGCATGTGTTATGAGAGCTACTATCTGTACGTTTAAAAGATTGTGTTATATTCGAATTTACAGGCATATCAGTGTTAGTGTTGGTGTTGGTGTTGATTAAGTGTTCGTCCTGGGCCGTGAGATCATTAACGGTCTGCACCACCTCAGCCACCCCGGTCATAAGTTGAGAAAAGTTGCTGTCCACTCCATTGAATTCATTGCCTAAAAATGCCTGCATATTATTAAAATTAGTCGTGAGAGATTTGAAAAACTTTTCATACATGCCATTTAGAGCAGACAGCAACTCCCTCTCTAAAGTACATATCATTCCCCTGAGTTTACGATTCTCCTCTAGCAGCTGCGTCTGTCCAGCATGTAAATTCTTAATGATTTCATTTTGATTCTCCATTTTAGTCACGATATCCTGCAGACCCTTGTCAGTATTTATAATATGGCTCTCAAGAGCCGGAAGTCGATTAAGATCATTTTGAATCAGATCGAGCCTGTAGGATAGCACGCTCTCCAAAGCAGACACAGCTGCCTTTACTGAGGAAGAATCAGCACCATCATTACTCTGCTTAAGACCACCATTTTTACCTTTACTAATATTGTTATCCAGGGTGACCAATGCAGCACCACCTCTAAATTTTTCATTAATTGAATTGATACTTATGCTATGTTTCCCTTCAACTACCGCAGAACAGCGCGAATTGGTCTTCTTCTTAATCACAGAGTGTCTTTGAGCTTTCGTAATCGGTGCGACAGGTGAGCATCCTCGTGATGGAGTAGAAGCAACGATAGGCCGGGCTATAGGAGCACCTCTCAAGTTAATAAAAAATAGAAGAAAATAAGCCCTTAAAAAGCAATTTCTGAAGTGGCAAACAATGAGTAATTCCAATTACCATGTAATACATCTAAGAACCAATAGAAAACTTTGAAATTTAGGTCTGTAAAAAATCATGCTAACTTTCCGATTTATTTACAACAATAAGTATTCTAACAAATTTCTCTGTAAAACTTTAGGATTTTCAGAAAAAAAATCATAAAGTTGGTACTTTTCCAAAAATTTTGAAAAATTTCCAAATTTCAAGCATCTATGGCTCTTGATTCTTTCATTCTGAATCCTTGAAAAATTTTTTACACATTTTAGGTAACACACAGAATATATTCTCAGAGTTTCAGCGATTTTTATTTTTTTGCTCTTCCAGTTTGTGTGAAATGTCCCATATATATATATATATATATATATATATATATATATATATATATATATATATATATAAATGTATAATTGCTGAAAATAACCATTTTTTATCGTTATATTATTTTTACAAATTTAATTATTATTTATATATCATATAACAATTAATTCATAGCATTTTTCATAATTTCTTTTATTTTTCAGCTTTTAAAGTAAAAAGACAGTAAATTGAATTAGTTAATATAAAAGCAATTATTTTGTGAATATCTTTGGAAAAAGTTCATTGAAAATGAATTAAATTCTTAAAAAAATTTTAATTTTCAATAATGGTTTTGACTGAGAAAGATAAATTGATTGTTGAAGGACAGGGATTGTATAGTGGAATTGCTTTCATGTTAACTGATATTCATATATTAGAATTTAATAATATTTCAAACCGGTACACCTCATTCAACATGCAATTTTTTTTACCAATTTAAAGACCACAACATATTAAACCAGTACCGATTGATGGAGAATTTATACAATTATTATTTTCCGGAAATTTGGAAAAGTGTCACCGGATTTGTGCGTATTATAATAATAAGGTAATTCATATATATGACAGTTTAAATCTTGAATATCTACCAGATGAGCATAAGATTTATATAAACAGATTATTTCCAAACAAATCAGAATTGAGCTTAGTATTGGAAACAATACAATCACAAACAGACAATTATGATTGTGGCGTTTTTGCAATTGTTTTTGCTATTGCAATACTTGATAATTCAGGTCCATGTTGTTTAAAATATGATGTTTCTCCAATGAGATCATGTTCATCAAGAATTTTCAGAACGCAACAAATAAGAACGTTACCAGTTTTGCAAAATTATAATGATGCAAATATTAATTACGATAATCCACCGGACATGATAAGGAGGAGTTTTTGTCATGAGCAACGTCTAAATTAAATACAATTAAATTTAGATTTCACCGAGCTTGAACTATTAGAAAAAAAAACACACAAATGTATTTATTGGCAGAACAAAAAAAGATCAAGGAAATGTATCGTAAACAAAAAAATTCGAATCATGAAACAATTTTGATGGAAATTGACGAAGACATTTCGTATACGAATTTTTAAAAACCAAATACTGATATAATGGGAATCGATGAAATTCACTTAAATTATAACGATAATAAAATTAGCACAGTTAAGATTGAATTAAATGAAGAAAAAAAAGAATCAAAAGAAATAGATGAAAAAGAAGCTTTATTTGCAACAGGACTTAATAGCATGACGAAGCTGCCCGCCTTCTAATAATATTTCCAATCCTAACTTGTGAATGATGTGTTTAATCGAGTTCTTTTGCTTCGAAGTAAAAATTTGTAAGATTAAACTCTAGTGTGGACAACTGAAGAAATTCACCAAAATATCTTACATACAAAGTTATAATGAAAACTTTCAATGTATCGTATTGTATGGTTAGGTTTATCGAGTTTGATATCTAATTTCCAATCCAAGCTCATAAAAAAATAACAAGTCAAAATGATTTTTTATTTTTACAAAAATGATTGTATCAATATAGCTTTAGTGCGGACAAGTCATTATATTTGTTTAATTTATGAATTAAAAAAGATATTGATGAAATAAAAAAAGCGAAACTCAATTGCTGCAGCTCCGACATCACGTTAAGAGCAGGTCGTATATCTCTGTCCTTTTATAATCAAAGAATTAATTTTTTTGCAAAAACTAATAATTGTAGCAAAAAATAAGAAAATAGCCCCATCTCGTATAATAAAAAGCAAGATTTTCTTTGATGAGGAAAAATTATTTTTATCGATTCATTTTGAAGAAAACCTTGTAAAACTTAAAAAATAGAAGTTAGGATGGACAATTCAGTTTTTCAAGGTTTTTTTAAAAACAAAACGATAAAAATAATTTTTCCTCATAAAAGAGAATCTTGCTCTTTATTATACGAGATGGGGCTTTCTTCTTATTTTTTACTACAATTATTAATTTTTGTGAAAAAAATAAATTCTTTGATTTGAAAAGGACAGATATACTTGACCTCCTCTTGATAGGAAAATGGTAACAGAACCATCACATAAATATAAAAAAATTTTAGAAAAAGACTTTATTATGAAAATGCAAGAAAAAAAAGAGTAATGATTAATTAGAACTAAGACGTGTTCAAGAAACTTTACGTAACAAAAAAGCTTATATGGAAATGAAAAAAGGACAACCAAATAAATTTAAACAGAAATTAAAAAATACTAAGATAACAAAATGGCAATTCAAGGAAACAATGAGTACTGATAAATTGGAACAAATACGTGCGGATAAGGCTTTACGCAATAAAGAAGCTTATACAAAAATTAAAGAAAAACAACCAACAAAATATGAAGAAAAATTAAAAAATATTAAGACAACAAAATTGAAATTCAAGGAAACGATGAGTACTGATAAATTAGAACAAATACGTGCGAATGAGGCTTTACGTAAGGAAGAAGCTTTTATAAAAATTTAAGAAAAACAACCAGAAAAATATAAAGAAAAATTAGAAAACACTAAGATGAAAAATTGAAATTCAAGGAAAAAATGACTATTCATAAATTGGAACAAATGCGTGCAAATGAGGCTTCACGTAAGAAAGAAGCTTATATAATTTTCAAAGAAAAAATTCTCGATAAATATGAAGAGAAATAAGAAAATACAAAGATAAAAAATTGAAATTCAAGGAAAAAATGACTATTGATAAATTGGAACAAATGCGTGCAAATGAGGCTTCACGTAAGAAAGAAGCTTATATAATTTTCAAAGAAAAAATTCTCGATAAATATAAAGAGAAATAAAAAAATACTAACTAGGAGAGTAACCCTTGTTTGGGTCACGGATCTCACTGTAACTTGTAGATATGTTTTTATACATAAAATCATGAAAAAAGCCGCGAGCATTCAGTCTAACGCTCGATCATTCCAAGATTATGAGTTATTTTGTTCAATTTTTAAAGATTTCTTTGAAAAATCATTGTTTATAATATTGAATATTACTCTTCAATAAGAGCTTCCAAGTTCATTTTACAAAATCCTAGTGAAAGTTGAGATAAAATCCTTGTGATTAAAAAAAACGCTTTCAAAAAGCTCAACCCATTCAAAAGTTATGGGAAAACAAAAATTGTTATAAAAATTGTTATAAAAATTAGCATAAAATTAAACTTAAATTTTCATAAAATTATTCTGATTTTTTTTTCAGCTTTTGTTATTAATTAATGTTTTTAAAAGAAAAATCAGGTTCAATATTTATCACGCTACAACTTTGGGAAAAAATAATATTTTGACATGCTATAACTAATATTTCGAAAGGATTTGAGCTCAGCTTTCATTTGAAAAAAGTTTCAAGCTCCTAGCTATCAATGCTAAGGAACTACATGCGTTTGAAAATCTAGTAACTTTTTTAGTGATTTTCTTTAATTGCCTGTAACTAGGGAAATATTGAGCGTTGGCATCTAAAATTTTGTTTCTTTTCATATTTTGACATCTAAAAACTTATCCCAATGTTTGAGCAAAATTCATGATCCGGAGGTCTGATACTCTCCTAGTAAGATAAAATTAAAATTCAAGGAGAAGATGAGTACTGATAAATTGGAACAAATACCTGCGAATGAGGCTTTACGTAAGAAAGAAGCTTATATAAAAATTGAAGAAAAAAAACCAAAATAATATGAAGAAAAATTAAAAAATACTAAAATAACAAAAATGAAATCAAAGATGAAAAAGGGTACTGATAATATGGAACAAATACGTACAAATGAAGCTACACGTAAGAAAATGAAAAAAGCTTGCATAAAAATGAAAGAAGGACAACTAAATCGATATAAAAAGAATTGAAAATATTAAGATATAAAAAATTAAATCAATGGAAAATAGAGATACTAATGAATTGAAAAAATTGCATGGAAAAGAAAAATTACGCGAAGAAGATACTTATAGAAGAGTTATTAGTGAACAATATAATGAATATGAGAGAATGGTACAAATTAAAAATCGAAAATTGGAAAATGCTGATATTATTAAAAAAACACAAGTAAAATATGATTGCTACCAATCAAAAGAATTACGCACAAGGTGTAAACAAATAAAAATTGATTACAATAAACATGTTAATAATGATACTAAAATAAATAAACCAATAGATAAAAAAAGCGAAAACATGAATATGATTCTTATCAATTAAAAATATTATTTATTGAGAGGACGTTGGATCTTTCTATCCTTTTCTAACCAAAAAATGTAAGATATTGGAAAAACTAGTAATTATTAGTAGAAATTAAGAGTTGTCCGCAACTTGTACAGTAAAAAACAATATTTTTTCTTATGAGGACAAATTAATTTTGATGCTTTGTTTTCAATAAAAGTTTGACATACTTAACGGCATGTCGGAGCTGCAGCAATTGAGTTTTGCTTTTTTTATTTTATCAATATCTTTTTAAATCCATAAATTGAACAAATATAATGACTTGTCCGCACTAAAGCTATATTAGTACAATAATTTTTGTTGATATAAAAAATCATTTGGACTTGTTATTTTTTTATGAGCTTTGATTGGAAATTAGATATTAAACTCGACAAACCTAACCTTAAAATACGATACATTAAAAGTTTTTATTATAACTTTGTATGTATAATATTTTGGTGGATTTCTTGGGTTGTCCGCACTAGAGTTTAATCTTACAAATTTTTTCTTTGTAGTAAAAAAACTCGATTAAACGCATCGTTTATTCATAAGTTAGGATTGGAAATATTATAAGAAGCCGGACAGCTTCGTCATGCTCTTAAACATCATAATCTCTAGCTTTAGTTATGATTTTTCAAGTATGTGAAACATTTCTTGAAAACAAAGCATCAAAATTAATTTGTCCTCATAAGAAAAAATATTGTTTTTCACTGTACAAGTTGCGGACAACTCTTAATTTCTATCAATAATCACTAGTTTTTCCAGAACCCTACAATTTTTAAGTAAAAAAGGATAGAAGGATCAAGCGTCCTCTTAAGTGTAAACGATTAAAAATTAAAGACAATAATTATAATAAAAATTACAATGATAATAATTATAATAACAATCATAATATTGTATTGAACAAAGTTATTTATAAAACAATAAAGGACAAAGTAGAAAAATAATTGAAAAAATTAAATGAAAAAATTAATTTAAAACTGATTGGTTGTATAGCAAATATATATTTCGATAAAAATCTCATACCTGAAAATAATATTGGTTCCATGACAAATACATGTGTTGTTGTCATAAAGGTGAAGTGGAATTGTTAGAAAATTCTCCTTACCCAGAACAATTAAAGTTTTTAGCAACTGAATTAACGGGAGAAATTATTGATTTTCGACGAGATGTTAGGTTGTACAATGATGCTTCAGCATTTTGGTGCCAATTTTGATACATTGCCGGGTAAAGGACCACAAGTTATTAGAATATGTGGACATTACCATGATGTTTATGTGTTACATCCTAATACAGATGAAGCACGTAAATATGGACAATTATATATTTAAGATGATGAAATGGCAACGATTGAACAGAATAAGTTTAATATAAATTCAACATTATTAAAAAATTTAGATATTTTGATAAGAGACATTAACCGTTAGGCTAAAGCTTAAAAAAGATGCTTAAAATAGAAGAAGAAGAGCTACAATGATGTGCAAAAATCTATTGTCCTCCAAGAACTGTTACTATGGCTATTGTCCGCAATAATAATTTGAATAAAAATAGATATAATCTACCTACCTGTAATGAGGTTGCAATAGTATATGTTGGAGAAGACGATCTTCCTCCTATTGAACGTGATATTGTCATTTACTCTAAGTATGATAAACCAATTAGTATACCGACAATTAGCAAACATGCAGATCTTATGACATGTCCGCTTATTCATCCTAATGGTGGTTTTGGATGGATGCCAAATATGAAAAGTAAATTTGGAAAATCTAATATTTCAATTTTGAAATTTCATAATTATAGATTTAGTGTTAGAAATGAATTTAATCCATTCCGTAATTTGGGAAAATTATCTCAACAGTTTATTGTTGATGCGTTTGAAAAAATTGAAACTTTCAGATTATATTTCATACAAAAAGAACCAAAACGTATTAAGAAGTGATTGTTACAAAGGTGTTATGGACTATTTACATAACAAAAAAAAATTAGATTCTTCAAAAATTGGAAAAATGGTAATATTACCGTCAAGCTTTACAAAAAGTCCACGATTTTCGAAACAAAATCGCATTGACTCAATGACACTTGTAAATTATCGTGGTAAACCTGACCTTTTTGTAACTATGACCTCTAACCCACATTGAAAATAAATAACTGAAATTTGAAAATTTATGAAAATGCAATAGATGGACCAGATATTATAACAAAAGTATTTTATCAAAAAGTAGAACTCAAAAATTTAGTAATGAAAATAGGAATATTAGGAAAATGTATTGCATATAGTTATGAGATTGAATTTCAAAAACGAGGATTACCGCATATGCATATGTTAGTAACAACTTACTCTTGGATAAAAGTGATAAATTTGATATTCCCGAAAAAGTTGATAAAATAATAAGTGCAGAAATCCCAAATAGAGATATTTATCCATAATTATATAGTATTGTTAAACAATTTATGATACGCGGTCCCTGTGGTATGCAAAATGTAAATTGTTCGTGTATGGATAAAAATACGAAACAATGTACTGAAAATTTTCCAAGAAAATTTGATAATACAACAACATTTAAATCCAATGGATATTTACTATACAAACGTAAAAATAATAGCGTCAAAATAATTCTCAAAAATAAATTTACAGGAAGAATCGCAGATAATGGATTTGTTGTTCCTTATGATCCTTACTTATTATCGAAACTTAATGCACACATACACGTAGAAGTTTGTTCCACTGTACACTGCATTAAATATTTATTCAAATACTGTTATAAAGGTCATGATTGTGCATACATTAGAATACATCAAGTAAATGTGGATTTTTAATCAGAAAATAAAGACACTTTTCAAAATATCAATCGTGGAAATGTTGAATATGAATATGACGAAACCCAACAATACATTAATACACGATATTTACGTCCACCTCAAGTAATGCACAGGTTATGAAAATATCCTTTAAATGTTATTTCACATACTATAAACCGTCTAAGCGTTCATGAAGATAAATCAACAAAACGTATTTTTTAAAGAAAAAAAAAATAAATGATCATGCAAAAAAATGTGGGAGCAACATCTTTTAACAGCATCTTTTGAATTGAATAGAGAAGATTTTGAAGCACGAAATCACTTGTATTCAGACATACCAATTTTTTATACATTTGATGAAAAAATGAAAAAGTGGAATAAAAGAAAAAAAAAGAAAACCAATACTTAGTAGAATGTACTTAATGAGTCCGAAAGATAGAGAACGTTATTTCATTAGGTTATCACTATTACGTGTTAAAGGAGCCACATCTTTTAAAGCTTTGCGTACTGTTAATGATGTGATGTACAATTTGTTTTATGAAGCAGCTAAGGTAAAACAATTAATTAATGACGATGAAGAGTGGGATAGATGTTTGGAAGAAGCATCTTCAACAGAATTCCTTTATATTCTTTATGAATTATTTGCTTTCATTTGCGTTTTTCATAATCCTATAAATTCACGAGATCTATATGAAAAATATAAAGATAAGTTATACCATCCTAGATACGAAAAAAATATGAGTGAAAATCTTGCATTGAATGTTATTGGAAATAATTTACAAGTCAATGGATTTTCTTTGATTGATTTTAATTCACCTAACATAAGCACATTTATAGAAGAAGATAATAATCAAACAATTTTAAATCATAATAATAATATTCTTAATGAATTAGAAATGAAAATAAATTCTTTAAATGATGAACAAAGGCAAATATTCAACTCTACTATACACTGAAAAAAAAATAAGCAAATTCAACTCGGTTCCCATGCCAAAACAACATGGCTCCATATGCAAGTAGGTTTCAGTAATATCATCAGAGGAACCATGCAATTTTATTTTAGCAACCATGCTAAAACAGCATGGTGCGCCAACCAAGTCGTTTTTATTAAAAGTAACATTTATGATTCATCGTAAATAAATCATGTTTAACAAAATTTTATTAAATAACCGTACATTCCTATTTGAATATTTGTTGTATATACACGTATCTATACTAAAATACGTTTTGCAAAAAAGTTTTTAAAAAATTTTGAGGTCATGTACAAAAATATACTAGAAAATTTTGACACAAATTTAGAAAAATTCCGTTAAATAGGATGTTGTTTCACGAAATCATCTATCATAATATAAACATTTTTGTGAAATAGTTTTTATCATTTATTATTTCCATGAAGATTCGTTGATTACTATACTTAATGCAACAATAACGTATCTCCGTAGATTCGAAATAGTTGTTATATTAAAATGACATAACAGTCACTATGCTGCTTTAGCATGGCTCTACGATGTCATGTTTACTTATTTTTTTTAAGTGTAAAAAATTTAAACAACCAAAGTAAAGAAAAATATATTTTTATAGATGGACCAGGTGGAAGTGGAAAAAGTTATTTACTTAACGTTCTAATAGTTTATTTTAAATATAATACTATAGATTATTTATGTGTAGCTTGGACAGCTATAGCAGCAAATTCATTAGTCGATGAAAAAACCGTGCATACAAAATTTAAACTACCGTTAAGAGGCTGCTGGAATAAATAAATTATTTAATAATAAAATTAATTTTGATGTTTCGTTTTCAAAAAAAATTTGACATACTTACAAAATCATGAGTGAGGCTAGAGAATTAATTTGTTCCCAGTAGAAAAAATATTGTTTTTTACTGTACGAGTTGCGGACAACTATTGATTTCTAGTAATAACTACTAGTTTTTCCAAAAACCTAAATTTTTAGATTAGAAAAGGATAGAGAGGTACAACGTCCTCTTACATATAACAGATTGTACAACTTGTAATGTTAAGCCTAATTCTGCAGAAAGCAAACAAAGGGAACACAAATAATTATTTGGGATAAAATATCCATGACTTCAAAATTTGCTTTTGAAGCAGTTTATCGTCTTTTTTAAGATTTATGCGATGTGAACCAACCTTTTGGTGGTAAAACTATAATTGCATGAGGAGATTTCAGGCAAACATTACCAATTGTACGACATGGAAGCCGTATAAACATTATTGAAAATTAACTTTAATTTAGTTTACTATGGCAGAATTTAGAGCTCAAAATATAGAGCCAAACTAAATATAAAAATCCAAAAAATATTGGGCTCAAAAAAATATAGAACCAAGTATACATAATAATGAAAAAAAATAAGATTTAAAGAAATATTGGGCCAAAAAAATATAGAGCCCAAGAAAATATAAGAATACAAAAAATATAGAGCTCAAGTAAAATAAGAATAAAAAAAATATTGGGATGAAAAAAATAAAAAAATCAGACAAATATTGGGCCCAAAAAATATAGAGACCAAGAAAATATAATAATAAAAATAAATATTGCGCCCAAAAAAATATAAAACCCCAAAAAAAAGTAAAAAAACAATAAGGTCCAAAGAAAATAGGACTCGAAAAAAATAGGTCCAAAAAAATATAAGGCCTAGAAAAATATAGGACCAAAAAGATATGGAAGCCAAGAAATAAGAGGCCGAAAATAATGAGGCACAAAGAAAATAGCACTCAAATAAAAGTAGGGCCGAAAAGTATGAGGCCCAGAAAAATATAGAACTAAATAAAAAATAGGACCCAAAAAAATATAAAGCCCAAGAATGCATAAGAATCGAAAAAATATCGGGCCCAAAAAATATAAAGCCCAAGAAAATTTAAGGCCCAAAAAGAATATGAGGCCCAATAAGAATGGGACTCAAAAAAATGTAGGGCCTGAAAAATATAAGGCCCAGAAAAATAGAACTTAATAAAATATAGTACCCAAAAAAATTATAAAACCCATGAAAATATTAATTTCGAAAAAAAATTGGGCTCAAAAAGATATTGGTCCTAAAAAAATATAGAGCCCAATAATATATAAGAATCGAAAAAATATTGGGCCCAAAAAAATATAGAGCTAAATAAAATATAGGACCTAAAAAATTATAGAGCCCAAGAAAATATAGATTTAAAAAAAATATTGGGCCCAAAAAATATAGGGCGCAAGAAAATATAAGGCCCAAAAAAATAGAGCTAAACAAAATATAGTACCCAAAAAAATTATTAAACCCAAGAAAATATTAATTTCGAATAAATATTGGTCCCAAAAAATATAGAGTCCAATAATACATAGGAATCGAAAAAATATTGGCCCAATAAATATAGAGCCCAAGAAAATATAAAGTCAAAAAAAGATATGAGGCCCAAAAAAATATAAGGCCCAAAAAATATAGAGTTTAAAAAATATAGAGTTTAAAAAATATAGAGTTTAAAAAATATAGAGACCAAAAAAATATTGGGCCCAAAAAATATAAGGCCCAGAAAAATATAGAGCTAAATAAAATATAGGACCCAGAAAAATTATAGAACCTAAGAAAATATCAATTAAAAAAAAATATTGGGCCCAAAAAAAATATAGGGCGCAAGAAAATATAAGGCACAAAAAAATAGAAAGCCCAAAAAAATATAGAGACCAAAAAAATATTGGGTGCAAGAAAATATAAGGCCCAAAAAAATATTGGGCCCAAAAAAATATAAAATTCAAAAAAATATGATCCAAAAAGATGCTTATGACTAATGAGGACTAATTATATAGGGCCCAATAAAAAATTACTCTTATTACCAAAAAATTAGACACATTTAACAAATGCGGAGAACCGAAGAACTGGAGAACCGGAGAAACGGAAAAAAAAGTGGTTTCATTTAATATAATATAGGATTTCTTATAAATTCAATTTTTAATATATACGTATGATGATGAAAATTATATTATTATCAAGAGGCGCTGGTAGAGCCTCTACAGCGAGTTAAGGTACGATACGAAAAAGTCGAGCGCGCTCCTCTTATACTTTGAATTAGAGTTTTGAAAATTTTAGAAACGTATCAAAATACAATCAAATATTTAACAAATACAAATTCATAATTAAAGATCTCTATTTTATCTTCAATTTAGTAAAGTTTTATTACAATCTGTTTACTCAATCACGAGAAAACGTAATTTAAAATTTCAAAGCACCATATTCACATTATGAAAATTCTTCTCCGACGTCTCCAATCAGTAAAAATTGCTCAACCGGAAGTGCGTCATAGTTTAGTATTGTAGAAGAGTTATAAGCGTCTTTTTCATCTGCTGCTATGGTATAGTGAGTTCGTATATGTCAGTAGTGTGGGTTAGGTGTTGTAACATAATATAATATGAATTATTTAATTAAATAATAAAATTTGACCTTGAGAGCAGGCCGGAGCAGATTCGATACCGACCGAAAATCGAAAATCCGTTGTTTAATTTTCTGCTACTATACGTAATACAATGCATTAAAATTTTAAATACATTCATGAAATTCATTTCTCTATTGCGCTCGCCAAAAATAATTTAAGAAAATTTCTGAAAATTAAAAATTTTATACTACAGCTTTTTATTAAACACCAAGTACTGTTACTTACTTTTTGTTTGAAATGTAGTGAATTTTATGAAAAAAAAAACATCATGTATGTATAAAAAATTGTGCTCGATAACAATTTCTTTTGAAAAACAGTATAATTATTTTATTTATGATAAAATAACTTTTCCACTTCTCGATCGGTAATCAAAACTGCTCCGGCCCATTCTTAACTTTGTTTTTATAAAAATAGGATCATAATAATTTTAATTTAAATAAAGATTTCTTTTTGAACGATAAATTTGTATATAAAAATGCCGGAAAGTATTAATGCAAAATTATTTGTTCTATATAATAATTTGTGATTTGTGGATGCTCAGCTGAATGTGTTGCTGCTTCATATTATTCATGTGAAAAAAAACAATATAAATCGTACTATATCATAGTGTAAATAAGATTTTTTACTTTATATTGTAATGTATATAAAATAGATACAAAATATTTTCAGGTTAATTGATATTCCTCAAAAAAAAACAATTTATTTGTTTGGCTAATAATTTTTATTTTAGAAAATTTGTATTGGGAAGGATGCAGTGTATGGTAAAATTCGTTCATGAAAAAAATTGTTGAATTTAAAGATTTTTTAGTTATGAATTTATAGGAGTTACTAAATAAACAGTATAAATCTTTATTTAATGCATCAGTTCAGTTTGCGTTTAAGTATTAAAATTAATCATAATATATTTTTAAAATTGTATTAGTTATGGTTAAAAGTTTTTTATTATTTGCTTTACAAATTGTCGCAGTAAAGTCTATTTCAGAAAAGAATTGAGTATGTATTATCAAAGCTACAGATTATATAGGTTTATTTAAGATTTTTTATTTAAGATTTTTATTACATTTTTAAATCAAACATTAAGGTACTCTGGAACCTAGCAGTCGACGAAAGACAGAGATACATTCCAGCAATTACGAGTAACCTCTTAATGGCTATGAGAGAGCGCGAATAGATAGGAATCTAAGCAAGGTTATTATAACCGAACGTAAGATACATTTTTTTCTTTAATATAAATTTAAGTGAGTTAAAATAAAAGTTTATTTGTGTGTGCTTTCCTCTCCCATTTCAGGCAAGAATTCTGCTCGAATAGAGCCACCTCCCGATCCAAGGCAGCTTCAGATTCATGCTTACGGCTAGCTAGTTGGTGGTCTATCTGGCGCCCTTTACACAAATAAATTATTTTTTATAAACCAATTTCGCCTGTGAGAATCGGCTCACGAATCGACTAATATATTTATTTAAAAGCATAGAGTATTGGATTCATTAATATTCTCACATCGCAACTTGCTCATGCAATGACTATTAATAAGTCGCAAGGACAATCATTTAAAAAAGTAGGAGTGTATTTACCAACACCAATTTTCAGTCATGGACAGTTATACGTGGCACTTCAAAGACAACTAACTAACAAGAATTGAAAATATTAACAAAAAAATCAAGAAAAGTTAAAGATAAAATGGCCTATACAAACATCGTTTACAAAGAAATATTATAAAATCACAATACAAAAATTAAATATAATGAATAAGAAAATAAAATCAAACATATTTGAAACTTTAATATAATATTAAATATAAAATAATTAAAAATTATGAAGTAGAGTTGAAGTAGCGCTGTGTGGTTAAAAATTACTGCTGCTATTGTTAGTTCTGTACCATTAAAAAATGTGATTGCTTTTTCAAATGCTGCGTGGCTAAAAAAGAAATGGTTGCTATTGTAAGTGCTGTGATGGGAAAAAACGCTAAAACTACTGTAAGCGCTGTGTAATTAGAAATTCGCGACTGCTTTTTGGAGCACTATCTGGTTCAAATAACGCAGCTACTATTTCAAGAGTTAAAGATGAAAAATGCAACAACTCTTGTAAGCACTGTGTAATTAATTCACGGCAGCTATTTTAGGCGCTGTGTAGTTAAAAAACGCAGCTGCTATTGTAAATGCTGTGTAGTTAAAAAACACAACAACTATTGTAAGCGCTGTGTAATAACAAATTCGCAGCTGCTATTTTGAGCGCTGTGTAGTTGAAAAAACGCAACTGCTATTGTAAGTGCTATGTAATTAAAAATTCACGGTTGCTATTTTGAGCGCTGTGTAATTGAAAATTCACAGTTGCTTTTTTGAGTCTCGAATTTGTGGCTGGTATTTCGAGCGCTGTATGATTAAAAATACGCGGCTGCTATTGAGTCTTTGCATGAAAAAATGTATTATATCCGTCAGATAGAATACGAAAAAATAAGAGACCCGTATTTTTTTTTGTTTTTTCAAATATGATCAATTGCAAAAGTTATAGCTGTTGTAAGTTGATGCAATTTCGATATATATATAGATATAGCCCCATGATACATGACGTCACATTATTATAATAATGTGACGTCACATACAATTTTAACTGCCTCTATCTCTTTAACTTTTCATTTTTTTTGTTCAAGAAAAAATACGTGTCCTTTATTTTTTGTGTTCGACCTGACGGATATAATGAATTTAAAAATAATTTTTCATGCTGGGACCCAATTGTAAGCGCTGTGTGATTAAGTATTCATGCTATTTTGAACGCTGTGTAGTTAAAGGAACTCGACCGCCAATGTGAGCACGTTATTGATAAAACGCGACTTTAATTGTAAACGTTGTATGATAAAAATAACACGACTGCTATTGTAAGCGCTGGGTAATTAAGTATCCACGGTTGCTGTTTTGAACGCTGTGTAGTTAAAGGAACTTGACCGCCAATGTGAGCACGTTGTTATTGATAAAACGCGACTTTCATTGTAAACGTTGTATAATAAAAATAACACGACTGCTATTGTAAGTAATGGGTAATTAAAGGAACGCGAATATTAATATTAGTGTTAAGCAAGAAAGAACTGAAATTATTATCAAAAGTAACGTCTGAAGTCGAATCTGTTATAATAAAGAAGACAACCTAAATAGATCAAATAATACAAGAAAATATAATTAAAAATAATTACTATAGAATTAAGCCTTGATGCGTCTTCAATAAAAGCTTTAGTTGATGATTTCTCGAAATGCTTTTAATTAATTATAAATATAAGTTCAAAAGTGAGAATATTTATCTAGAAATTTTTTTTTAATCAGAATAAACTGTAATAATGGCTTTTTATTTAGATTGTATTCTCTCACAAAGCTTTACTGATGAGTCCTATAAATAGATCTGGGACGAGAAGTAAAATTTGAAATTCATTAAACAATAAACATATCATGATCATCATGATCATCATCATCATCATCAACATCATCAACTCAAATATCAGCATCAATGTGTAGACGTACGTATGTATGAACAGAAGCAAAGAAACAGAGTCAAAGGGCGGCATCGGAGTCACATTTCATAAAAAGGAAGACAGGGAGACGGACACGCAGACAAAAAGACAGAGACGAAAAAATGAGACACAGAACAGAGGAACGAAGATGAACAAACGGAGAGAGAGAGAGAGAGAGAGAGATGGGAAGGTGGAGACAGAGAGACGAAAACGGAAGAATAGAGACGGAGAGACGTAGACGAAAGGATAGAGATATAGAAAAGAGACAGAGAAGGAAACAAAAAGACGAAGACAGATGAGCAGAGACAAAGAAACAAAGACAGAGAAATAGAGACAAATAGACAAAGACAGAGAAATAGAGACAAATAGACAAACACGAAAAAACGGAGATGAAGAGACAAAGATGAAAGAACGGAGACAAAAAGACGAAGACAGAAGGACGGAGACAGAAAGACGGAGACAGAGAGACGGAGACAGAGAAACGAAGACACACAAAGACAAAGAAATAGAGACGGATAGACGGAGATGGAGAGACGAAGACGGAGAGGGATACAGAGAGACAGAGAGACGGCGATGGAGTGACGGAAAAGGAGAAACAGAGGCGGAGAAACTGAGACGAAGAAACGGAGACGGAGCAACGGAGACAGCGATGGAGAGACTGAGAGGGACAAACGGAGACAGAGAGACTGAGACGGAGAGATGGAGATGAAGAAAGGGAGACGGAGAGACAGAGACGGAGAGTCTGAGACGGAGAGATGGAATGACGGATATTGTGTATGTGTTTGGATATGTGTATATGTGTGAATGTGTGAATGTGTATGTATGTATGTGTATGTGTGTATGTATATGTTAATGCTGCACGTGTGTATGTGTATGTATGTATGTGACGATAACGCAAAAGATATTCACGTAAGAAAAAAAAATAATTTTTTTATTAATACAATTCTTTTTCCATGAGAGAGCAAAACTTACTAGAAGAAGTTATAAATTTTGCTCTTTTTATATACAACTCATGCAAAACCGTGATTTTTCATAAAACATTTGATATGTTTAAAAGAATTTTAAAAATAACTTTCAATACAGTTATAAAAAAATGGGGTTTATTTTTTAAATATCAAACGAAAAATTTAATACCAATAAAAATTCTGTTTTCCTCAAAATTATGGAGTAAAAACTGTCTAAAAATTATTTAAAAAGTTTAAGAGAATTACTAAAATAAGTAGTTATAAAACTAAACAAATTTAATTTATATTTATTATCAATGTATTTATAATATATTTGCTTACATGTATATGGGTGATTTTCATTAAAAGTGACAATTTATGTTAATAACAAATATCTTTAATATATGTAAAAAGGCATTTTTTAATATAAATATCTGTAGTACTCTTATCGCCTGCAAAACATTATTTTGTACATACTTATTTAATTTTCTTAATGTTTGCAATTAAGTTTTAATTGAAACAAAATTTTATTTATTATTTATAGCTTAATAAAGTTCAACAATAATATTTTCCAACCCCTCATCGGTCCTCAATTGTTGAGAGAATAAACGTTAAAATGTAATCTCCCCTGGCTCTAAATCTTTTTATGTCGATTTTTAAGATGCTGTAAATACAAAAGTATTAACTTTAGGTCAAATATACCACTAAATGAGTATGTGTTCTCTACATATGTTTTTTGTAAAAAAAACTAATTAGACATAATATTATTAACCTTTTAAGGACGGGACTGGTCGATATTTCGACCACTCAAGAATCATAATATTTTTGAGTGATTTTGAGGATAATATCATGTTAAAACACTTAAAAATATTATGATACTTGAGTGGTCGAAATATCGACCAGTCCCGTCCTTAAAAGGTTAATTTGGGCTTGCTACGGGGGATTATGTATTCTCGACATTTTTTGTTAAAATTTAATTTCTTTTATATATCTTATTGGAAATAACTTAATTTTGATTAATATGGATCATAAGTTTATTAAATTACTTATTTTGTTTATCATTATTTAGTGAGGCTGGAATGTTAGAGAAAAAACTGTGCATATTAAAAAATTTATGATGTTTTTTAATTGGAATATCAGCGTATATTTTTTATTGTAATTCCTCTAACACGCTACACCCTTTAAATGAGTGACTACATGTTATTATTAATATGCGATAATATTTCACTTTAATGAGAAGTTAATTATAACATTAGTCCCGATTTACTATATTATTAGTAAGTCTAAAGATTCGAAAAAAACATTAAGTGATTCCCCTGGCACATGTTATGCCCCCTCGCATTTTTTAATATAAATATCTGTAGTACTCTTATCGCCTGCAAAACATTATTTTGTACATATATATATTATATTGTAACATATAATAGTACCTTTACTTAAACTAAAATGAATATTGATTATAATATTGATTAAACCAATCGCATGCCTGGAAATGTTTATGCTTATAGTTTTTGTTTTATATATTCGATAGTCGGCAAATGTTTATTGTTTACATCTTTGATCGTAGTATGCGTATTATTTTGAAAAGAACTGTAGCGTCTCGACATTAAGCATGAACTAACTTATTCATTCAAAAACATTTGTTGTCGAAAGATCTCTACGATACTGTCTTTGCTTGCCTCTTATATTCTACTTGACTATGTTACACTAACAGAGGTAGCTTGTACGTATACTTATAATTATATTATTCAAAATATCTTATCTTTTAAAAATAATTATTTTTAACTTGGTTTTAATTAATCTTTATAGAATTATTATTATGGTTTCAACGAGAAAAAATGGTTCTGATTCTTCTGAAAAAACAAAAAAAAATAATCATAAAAAGCCAAATAATTCTGCTGTAGCTAAACCAGAAGAAAAATTGTCTAAGAAAAGAAATGCAGAAAAAAAAGGAGACAAAAAATCAAGGTAGATCCTATAAAATGGAAAGAAATGCAAGAAAAAGAAAGAAAAAAATATTTGAGAAAAAAAGAAAATGGAAAAATTAAGAAGGTGGCAAATATGTCTAGTAGAGAAGCTCGTGCCTTCAGAAAAAAAAATCGAGAACACGTTGCGGCTTATCGCAAAAGGCAACGAGAAAAGAATAGCATGTATCAAGCATAGGTAAGCAGTAGTAATAATCATGAGGCAAATGAAATTGATTGTATTTCCAAGCAATCAAGTCAAGCGCGTGTTGGAAGAAAAAAAGTTAAACGTGGTTAGGCAAAGTGTTATAGAGATTTATTAAAGGCGAAAAAAGATAATGAAATACTTAGAAAACAAATTAATTGTATAAACTCTAGATTAGGTATAGAGAAAAAGAAAATAAATGTTAATGAGTGCGGTTGCCCTATTAATAGAGTAAAAAAATTAATTAGTGGCAAAAATGTCGTCCAAGAAATTGAAAAAAAAAATGATTTTCAACGAAGTATCAAAAGATCAAATAAATTCTATCGCGAGAAAAAATAGAGATCGAGCAAGTCAAAAGGTTTTAAATCGAGTTCTGCAAGGCAGTATTGTAAAAAGTATCGTCTGTTATTAGCGTGCAGATCAGAATTCGGCTGATACGTAATAAAAATATTCATAATAGTGGTCTTTTAAAAAACTTAATTAAAGCGAAAAGTCAAGCAAGTATCTTTATTAAATAGAAATTTGTTAATTTTTATGAATCAAATAGTCGATTATGTCCAGGAAAAAAAGATACGATAACACGTAATAAAATTAAGAAACAATAGATGTACCTTAATGACACTATGAGTGAGTTATACAAAGATTTTAAAGTTGATCATCCAAACATCAAAATCAGTTTTGCAAACTTCACAAGATTTCGGCCTTTTTGGACGATAAAACAATCTCTATCTCCGCGTGATACGTGTTTATACACGAAACATGAAAATATGCAATATATTATTGAAGCTCTACAAAAAAAAATTATTGAATATAATACTCCGGCAAAACTCATCTTTGCTATTACGCGCGATCGAAGCAATGAATATTGTATGGCGCAAAAATGCTCGAAATGTAAGAAACTAACTGTAACATTCAGAACAAGTGATGTTGATATGATCGAATATTATGCCTGGGAGAATGTCAAGGAATCGACTATATCTATAAAAACAAAAAAAAAACAATGCAAGTAAACAAAGTAGTTAAAAAGACCAAAAAGACTACAATAGAAAGTCTAAAAAGATTCCTGTTACAAGAATTAAATCCATTTATGATTCATGTTTATATAATTTATCATCAATACAAGGTTATCGAGAATTTGCGGAAAAATTTAAAAGAATGTGATCTTATTAACTAGGATTTTCGTCAAAACTATTCTTGTAAATATGTTCAAGAGATTCAAGCAGTACATTTCGGTGCATCAAGGGACAACGTCTCTCTGCATACTGGAGTATGGTACTCAAAAGAGTCACAAGAATCATTTTGTACTCTGTCGTGGGATTTAAGACACGAACCATCAGCTATCATAGCTCACGCCAAGCCAGTTTTGAAAATACAACTTTCGTTTTCCGGTATCGGGGCGAAAGTTGTACTTTCGGGCAGGGTATGGCAAAAAATTATTATAGATGTAAAATATAAAACTTCTCCAAAGCATCCTTAAGGTTATTCATAGTTTTCTTAATTCATGACAAAATCAAAAGAAAGGACTGACTAAAAAAGTCACCCTTTACTATCTTGATGAAATTGTGATATATGGTTTATTTCACCTAAAAAACATGATCTTTGGAGGTGTAGAGTCTCACACTTTAAAGATACAAAGTTATTCCATTCATCTTAAATTTTACCCTTGTTATAAAAAATTTAACTCTTCATCGAAGTCAAACAACTGATCTCATGTTGATCATAATGGTAATTAATCAAATTAACTATACAACTAAAACATAATCAATTTAATAAATTATTGACTCCTTTTAATAAAGTTGAATGTAATTTGTTAACTTACTTAAAATATGAAAATCATTAATACAACTATAACACGAAAACAATTTTTTTATTATTTTCATGCTACACTCGTATAAATGATTTTCATATTCTAGGTAACTTAAGGAATAAAATTTAGCTTTAAAAGGAGCTAATAATATATTAAATTGATTATTTTTCAGTAGCATAATTAATATGTCTAATTAGCAGTATTATAAGATCAGTTGTTTGACTTCAATAAAAAAATTGAGTTTTTTATAAAAAGAGCAAAATTGAAGATCTAGTGAATATAATATCCTTAGGTTTTCACAGTGTTTGACTCTACAGCTCCGAAAATCATACTTTCTAGGTTAGATGAGCCATGTCTCACAATTTTATCAAGAGTTATGACCCGAACAAGGATGGCTCTCCTACATTGTATAAGAAATTATTTTTTTTCTAAATAATAACTAAAGTACAATTCTTGTACTGATATTTCAAAATGGAAGGTATAATTATGTACACATAGATGAAATCATAATCTCCAATTGAGATGAAGATAAAAGTAACATAGTGATAATTTTAAGAAATTAATTGTTACAGAATACTATGTATAAATAACTAATATCATCGAAAATTGAAAAGAAAACCTGTAAATATCTCTATGATTGCAGTATAATCATAATAGTATATTTCGGTACTAGTGCGATAAAGTGATTTTTTACTCGTGTGGCGGTTTGCGCCCGAGCGAAGCGAGGGTGAAAAGGTCACACGAGTAAGAAATCACTTTCTCGCACGAGTATCGAACACTATTTTTTGACACGACGTGTGAGAAGCTCCATTTTCGCACGTGTCACTTTGTACAGCGTGCGTGAAATCGAGCTTCTCGCACGGAGTGTCAAAAATGTATTATCTATTTGTTAGTCAAACAATGTATATTTCTACAGAAGTATGCAATTCTCTAAAGTTTTCAATGTATGTAAACTAAGAAAATTTGTTAGAAAGAAATAACATGTGATGAAATGATGGCAAGAAAATGTCTATTCCTATAACATATATTTTGCATTAAAAAACTATTTTTAAGCAACTTCTACATTTTTAATTAAAAATTATAACTATGTCTCTTATGAACACAAAAATTGAATACTATCAGCGAGTGTATCTTTTATTCACTTCCTCTGAAATTAAAAGAGACAGAGTTCTAATATTTTGTATGTTTTTATTTTCATTAATAAAATGCAAGGAAGATAGTTCTAAGACTTTATGTAATTTATTTTTTTTTATAGTTACAAAGACATATATTTATTTCCCTTATGAGGGGAAAATAATATTATGCGTAATACAAAAAATTATTTTATCAAAATTTATACTATGTATAATACAAGATAGTATTTTTACATTTTTATAAAATAATTACTATATTATGAAACTCTGTAAACGATGTAAGCAAATTCTATTTATTATTTTATTTTTAGCCATTCTTTTAACCAACGAAGATAGACGCTTATAGAAGCGTACTTCTGGGTTAAATTTTTCGTCCGATACGCTGGGTAACACTTTAACATTGTTTGTATATCTATACATATGAAAAATTTGATATATATAGATATAAAAATACATGGGATCTAGTGGCGCCCTCAGTAGCTGGGTAACTCATTTTTGGCAGAAATTTCCCATTTAAGAGTACGCTTCTATAAGCGTCTATCTTCGTTGTTTCAACTATTTTATTTTACTATATTTTTAAATATTCTTTACTAAACTAATAAACCAGAAGGGTTAGAAAATTGAAGCTTTTTCAATATTATATCTTATTTTTTATTTTCATTCATTCTGCAAACTGATAAATACTATTTTATCACTATTATTACTTTTTAAAAAAAGTATGTTTTAGGCGAATTTAGGTATTGAATAGTATGGTGTTTTTAAGAACATTTTTTTCTAAATACTAAATTATATATATATATATATATATATATATATATATATAGATATATATATTTAATTTCAGCATTTGAAAGTACTGAAATCAATTGGGCAATCGTCAAGTTTATATTTTTTATCTAATTTATCTACAATTTTCACTAAAGAAAGTTTCGAAATCAATCAAACGATCGTTGAGTACTTTTGTATTCAATTCATTTTTTTTAATAATATAAAATTCATAAAATGCTTACTTTATATTTTCTTTGATAGATAAATGATTAAAAAAACTTTGCACCGTGACAAATAATGCAGACTTATGAGATCTTCAGTGGCTCAGTCGGCAGAGCAATAGATTCGTAAGTTCGGGGTCTTGAATTTGAATCCCACTCTAAGAAGTTAAGTGATACAAGCGCCACTGTAACATGTGCTTTGTTTACGAATACACGAACGATCTTTGTCGCCAATTAGCCTCGCTATGATAGCATGAATACAGTGACGTTAAATTAAAAAAAAATGCAGACTTGTGACTCGTCTATTCATGAAAATCAAATTGATTATTGAGATGATAATATTGATGATAACACACATCGAAATTACTATGAAAATGAAATAGTAGATCAAATTTTCAATCAATAATTTATTTCTGTACTTTCAAATGCTGAAATTAAAAATAAATATGACATTTAATATTTCGTACTAGTACAGTAACTACTAATGAAAAAATAATAATAATCAATAATCGGCCTTGACTGGCTATGTATTATATCTCCTTGCCTTGACTGGCTGTCAACGATATCTCCTTCTGTTCATTGGCTGCACTGTTAAAAAAAATATTAAATTTAATGTAAAATATGAAATTAGCTCCCAATCTGTGTCATTAATTTTTAAAATTAATAACACATATCGGGGATTCACATTGATAAGATAACCTCTAAAAGTTGAGCACCTACAAAATCTCATTTTTTTGATGAAATATCTATTTTTATCCTGATTTTTCACTGAACAATAGCTAATTTGTTACAATCACTTAAAATTCTCTATAATAGTCTATTTTTAACTATATTTTCCTCTGATAAATCATGTTTTCTTATCTATAATATGCTGGAACAGATTTTTACTGATTATAGATTAGCAAATAAACGATACCGATACGATACTGGTGGATATACAAAGAAGCTGTGTAAGAGAGTACAGGTGTTAAAGATATATATATATATATATATATATATATATATATATATATCTGACAAATCGCCTGACCAAAATTTTTTTTCTACTGAAAATTTTTTTACATATTCTCCTCTAAACCACAAACTAGCTTGAATTATTTTAGATTATTCCTACGCTTATTTTTGGAACTGTACAATATCAAACTTTGGCTGTTTCCTGATTTTTTCGATTTTTGACACTTTTTAATTATTCCTAGCTCCACAAATAAGCATTTTTTGCTTTATGTTTATTAATATTTTGTTTAAGAATAGTTTCTAAATCTTCAGAAAAAAAAATCATAAATTCATATAATAAAAGTTAAATATGTCGAGTTTAAATCTTAAAATTTAAGAATTTGAGAATGCCCCCTACCAACGAATACTAAAAAATTCATGACAATAGATTATTTGAGTAAAAAAGTATTGATATGTATCTCAAAACATCAATCAAGCGCTATTTCCAGTTAAAAATTAAAGTAGTGATTAGATTAAGCTAAAAATCACATAAAATTACTATGTGACCAATATAATAATGTTTTTAGCCACTCGAATTATCACCAAAGAATTCATATCAATACATCTTTTAAAATCTTAGATTGACTGTTCAATTTTACTTTCTGCTAAAAGTGAGAATAGCATTCAGAATATACCAAGTCACAAATTGATCATTTAGCTTTTCTCAATGACAATGTTTTATCTGAAAGTCAGAAATTTGAATCAAGATTCATGAATATACATTATTAGTAAATGAAACAAATGATCTGTCAAAAGCCTAGCATTAGTTTATATAGAAAAATTATTAAATTCTTTAATAACCCAAAATAAGTACATCAACCATTGACTAAATTCAACTTTCACGCTATAACAAAAAAATATAAAAATGGAATATAATACTAACCGAGTTATGAATACGTCAACATAAAATAAGTGTAATATACATTAAAACATTAACATTTAATAAAACATAGTTTTTTAAACTAACATTAATTACTTCATATATTTCACATCCTTTGTACGAGTTATACCAAATTACTTGTCAATTTGTGATCTGCATCCAATTCTAAATATTTTTTTTAATGCTATTTTCTTTCATAATTTAAACCTAGAAATCATACAAAAATGATCACAAAGTGTACAGTTTATATTTTCTTAATGTCCAAGTTTTTACTTAAAAAAATATATACTTATCTAAAGATCAGCAAATTCCAAATTACAAACACACAATTATTAGTAATTGCAGACACAAAATATTACTAATAATCCAATATATTACTAGCGAGTATTGTTAAACAATAGTTTTCTCATCTTTAGTTGACAAAACGTATAAATAAATGGATAAAATTTTATTTGTATAAAAATATTAAAACGTGTAATAAAATTCATCTTTAAAAATCGCAGAATCTTTAATCTCTCCCCTAGTAGCTACCCAAGGTACATTTCTAGGGAAGAGATCCACTAGGTACTCGGGAGTGTTCATGTGCACGATTTTGTACATAAGTACAGCCATAAAATACTTCTCGCATCAGTACTCAGCCAAACCAGCGCAGCCCTATAAGGAGAGATATGATCGCCCGTTCTCTTACCTAATACATCTCTCATGCATGAATTTTGTAATCTTTGTAATCGTATCCTCAACTTCTGTGAGGCATCGAGTAGAACTACTGAGCAGTAATCGAAATGTGGAAACAGCAGGGCGGTTGCGAGTTGTTTGCGCAGAGCCTTAGTGGTATACCGACCACCGTAAGACGTACATAGTCCTATCAAATATTTTTAGTCAAGATATTAATGTGTAGCTTCCATGATAGCTTAGAGTCAAGCACAACACCAAGACTCGTAACAGCATCAGAGAAAGATATGTTGACACCACTCTCAAATTCAATCGTTCTTGGTTTACCAGCATAAAGTCGTTAATAAATCGACTGTTGTCAAAAACGATCGCTTTAGTTTTGCTTGCATTTAATGTGAGAAAAGCATCAATAGCTCACTCCGACACCACCTTGGCCGCCCTCTGTAGAATACGAATATTTTTATTAACATCCTCACAAGAAATCTACGTAGAAATTTGCAGATCGTCCGCATATAATAAGTGCTTGACCCAACCGGAGTTGAGTGTGTCATGTATGTTATTAATGTAAAGACAAAATTACAGAGGTCTCAGCACTGAACCCTGCGGAACTCCTAAATTGGTTGTTAGCCAATTTGATTCTTCTTTCAAATGCGTAAAAACCATCTGTTTCCTACCTGATAGACAGGAGTTAATACAATCGAGTGCAGCCTTGTAAAATCCCATCGATCTCAGACTCGCAAGTAGTTTAGAATGCAAGATCGTGTTGGATGCCTCATTTAAGTCAAATAGAAGTAGTAACGTGACGAATTTCTTGTCTAGATCCGATCTTATGTGGTCTGTAAATTTAAGTACGGCAGTCTGCGTTGAGTGATGCTTTCTAAAGCCAGTCTGCATAGAGTAAAAAATCTTATGTGTCGTAATGTACTTTTGCAATTGGTCATGGGCAATCTTCTCAAGGACCTTTAAAAAAACATAAGATTGCTATGAGCCTAAAATCTTTAGGCAATGTAGGTGCAGGATACTTTTTAACAGCACAATGCGTGCACGCTTCCAAAAGCAAGAGAAGACCCCCTGTGCAAAAGAGGAATTGAACAGAGTCACAAGATATTGTGCACTAAATGGTGAAGCTTTGAGTATCTCGCTATGCGGGATGCCATCCTGGCCACAAGCCTGTGATAAAAAATGCAAAATTGCAAGGACTACATCATTAACATTAATTGGCTTGATGGTAAAGCCACTTTCACTACCCTGAGAAAGAATGCTCTTACATTCTTCATTATCATCGAGCGGCGAGACTGACACCTCCACAAAGCGCGCATTAAGCTTATCCGGAGTAAATCCATTCAAATCATTGTAAGATCCGAACAGGAGCCCCTGGTCTTTTAACTCCTTCCAGACATCACCTCTAGCAAGAACTTTGCACAGTCTATTATGATAGTAAGTAGTCTTAGCTTGGTACAGTCTGTTTGTGCATCGTTTTACGAAGTTGCAGAAATTCAGAGAGATATCTCTCATCCTTCGTCCGTTTGTATCTTCGATACGTGGCATCTCTCTTGCACCGCATCTGCGACAATCCTTCGTTCATCCATAAAAATTTGTCTTTACCAAGTTCAAGTGTTTTTAGCAGCGCCAGATTTTGTATTACTGCCGTAAGAATGTCACAGAGGCAGTCGAGTGCAGATTCCGGGTCAACTGTACCAACTGTAAATGGCGTCCAATCACAGCTGGCTATATTCTGCACCAATAATGTTGGACAAATATCTTTATAATTTCTATACTCAATCGTTTTTTTGTCTGTTATGACATAATTACAAGAAATACACACGTCAATCAAGTTATGCCGACTGGGAAAATTAGCCGGTAAGTTTCGTGCGTCGAGTACTGTGTCGTTATCGTCGACAAGAATCAGGTCAATCCACGTGTAAGACATCGGAGTGTGATGCGTGGCACCGAGCTGGACCAACTGTAACGAGAGCTCAACAACTTGTTAAGAAATTTGGTATCACTGCTCTCACGCAGGTGATCGCCATTCAGGTCTTCTACTATAATTTTATAAAAGTATTTAGATACATAATTTCTCAAAACATCTAAAAAATTTGTGTTTCTAATAAATGAAATCGCAGGAGGCCGATAAATAGCAGAAACCAACACGGGTTCAGAGCTACCCATTTGTACAGAACAAAAAGTATATCCGGGCACCTCCGGTTTAATTTCACTGTGACTAGTTTGAGTATCCGATGTAGCCAAAATAGTGCATTTTAAATTGTTTATAATATACAAGGCAACTCCTCCACCATGCAGGTTTCTGTCCTGTCTGAACATTTTATACCCCTTGACCCGAATGACGTCATCTGAAACAGACGGACCCAGCCAGGTCTCAGCCACTCTAAATATGTCGTAAGAAGGATCATCACTTAGGAATGCCCAATGTGAACCCTTAATAAGCAGCCATATAATTCTGTTCTTATCTAATCTGAATTTTCGTTATCATTAATAAATTCAATAATTTTATACATAAGTAAAGGCAGAGTCCAATAGATTTAGAGACGAGTAATTCATTCTATTCTATGAAAAAATATAAAATTTTTATTAGTTTTTGAGAGAAGTCTGAAACAGAAAAACAGTTGAACTTAACTTATCAAATTCGACTGTTTTTCCGTTTCAGACTTCACTTGAAAACTAATGAAAATTTTATATTTTTTCATAGAATAGAATCATTTGCTCGTCCTTGAATCTATTTGGCTCTGCCTTTACTATTGTATAAAAAAATTTAATTTATTAATAATAACGAAAATTAAGATTAGACGTGGAC
This sequence comes from Anastatus disparis, assembly GCA_017163975.1. NCBI lineage: Eukaryota > Metazoa > Arthropoda > Insecta > Hymenoptera > Eupelmidae > Anastatus > Anastatus disparis. The sequence goes on along the minus strand of JAFFSR010000349.1, from coordinate 7,147,064 downwards.
AGAACTATATAGCCGCCTCCTAACAAAGTCACATCCAGAAAGCACACAAGTAGCTCACCCCTTCTCCCTGTATGACCCTCAGAGAAGGCCTGGTGCAGTCATTGGGGAGAGGCCACATTCGATGTCACTCCATTATCTTTATTTAATACTTGGTTTGTCGCTATATTTTGTTGCTCAAAAGCTTTACTACATATCTTAATCGATGAAGCTCCAGAGTTTTTCTCATTAAAATTTACATTATTTGATTTTTTACTGCCAGTCAATTTATCCAAATCATTTTCATTACTAAAACTGTGTGCCCTCTCCCCTCTCTCTCTCTCTCCTTACCAGAAATTTACCACGTCTGTGCCAAACAGATTAAAAGCCTTTTTCAATGGCATATTTTTTTAATTTTTTAAAATTAGCATATTTATCTTTAGGCGAGAATTCATTTATAAATATCAACCTATGATGTTTGATATTGGACAATCCACCGAGAAGGGAGGAATCAAGATCTGCAGTCAGAAAATCTATAAGTTGTCAGTTAGCCTCAAATACTTTTTGCACCAGGTCCCCCTCAGAGAGTGTCACCACCAATGAGAACGTACCCCTCGGACCGCCACCGATCCCACGTTCTGCAGACACTTCGTTCATATCATATTTAGTGATTTCCTCAACTGAAATTGTATTCGCAATTGTATTTCGCTTGATTGTCAGAAGTATGGCACCAAGAGCGGCATAAGCATAATCCTCTAGCCCAACATAGCTATGCAAGGTTGGCTGTGTACCGATGCGAGGAGACATAATTTTATGTCTGTACTTATGTACAAAATCGTGCGCATGAATACTCTCGAGTACCTAGTGGGTCACTTTACTAGATATGTACCTAAGGTAGCTACTAGGGGAGAGAATAAGGATTTCGCGGTGCTCTTCATAAGTCTGAGACTGGAAGAAATACCTTTCAAGTTTCATGTGCATTTTTGGAATTCCCTGACTGCTAATATAAAGAATCTTCCATCGCTTAGCAGGTTTAAGTCGACTTTAAGAAGGTACTTGCTCGATTTCGAATAAACTTTATCTTATTTTCTATGTTAATTTATTTATTATTTAATGTCTCGTATATAGGCTTATGGTGTGGGTATATTTATTAGCTGAATGGTTAGTGAGTAAATGTTTTTCTTGATTTTATTGTTTTGACTACATTTCATGTGGTTGCAAACAATTATTACTTTATTGCATTATTTATTGCAGAATTCCTACAGATTTTCTACAAAAATGTTTGCAAAACTTATGTATAAGCTCTGTATAAGTTATGCGGAAAAATCTCTAGATTCTCTACAGTAATTGTACAAAGTATTTTTGTGAAAGATAACTCAGTACTCTACAAGCTATTAGGTTAAAAAAATCTGTTGGTGTAAAATTGCAAATCAGTCTAAAAAAATCGATTAAGTTCGGTGTACGAATCGATCAGAGTTTATAGTTATACCCTCGAACATATACTACTAGAGGAAACTTTCTAGCTATCAAAAGCGTGACGAGACGAAGAGATAGAAAACTGCTATACAGGTACGTGCTATTTCTCTTTCACCTCGTTTGATTGGCTATTTTTGTTCACAAGAATCTAAAGCAGCCAACCTAATGAGATAAGAGAGATAGCATGTACTTTGATAACAGCCTCCTATCTTTTTCTTATAACGCATGCTGCCATTTAGAGGCTTTCCCAAGTAGTATTGTAACGTCAATTTTATGGTTAGCAAGGTTGGAAATAAAATATATTTATTATCAAAAATACTCTTACGATATATATCTAGTAACTTTATATATTTTTAATGCTTTAATAAAAAAAAAATGCTTTATCGTAAATTCAATTTATGTTGATAAGCAGCAGGAATGAAATGTTCAATACTTTTTACCAATCTTGCCTTCTTTTCTATAAGATCTTTTATTCGCCGACTTTACAACTCAGCGATGACTAATGAGTCCTTTTAATAAAAGTTACACAAAAATAAACAAAACAAATATATTCTTAAATATAAATATATATATATATATACGTGTCGCTCATTCTCTGTCAAATCAAAGGACGAAAAATTTTTTTACGTCATAAATTAGTAAAACGGTTCTTTTCCATATTATGAACTACTCAGAATTCTTTTAGATTCCTTTAGTACATATTTTAAGAGCTACAAAGCTTCAAAGTCGGGCAAAAACCATATTTTTGACATTTTTGACTAATTTTAAACTTGAATTACTGAGTCGGGTTGCGTTTTAGGAATTTATTACTAGAAAACTTTTTTCTTCAAGATATTCTAAATTTCATTTGATTTAAAAGTGCTAATGTAGCCATTCGCTGAGCTAAAGTCATTTAAAGCATTGAAATTCCATTTTTCAAGGTTTCGAACTATGATCCCATGTCCAAGAAAATCATTAAAGTAGGTAATATATGTATAAATATAGCCTATAAATTTAGAATAGCGCAAAACGGCGATCCCTTTTAAAAATTTTAAATGTAATTAAAAATAATGGAAAATGTGATTTTTAACTACATTTACTCGTTTTGATGTTAACTTGTACTCATCAGTTGCAGATGTCCCTTCGCAAGCATTCATAGAAATAGTCGTATACTTCACAAATATTAAAATATATTAAAAAACATCTTCTAAGAGATTTAGAGATAGATAGATAGATAGATATTATTTTATTTTGTATAAGAGTACAAAAACGTGTAATACAATTTGTAAATACAAAAACAATAAATATTGCACAAAATGCTATATAAAAGTATAAATGTAAATATTACACAATTAATATCACAGTCAGTCACTAAACCTAATAATACTGAATAAGTAAGTCATAAACAAAAATAAATAAAAGTGATATCACAAAGTAATCATAAAATACACGCAATATAAATAAATCTCAAAGAGTAAACCTTACTTTGAGATTTTTTTAACAAATCGTGTGCCACCGTAAAACATGACAAATATACTTAAATACTAAATTTAAAAAAATTTTTGTTCATTTCATAGTTCAAGATTATATAATACTGCTAATATTTCCAATAACACATGTTGACAGGTAACTGTAAATGAAATTCTCTTTTCATAAGATTCAGAGTAGATTTTTATTAAAAAAAAATTAAATATTAAATTTCTTGAAAATTATGATTGGTAACTAAAAATATCCTTTGTTTATTTGACTAAAAAGATTTGGAAAATTATTTATGCTCTATTTCTTCCATAAACATAATCTATCTCAAGATACAATAACACTTTAAAAAATAATTAATTTAAGTTTTAGTCAAGAAATAATTTTATATATTGAATAAATGATAATAGTCCAAAAGATAATAAGACACGATCTACTTTGTACTGATAATTCATCACACTTGTTATTGTATTTTTACAGTAAAAGTAACTCAAATTTATAACTAACCAATATTTAAATTCAATTTCTTATACACTGAATACAAAATTTATATGCCTATATCTTTTTCTTAGATGCCCCGTCGTTTACCATTTTAGTTTTAGGCTTGTTTATTTCATTAATTTAATTATTACTTAAACGCAATAGTAAATTCCTTTTTTTTAATATTAATTACAGTCGAACTTTCATACATTTCTTTTATTAAAATTAACTTTTCATTATTAAACTCATTTTTATATTTATTATTTAATTCACAAATTTCAATTTAGTTTATAAGTTTGAACTTTGGCTTATTCGAACCTCCGACCGACCATCTTCCAGCATCAACCCTCAGGCAAAAAGTAAAAGTCTGATGCCGCCAACGTCAACTTGATAAAACATGGTTTATAAAATAAAGAACACTATATTTTATCTTGAGCTGGTCATAAATGATAATTTTTTCTGATGCTCATTTATTATTCGAAAAATTACATAAATTATTTTTAATACCAACGGAGCTTTTGAATATTTATTCGATATATATGACTTTAAATTTTAGTTAAAAACAATGTTAGACTTAAAAAGTGAGTAGAATGATTATTTGTCGTGATAGAATTATAAAAAAAAACAAGAATTAAATTTCCAATGCATGATTAAGAAAGGAAAGATTTTACTCTTGAACTTGATAGTAAATCTACAAAAAAAATTTATTCGAGGGGATATTCTTTTTTATCGATTTCCACCAATCTCGATCTTAGTGCTCTCTATTTTTTTTCTATTCTTTGTTTTATATTAGTTTATTTGGGCATTAGGTTATTGGTTTGCATAATGGAAATCTGAAACAAACCAAATAGCCTTAATCCTTGGCGTACGATAACCTGCGTGTCACCAGGCACAAATGTGCGTAATGTCCACAGGATGAGGGCAGCTTTTTAGCTCCCCTTTACAGTCATCACCATCAGACTTTGGTGCGATGCGCAGCGGTTGTATCAAAACATAGAACGACCACTCCCGGTTTTTCGGCCGAAGACCTAGTCTTTCCCCTGATTATTAACAAAAAAAAAATGTTTTATCAGAAATATTGGTGAGTAGTTAGACACTGACTCTAAAAATTTTTCTTTGGTTAATTAAAAAAGAATTCAATGATTGTTATCAATTCTTTAAAGTAAAACTTATACACAGGATTAATTTTTTTATTAGGTTAAGGTTAACCGCGAAACAACAGAAAAAAATAACTACAAATTCATTAAAATCACTCGCGAAACTTTTTTCTTTTTTTTTGTTTGTATTTGTAACCACAAAAAAAAAATTTTTTTTAAATCAGGATTTTTCTTAATTTAACAATCCAAAATAAACACGAAAAAAATTTTTTTTTAATTGAGATAAAAAAAAATCAGTGATCGCGTCTTAAAACAAAAAGAAAGAAAAACAGCAAGAAAAGATATAATGATTGCTTTAAATTTCAAAGACTCTTATCTAGCTGCTAAGACGATCGAATGCTGCTCCGTTCCCTTCACGACTTCCTCCAGAGCCAACTGATCCCCTCCCCGCTGTCGATTATCTAGATTATTTCAGCTACTAGGTGGATATGCGCGAGAACTCATTTTTCATTTACTTTCGCATTATGGATTGCGCATCTGATTTTCCCACATGTATGTACTCTAAGATAATCTTTATTTTATTAATGTGTAAAAACGTCATAAGAATGCAAATTACTAACAAGGAGAGGTTCCCACCTCCGGGACATGGATTTGGCTGAAACTGCAAGACATGATTTTTTAATGAAAAAAATGAACCAGTGTTTTTTCTTTTCGTCGAATAGGCCCCCTAGGCAAGGATATAGACATTTTTTCGAAAATGTAGTAAAAAGGAGCCTTTATAAAAACTCGAATATCCAAACAACTGAGACTCTTACAAAAAAATACATGGAAAATGAAATAAAGTGCAAATTAAATGCTGCTCTGTTGCATTAAAAAGCTTATGTGGTTCAAAAGTTATGCTCTATTGAGAATTGCTACATATTTGTTAATTTTTTAAGCATATAAAAAATCATCAATTTTTTACGATATTTCATTAGCATATTTTAATTCTATGTAACTTTTGAATTACTAAAGCTTTTCCAATGCAACAAAGTTCAAATCAAAGCATTTCATTTGCACTTTATTTTATCTTTCATGTATTTTTTTGTGAGAGTCTTAGTTGTTTGATATTATCGAAAAAATGTCTATATTTGTCTAGGAGGCCTATTCGACGAAAAGAAAATACACGGGCTCATTTTTTTTTCATCAATAATCATATCCTGCAGATTCAGCCGAATCCATAAATAATGCAAAAAATTTTAAATGGTATACTGCCGTCCAAAGTAAGAAAACCTTAACTCCAATGGGATTTCAATGTAGTTAACCACTTTTATACTTTGGACGGCAGTATACTCGTATGTTTTCTCTATTAAATATAATCAATTTATTTAATAATTTCTTATCTCAAAGTCTTTTTTAAACATGATATACCTTGTAAGCCTTGAAACGTTTACACTTGTTATTTAAAGTTAACTTCATTTGTATAATTTTTTAATGCTTATTTTACAATTTGACTGATTTTAATCGTAAAAAATTATCTAATACCGGGAAATAATGTTTAACGTTAATTATTCGTTCACTTAATTTCTTTTTTGTTGATTTGAACGAGTGAAAAATTCAATATATTAATATCACAAGTAAGTGTAATGCGGTAGCAACGCCTTTGCGTCGTGTCTCTTTCCTCTCTCTCTTACTCATTATGAAAGGCAAAGAGCACCATATGGTCCCCCTCGTTCCCCATTGAACGAGATCCAAACCTGCGAACTGATCCGCGGCGGGCTTTCTATTCAAATTTAAATTGATTCATGTTGCAAAAAATTAATAAATTATTGAATATTTTTTCATAAAAAATTATATCATATATTTCTCTATATTTTTTGATAATAAATAAATTTTTCTAATTATTATTTTTTTTCTTTTTCTTGAACGCGATCTTCTTTATCGACCGAGACTTTAATAATCAATTTAACAAAAAATTCTTTAATTTCATTTTAATTCGAAAGTATGCAATTTCGAACTCGTTGCAGTATATACTCAAAGAGTTATACTGATATAATCTGAAGGTCTCACATATTCATACGAGTATCGGTATAAATCGTTTATTTTCATCTCCAACCAGGTCTATACATTCACATTAACTGCTTAAGATGAAATCAATACTCTTTATTTCCTTGAACTGTCGATAAAATCGTAATAATTCTCCATAAATCATAATGTGATACTGAGTAGTAGCACTACATTTTTGTTAAAGATATCTATGTAATATAATAATGTTGGGGTATACTATGTAATATACCAACATTACCATAAAAATGTGCCATTCATAAAATTATACCTATCCTAATCAGTGTTCTCTGTACCTGTCGATGACATAACATATAATAGTAATTCAGGCGAAATCATCAGATTGAATGTATTCTGCTCATTGTTAATCGCCATTAATGCTTGTCTTTTATTATGATCCCACAAAAAACAATTAGGTCTTAGTTCGGATGATGGTGACACGGTTGTATTATTATTTGCCCCCTTCAACACAATGTTTGGAACAGTTTGATCGAATTTTACATGATCTAAACATTTATGACTTCTCGTACCTGCTAGGAAGATAATAGTAGCATAGGATTTTTTGAATCCGACACACTTTCTTTCTAGGTCTAAAAGTGTTTAATTTCATATCTGTTTAAATTGTACTATTCTAAACAAAAGTCGTACTCCACGAAATTATTCGACTGCAAATTACAGTTTTTAGTTATCAATCCAGTTTTGGAACTTGATATATCAATGTTAATCCTGTTTTAAAGATCATTATTTGAGTTAAAACATGCTAAAGTTAAAACATTATTAAAGTTAAAACGTTGTGTATTATTGATCAGGTGTCGAAAGTTGATGTTTTAATACAAATCATACTTTTTGATTTATTATTATATTTATAACAGAAAAGTCTCGTAGTAATGCTGTATTTATAATACCCAACAAGGGCTTAAGTAAACTTTTTGACATCATTTTCTTCAGGTTCATCTTCTCTGAAACATTAAAATTCAAACAATTTATCAAACTTGTCAATCTTCGCGTATTTATAGTATGATTCGATCATAAATTCTGAAGTAGTGATAACAAGGAATGAGGGAAATTATGTGTGCAAGATTTGATATTTTATGTGCCATTTTAATTTGTGACTAGCGTGATTATTCCTTACTCCTAACGTCACTCATAAGGAGAGTACCCGACCTTCGGGAAACGGATTTGGCTGAAACTGAGGGATATGATTTTTTGATGAAAAAAATGAACCCGTGCCTTTTCTTTTCTTTGAATAGGCCCCATAGACGAAGATATTGGCAGTTTTTCGAAAATATAATGAAAAGGAGCTTTTATAAGATCTTGAATAACCAAACCACTAACCAGGAGAGGCTATGAGCTTCGGGTCACAGATCTTGATGAAACTTTGGAATATGTTTTTAGGTACTAAAATATGAGTAAAGCTAGAACGGTACGGTCTAACGCTTCGAAAAACTGAAATTATAGATGTTTCTAGTCTTATTTTAAGAAAATTGTAATAAATGGCTTTATTAAAGACTTTTCTAGACTGGATTATTCACACTTCAATTAGGAGCTATTTTTTACATTTTTCTTAAAATAAGACTGGATAATTTCAGTTTTTCGAAGCGTTAGACCGTACCGCTCTGGCTTTACTCATATTTTGGTACCTAAAAATATATCTCAAAGTTTCGTCAAGATCTGTGACCCGAAGCTCATAGCCTATCCTGGTAAGACTCTTACAAAAAAATGTATGAAAAATAAAATAAAGTACAGATTAGATTCTTCAATTTAAGCTTCGTTGCATTAAAAAAGCTTGTGTGGTTCAAAACTTGTGCCTAATAGAAAATCACTACATATTTGCTAATATTTTTAGCGTGCAACATATCATCAATTTTTTACGCTATTTCATAAGCATAGTTTAATCGCCTGTAACTTTTGAACCACACAAGCTTTTTTAATACAACAAAGCCTAAATTAAAGAATTTAATCTGTACTTTATTTTATTTTTTATACATTTTTTTGTAAGAGTCTTAGTTGTTTGGTTATTCAAGATCTTATAAAAGCTCCTTTTCATTATATTGTCGAAAAAATGTCTATATCTCCGTCTATGGGGCCTATTCAAAGAAAAGAAAAAACACGGATTAATTTTTTTTCATCGAAAAATCATATCCTGCAGTTTTAGCCAAATCCGTTTTTCGAAGGTCGGGTACTCTCCTTGTCAGTTGCATCATCAATTTTATTTATATTCATTCTATTATTTTATTTTTGCTTTCTCATAGAGAAAGCATTGTATCGATAAAAAAATTTTTTTTCTATTTATTCATTAATTTGTACATATTGGAACTCGGTGAGTCGAAAAAAGTGGTTTCCAGAAAATGTCTGTATGTATGTGTGTGTGTGTGTGTGTGTGTGTGTGTGCGTGCGTGCGTGCGTGCGTGCGTGCGTGCGTGCGTGTGTGTGTGTGTGTGTGTGTGTGTGTGTGTGTGTGTGTGTGTGTGTGTGTGTGTGGATGTATGATTTCAGTGAGTAAACTGTATCTCGAGAACTACTCGATGGATTTGCTTCTAATTTTGCATGGAATTTAGTTTCTTGACTAACTTCCTGGGAAGCTATTGATAATTGGTTCTTCTAGCGTAGTTTTCATTTTAGAGTTTAAAAAAAAAAAAAAAAAATTTCGATTTTTCGTTTTTTGTTTTTTTTTTGTTTACTACTCGATGAATTTGCTTCAAAATTTGCACGCAAATTATTTGTGATTCCCCGGATAAAATAAATTTTTAAAAACTGATTTTCTTAGCTTAGTTTTAATTTTAGAGCATTTTAAAATTAAAAAAAAAAAATCTTTCTATTTATTAATTTTCTTCAAAAATTTTCATATTTCAGTAGTAGTTATTGGGGCACCATGGACCGTCACAACAAACCCCCACTCCAACACCCCAAAGGTTATTGACCACTAGGTCAATGACCTCTGAGAAGGCGAATTAGGGGTTTGTTAAGCATGGTACCCAAACAACTGGAGGGTCACTCACCCCCTCCTAGAAATTTAGAGTGGGGATGAACTGGAGGGTCACTTACCCCCTCCCACAAAATTTAGAGTGGGGATAAAAAATATTTTAATCGGTATTTCAAAATTATTAATTTAAAATTTTGTAATATAATCCTTTTTAATTATCGAAATAATAAAAACTTGAATTATAAAATATAAATTTAAAAGATTTTTAATTTCCAATTATTATGAATTTTTATATTGAATCAGAAAATATAAAATTTACATATAAATTATTGTGTGTATGAAGGATAAGGAGTTGGTAACAGACAAGGTGATTGAAATACTCATGTTTTAAAGTTTAACAATACATTTATTATTAATAATAAAACATTACAACGTAGCATTCATACAATTAACAAGTGTGTACATATGATAAATAATAAATTCGTGTATGATTATAAACACATCTTCTTTTCCTAAAACTAGATTATTCTTTTTTAATAATTCGATGAGATCATTTACAAAATTATCATTAAAACTAGACATTGTGCTTTTTATATCGCTAAAAGTATAGTATACATATTGAGATTCCTGACTATTTTCTAATACATTTTTCATATTTATAACCATTTCTCGTAATATATAATCTACAGATTTTACAACATTATTTAAATATCCAATTCTATAATCTATACATTTTGATAAATCTTTTAAACGTTCAAACGTGACACGTTTAAATACTAGTGACCGATTAAATCGAGCCTATTTTTTTCGGCGGTCCACCACACTCCTCTCCTTCTGGTTGTGCGTCATTGGGTACCAATTCAAAAGCTCTCTCGTGAAAACTAATCATAAAACGGATAGTGTATCCAGGAATAGATAGTCGCTGATCCAGCATAGATTCCTCGTTATAGCAAGTAAAAAATCTTCAATTTTATCAAATTCCTGCTCAACGCCTCCCAACAGTCCAGTGACAGAGTTAAACCTTGAAAATTGGCTCCACAAAAGCGTACTACGGGTGCAAACTCCTTTTTGCCTTCGCCGCCTATATTCTCCAGGCCTACCTGGATAATTTTTTCAAAAGAGCTGTTCAGCCCTTAGATCATTGGCAGAACCTGCTGCCAATAATTTTTCTTGCTGTTTTGTTTTATTAAATATGCCAAGCCATCACCAAATGTCTGCTCCAGGCTTCTCTTTTGACCAACTATCTTGCTTGAGCTTTGTTGTTACTGCTGCTTTCACCGTCGTCAAACTGTGGCTAGACTGAGTGGGTATCGCTTCTTTTATACTGTAAAAATTGGTGGGGGCGCCGCAAAAAGCTGTTGTGCGACCAATCAGAGACAACCAAATATCATATTACTCGTACGAGATTTTTCCCACAGAATTCTTGAGTATAGTATCATTTTTTTGCAAGTTCTGTGAGAAATTTTCCAAGAATTTTTTGAAACCCAATCCGCTAGACATATAATACAGAAACATGATACAATAATGACCACAAACGTTTGAATATTCGCTTTGTAAGCGTTTATTATTCCATCTAAATTTTTTACAATTTTGCTGAATACGTCGTGAATGTTGTTGAATTTGTGGTAATTTACCAAGACTATCAAAGTACACACCTGTGCCATACTTATCAACGTATATGGCAACCCAGTACGCACCACGCTGGTTATAATTTTGCGTATTAAGCATAAACGCACAAGGTTTCACCCACATCAGAGAAATCCGATCCGCTGGATAAACGCCTACTGCGTGAAACTTGATCCTCATCAGATATTGAACAATCTCTTTCGAATTCATTGCGGAAAATTTCTAAAAATTCTTCCGAAATCAGCGATTTTACGCTAGGGTTAAGTTTCAGTAGTCAATGTTTTAGATTAGCAACGTTATTTAGTGCACACACGTAATTTGAATAAGGTGATTTTAAGTAATGATGCATGCACAGTACACTGCTAAAATTTAAATTTCTAAAAGCTGGACAATCTTGTTTTTTTTTTTAATTTTCAATCTTACAGGTGGTGAGCTTGGAAAGTAGTTCAAGCTTTTCTTGACCTCGCACGAAAATTGTACGACGATTCATCCAAATATCTTCCAAATTTTTGTATAATCTTTTAATCGATATATCACCTTCGTACCACTCCAGACCATGATGATTCAGCGTCACCCAATGGTTCTGTCTCAAAGCATTTTTAGTTAAGCGTCTTAGATTACAAGGAGGCGCCACAATCCAATAAGCGATAAAGTTTTTATGAATACCAAGTACAGCCACCTCCTTTGGAATCAAACGATTTTTGTTGCCCTTTAAAAACTGCACATCAATTACCACGTCCATACTGTTTGCAATGAAAGTTGCTCGCCAACTGAGATAATAAAGTTGGCTTTGCTTTACTTAAATAGTGAGCAATGTACCCCCCCCCCACCACCACTACTTAACCGCTATAATCCACGACAACCTGTCTCGACAAGTCAATTTCGAACAAATTGTCGTATTCAGCATAAATTATACAATTCACAGCGACCTCTAGTGGGTCGTCGAATCTAACATCAATTCGTACATTACCATTTTTTATCAAATTCCAATGACTACCATCACTCGCCGATAAATCAGGTGTCAAATCAAAAGCGAATAGGCAGTAATCGTTTGGATAGTCTTCACGGTTAATCGAGTTGCCTGAATTCGTAAAGTGAATAACCGTGCCGGAAAAAAGTGTATGATAAGCATCAACGTACATTTTGCTTTTTTGAAATCTGGCTGTAAGGGCTTCGATGGCACTTGCATTCCATCAACGTACAGACACAAAAAATTTATATTAAAATTCTTGAAATTGAATGGGTTAAGACTTTTATCGCCGTTGTAAGCTTTATTTTCAACAAAACCGAGTATAATTCTTTTCGGCAGTTGACCTAATATGACATTATCGATTGTTTCTCCATGCACACCATTATGTAACGTAAAAGCCTCCACTTCTACACGTGTCAGTGGGTATTTTGCAGTAGTCTGTGAAAATAGTTTTTCGTGTGCTAGCACAAGTGAAGGATTTAATCTTACCCGACGCACAAAAAGCGTAGCCTCGGTAATATTTACCGTGAAAGCACCAGCGGGATCCATGAGACAGAATCCATCACGAGAACGCACAAGCCTCACTCTAACTTCAACACCACCCAGTAATAATTTGTCTTGATTAAAAACATCACAATGTAAATGGCCGAGTAAATCAATCTTCCTGCCAATCATGAATGCCTTACGTTTATTGAGACCTACATTACCACCTGTGGTATCGTCCATTTTCCCTGCTGTATCATCGTACCACAAACCACTCGTTAAACGAGACTTTTTAGCTGTTGGACCATAATTTAATAATGTTTCAATGTAAGCTCTGTATCCACAAGCATTGTTTGGCGGTGAAACAGGTTTCTGATTGAATAGCACGTCGACTTGATTAAACAACGAATGTAAAAGATTATTTATTGGTCCAACGTTCGGATCTTTAAGTGGTTCAGCACTAGTGCATGTTACACTTACACTCACACTTAACATTGTGTGAGCCAAGTCTAGATATTCAGTGTTGCCAGGGATTGTAAATTCAATTGGTGATTGGTCGTTGAGTGAAGATATCGGTTTGTACTGTACCCAGTAAGAGCCTTCAATTGCATTCAGTGTCGAGGGTGGTTCAAAGAGTGATAATTCCGACTTGATTGACTGACAAGATTCTGTATGTAACAACGCCATCTTGAAATTTTAATTTTCGAAAATATCTCTAGCTACACGTGTTTTCTTATTCTGCTTTTTCTTCTTCTTTTTTGCAACCTCACCACTTTTCGAGCGTTTAGCCGCTGAGGTGTTTGTAGTACCAGCTACACTCGACGACTGAACTGACAATGTCTCGTTCTTCTTTTTATATTCAGATTCTTCCCCCTCTTTTGCACTCGACTCACTTAAGAGCAATTTGTCCAGAACAACGTCAGCTTTTCTTTTGATATTTTTACCTCTCTCGCGAATGCGCTCTTTGGCCGCCTCTTTGACAGGTCTGCCACTTGGAGTGACATCATCTAGGATATTTTCACCCGCTCGGAGAGCCTTTTTACCGACCACTTTTGCACCTTGCTTGATCTTCGGTATAGCTGCTCGGAAGGGACCTTTCAAAAAACTACCTACTCCTGCACCTGACTGGTGATAACCAAAACAAGGTTTACCAGCTCTAACGCACTTACCCCCACCACCAACCATTTAGTTATTGAAGAAATCTTCAAACTCAGACATTTTATCGGATGCGCTTAAAGTGAAGCATTACAGCCAACGTACCGTAGTCAAATGAAATGGGAAATCCGTGTTCGTCTCTTATATCTATTTTGATCGACTGAAACGCTGAAGACAGCAGTGGTAGGTACATGGGTGGTGAAAAGTTTTTAATTTCAACACCTCCGTAAACGTAATCGCGCAAATGAAGCGAGACTATACGTAGTAAGCTCGTGCGCATGTCACCTGTTACGTAAGGCTGGCAAATGTTGCTGTAAACCATCAGCACGGTCGGCAACCCGTTTACAAGATTTGCTGGACGATTACCGGTAATGTAGTGTTCTTTATTACCTTTGCGAGAGAAAATTGGTACATTTTCCAGACCTAAAATTCTAAGTAATTTTTCCGATAGTGTAAACGTGTGCTTATAAGTTGTACAATCTTCTTCACATCGACATCTAACCCGTACATAGCCACCAGCTTGGATTTCAAAATATAAATGATTTTTCACATTCTCGAGATTATTTATTTCTTTTAAGAGACTTTCAATATCACGATAAACACCAGGTTTGACTCTGGCAAACACCTCGGCCCCCTGTTGAGTCTCTCCTATTTCTCGCAAAACATTCGCCATTTCACGTTCGGCTGTTTAAACAGAAATAACTCCCTCCCGCTCAACTATTGATACATGCTGAAATGTGAGAGGTATTTGAATTTCCGTGAGTCCTACACACCAGTCGCCATGAAGATAAAAATTTTGTGATGATTGTGTTGTGAAATGTGTCGCTACATAGTGTGGAAAGACAAACTTGCTGCTGTTGCTTGGTAAAACCATGTAAAATTCATCGTTCATTGTGAATTTTTCAAATCTATAGCCGCTATCCAAGAATCAAATTTTTCTGAATACCCCCTCCAACTGACCAAATATTGTTTTTTCGACCCCCTACCTTTACTCTTCAAAACCTCGTCAACCTCAAACGCTTCGCTATCTAAATCCTTGCGCACTCTGCTCAACTGTTCTTCGTAAAAATATCCGTCAATTTTTTCTCCACCAAGATCTGTTAAAGTATAAACGGGTGGTTGTTGTCTTGTGTCGACTCTTATAATTTTAAACAGCTCTAGAGTCCAGCCATCCTCGTATGCTTTCCTGAAGGCTGTCTTGGCACGACTGACACGAACCAGATCACCAACGCTGTATTTAGCTACTCTAAACGTCTTTCTTTCGCTGTGACGCAACGTCAAATTTTGACGTACCACGTGAGCATTATATAAGTTGACCTTAGAAGGGGGCATTTTTATGGCACTGTGCCACGACTCGTTGTAACACGTCACAATTTTTCGCAAAACATCTATATAACGTCTTGTGCGCGAGTGAGTAAATTATCGCTAGATTCGACCTTTAAGAGTTCGAATAAAGCGTTCGGCAATGGCTGCCTTTATATCAGGGTCTCTGACGACTCGGTAGGTAATATGTTTTTTTTTAGCACCTCTTGCACCTCTCGACCGATAAATTCCTTACCTTTATCAGTCTGTAGGTAAATAGGATGTCTATCATTACATCGTGATAAAATTTTGTCCAATGCTACAGCAACGCTTCGGCTCGTTTTGTCGAGAAGAGGCTCTGCCCAGGCAAACTTTGAAAGTGCATCAATGATAACGAGAATATAGCTGTACCCATCATTGTAGGTTTTAAGTGATCAAAAATCTGCCAAGTCAGCTTTCCACACCTCAAAGGGGCTGAAAACGTTGTAATGTCGACGAGAAAAACGATGTCTCACGAGTTTGTGTAAGGTATGTGCATCCTGACTCTCCAGCCACTTGGCGATGGTATTGTTATCAAATTTTTTGGGTTTCGCGCGTTTCAGTAGATGAGCACCAGCGTACGCTGATGGTGCAGAAAGATTATAGTAATAATGCTCAAGACCGTCCGGCTTTGACGTCTCCTCCTTCCTTTTCTCCTTTTCTCCTTTTACCTTTTCTCCTTCTTTCTCATTGCTTCTCTTCCTCTTATAAATCAGCTTTCTCTCTTTCTTTTGCTGTCTTTTGAATGTATTTTTAATGCGTTTCAAAAATTTATCGAACGCAATTTTGCTGATCATGCACAAAACAGTAATACCAGCTGCAGTCTTTTCATTACCATCCGCAGTCTCCGAGAGCATGCGTGAAAATGCTCGTTCAGCCAGCAGTCTGTCGGCTTTTATATGATTCGTTATTTTTTTATTTGAATATGAAATATCGCGCTCTAGATAGGCATTGTCAAGAGGGTTTTTTCCTCTCCGATCACGTCTGAGACGCTCTTCGAGATGTGTGCCAGGGCCGAGAAACTGGTAGCCTGGCAGATGCATTTCAAAGGGTACAACTGAAATCAATTGGTCTATAAAAGTACCAGTTTTCTCTCCCTCCTCCTCCTCCTCCTCCACCTCCATAACTTCCTTCCATGCTTTCACATACGGTTCCATTTTAGCTGTTCGAGACGACTCTTTTTTGCAGGGATTGATGGCGTAGCTATTAACTTTTTTACGCTTTTTCGCACTCTCAACTTCTTTCTCCTTTACGCTCGTCTGACTAGTAGCTGTTGAAGTATAATAACCTTCGTTTTCTGACGACGATGACGGCGATGAGTTAGCGCTATGAGATGCAATCATACGCCACAGTTGATTGTTACCAATGAATTCTCGAGGTATACTAACTTGTCGCAAGACGCGGGCAAACTGTTTGTATCCGCGTGGTGGTGGTCTTTTTCTACTTCTCATAGCCTCGTTCACCAAATCGACAATATTAGTACCCTCGATAACAGCGCCATCTAGTTTGATTATACCACGACTATCCCATTCAATATTACCAGCTTGTCGCAAGTATCTAATGAGATGTCTTGCATTGCGTCGAAATTTCTGCGGTACCTACTCGACAATCTGTTTGTCGTCGATTTCGTCATTATTGCCTCTATCCATTGTCGTTCCCGTTTTTAATAATGTTGTCTCGTGTGGACGTATTATACCCCCACTCTCATCCTTCTCCTTCTCTCTTAGATTTGCTGATATTGCCAACATTTGTGGCGTTCATCACCCGCAGAATGTAATATTTTACTCATTTCCTCGTCGAGGCGTGTCGTGGCTGTACCAGGTGTCTGGACACTGGATGCTGGTGTTGTATCATTGGTAGTTGCTACGTCATGCTGTTGCTGCTGTTGCTCCAAGCACTCTTGTGGTACTAAAATCATTTTTCTTGGGTACTCCATGCCGATAAAACAGGGTTCACAATTAGCCGCAGCAAATATGCTGATTTTACCATCAATTTCCTTTTTACCTCCAAACTACCCAGTTTAGCAAGTTTCCGCAACAGAGGTGCGAATTTTTGCAATCATCTCTTATAGTACTTGCTGAGTGGAATATTTTCACGCAAAATGTTCAAAGCACACTCGCAAATGTACGTTATAAGTTTAGAATTTGCTTCGCGTACTATAGCCTTAACTTTATAGAGTTCGCTTTTACACAAGAAATGTAGCTGAGTCCAGTACTTTTCTGGCATTGGTCTACTGCTACGACTACGTCTTACCGGCTTCATTACAATCGCACGACTGATACATTATTCAAGCGAGCACCAGCTTTTATAGGTGTGCAACGAGGCACATAAACGTACTGATGTTTGTAAAACGGAATTATACAAGTACGAAATCTCACATTTTCAGGCGTACCCTGCTTCAGATCTATGAACAAATAGCCGCGTGACTCTGCTGCGGCATCGAGATATGCCTCTTGCAAAAAACGAGGCTCCTCGGGGCAAATTCGACGCGCCAGATGATTAATTTGCGCTCAATCGCGTGGATTTTTAAATACCACGATGTAATTAGAGTTTAGAGAGATTTCTCGCTGACCTTGATGAAAGAGATTTTGCGAGATAAAGATGACGCTTAAGTTATTGTGATGACTGCCTTTGGTAAAGGAATTGACTACAGCTCTGCTGGACGATTCTCTCATTAGATCGGCGAGAATTAAGAGTTTTGCTCGTGGATCATTGGCATAATCTTCGCTCTTTGGTAAACCCTCGTGAAATTCGATTCCCTTACCCAACTCCTTGTAAATTGCCTGCCACTCGGTATAATACAAGAGTATACGCTCGAATTTTGTATCACTTATGCGATCAATGTGATGCAAAAAATTCTTCACAAATACTGTTTTATCACACGAGCTGGGTCCACAAATCATCAAAGTCCACGGATGCACCCACCTGCAAACGTCCATGTTACCGCCGCTGCTGAACTTCTACTACTAACCTCATCACATCCTCGAACTACTCTACATATACGATCATTAGTAGTGATGAGCAAGAGTGGGGGGCGGCGGCGACGGCGGCGGCGCGCGCGTGTGCGAGCAGTATCGTGCTGGCGCTAACCAATCGTTTAGCTGATTAGTCATATAGCTGGCTGACGCCAGCATTATTCCGCTCTTTAGCTATATGGCTGGAAAAGCTTAACAAGTATTAACCTGTTATTTACTCAAAAGCGTTCGTCACCATCACTACTTGTACCTCCCACCACCACCACCACCACCACCACCACACTCTGCTTGTCATCCCCACATTTCCAGTATAAAAGTAAAATCAGCAGCATTTATAGGTTAGTGCTGTACAAGTTTTGGTATCGTGAAAATAAATAAGTTCTAGTTAACAAATTTGAGCAAAGGTAATCAAATTTTAACAAAAAATCCATTAAAGACTCAAATTCTTAAATTTTGATAAAATTTTATAGAGACTTGTCGTGAGAAAGTGTGGTGATTATACGTATTTTGCAGAAAAAAAATAATAATAATAAATCAAACAAAAAAGGTGCATTTCAAGGAAGGTAAACCGGATATTCACGTGATACGCGTGTGGGATTATGCGAGACGTGCAGCACGACGTGGAGAGTGGGAGCAAGCGGCTCGTGACAGAGAGAGATTCAAAATTAGAGTGGAAAGAATGAAGATTATTCTGGAACCTATAATTATGAAAAAAATTGACGACTACTTAATTAACAGAAAATAAATTTATTATTCTGTTATATTAATTTTGATTCCAATAAATTATAAAATTCATTACAAAATTGTTTTTGTCTTAATTCTATAACCTATATATGTATGTACATAATATTTTTACTTCGGTAATAATATATCAACATTTATTTATTATTTTATTAAATTTATAACCGTATGGATAGCTAATCTCGTTATTTACAAATCGTCTCTTTGAGTACACGGGCTCGCATATTTTACATTCAGGTCGTGTTATAACATCGTGAAACCGTGTGCGTCTAATAGCGTCATACTTAGCAAAAAGTGGCGGTATTTCACCAGTAATAAGATTTCGTATAGAATCAAAGTTTATTTTCTGACTCACCGACGAAATAACGGCAGGCCGGAGTAGAACCTGATACCGACCGAGTAACAATTGGGTTGTTTGTTATTTACTCAAGTATTAATCGGTGTATCTTCAAAATAAAGGTTGATCGCAATAAATATTATTATTATGAATATCTATACACAAGAAAAAAAAATCTACCGATTTGTTTTTGAGAAAAGTAAGGAACGCGAAAATATTATATACATAATCTTTTACTTCGGCGTTCCTTACTTTTCTCAAAAACAAAGCGATAGATTTTTTTTTTCTTGTGCACAAATATTTGTAATAATAATATCTATTGCGCTTAACCTTCAATTTGCAGATACACCGATTAATACTTGAGTAAATAACAAAAATGCCAATTAGACAAGGACAGTGAATCCGGCCTGCCCTTAAGTCTTATACCCTTGATTTTGCAAACACATCCTTCAACGCCATCTAGTGTCAAATATTTATATCCGTAAAATTTGGGTCCACCAGAGACGAATGATGTGATGCTTGTGCCAAGACCATAACAGGCCAATTCGTCGGTCAAGTCACCCAAGAACGGCCCTGTTTTCGCATCGTACTCACCCACGCGACTTACATACACAATAGAGTCAGTATCGTAATACAACACACGTTCACCTAACGGTTGCAATTCTTCGTAGAGTTTTAAACGCGCCAAGGCTGTGATATAAGCGGCTACGACAACGTTACATAATGCCGATGGCACAACAGCCGCTTCTGTGTTGTGCCAGCATACGTCAATTGTCGTATCGTCGATCGGTAAAATTGGATCATCCACCACTTCGGTCTTTGGCATATTTTCTCGTTGATCAAATTTACCCCACAATGAGTTTAAACAGAGTTTCGCTACAGATCTCAGACCAGCGTTATATTTAATTCGATTTCGATCTAATTTTATGCCCTCTTGTTGCACAAATTCCTCAATATATCGAGCAATCGCGTTTTCGTCATCGTCAGCACATTCCGAAGGGTAACTTGACGCGTACGTTTTCTCAGCAAAAAATTTATCGATATAAGTTGGAAATAGACCACCCTGACCCGTGGCTTTGTTGTACTGAGTAATTTTATAAGACCATATTTCAAATATTTTTCGGATGATATAGCCCATCTGAACAGCTTTTCTCAACTCGTCAGCAACCCACGTACCGATAAAAACACGATCATCAGGATTTTCATGGTCACAATCTGCGGTATACATTAATTCAGCACATGTTCGACACAGTGGAAACAAAAGCTTATTATGTATTTTAACATGGAGTACAGCATGATATAAATTTCGCGGCGGCAATTCTTCACATTTAATAAGACCTTCAACGTGACTTATATCATTTGTTTGACCCACCAGAGAGCGACACTCATCCTCGTCCACGTAGAGAGTTGGGTGACCAATGGGATATCGACCGTATTTACAGATATATGGATATAATGAACACACGTCCACGTATTTTATTTTCTCACCCTCTTTTGCATCGTAAATTTTGACTGTGTTGCCCGTTCGCCCGCCAAAAAATGCTTCTCGAGGATTTAACGGCGCGTGCCATTTTCGTGTCTTATCTTCAATGTACGACCTCATATTCTCGTTTTCCGAGTACTCTCGATCGAAATCACACTCCCACTTTTCGATAAGTTTATAACCATGGGCTCGTATTTTTTCCGATATCCGTGCGGTTCTCTCGAAATATTCGTCCATATTTTCACCGTTTACGAGCCTCGAGTCTCGGTTTATTGTGTAACACCAGACACAACCATGCCAATAACACCCGTGAAATTGTAAAATGATTTTCTTTCCATTTTCAAGTACGCAATATCCGTCCACTAGAGGGCCTTCGGGAAGCCTCTTTCCTCGTGCACGAACGGTATACTGAATTTGTCGATTCAGCACATTTTCCATCCAGCATAACCATCGCATCGCCTTCATAGACTGTTTATTTGCTTGTCTATAACCACCTTGAGGTATAATACCTATTGTATCTTTTTGTAAAAATTTTTTTCTATACACACGCATGCAAGAAGATGCGATGGTGGTGCACTCTACAAATGGATCTATATTACCACATTTGATGAAGGTCTTGCGGGAAGCCAGACATGTTAAACGTAAAATTTTTACATCTTGCTTACAGTAAATTATAATTTCATTTCTAAAATTGAATATATAATTTTAATATACGTCGTGTACGAAACGTGTGCCATCGTAAAGCGGTCTATATCCACGAGCTAAATTTTGAAATGAATAGACAACGATTGCGACTCCAAAGAGTGCATAATATTCTTGAAATAATTCAATCTCCTCTATACCACAGCCCGTCTCGGGTATCGTAACTCTCGCAGCTCTTACAAGTTTCAATGCTTGCACTTTCTGATATTGTGCTGTATGATGTCTTATTTTATTCCATCTGTTATGGAAAATTCCACTACGCGTTCGACCACGTATGGCGTATACGTGAGCAGCGACTAGCGAGCGTGGAAGACAAAGACTGTCGCTATTTTCAATATTTAGAATAGATTTCTTAAAAACTGATTCGCTAGTGAGAGACACACGACCCCGGCCCTCTGGTTTAGTCACAGTACTGACTTTAACATTCAAAACATCGTCACTTTTGAAACCATCATTACGCTGTGCTATACAAGCTATCAATTCTAGTAAATCTACCAGTGAAAAATTACGAAGCAGTCTAAAAGAAATCCATAAAGGCCCGTGCACAAAACGTTCAGAGTTTATAGTCATGCCAATATAATCTGATAGTTGTGCATATTCACACACGTGACGATATAAATCGTTTATAACAGCCTCCAACCAGCCATATACATTTGCATTAGCTGGTGGAGGTAATATCGACACTCCTAATTGTCGCCCTTGAAGCTTAAACTGTTTGTAATATCGTGAAGTTTCTTCATGAATGGTAATGTGTTCCTGAGCAGAAGTACCATCTCCCTGTTGAAGACATTCGTCTACAATACCGAGCAGTAATATATAAGAATTAATACAATTATATAATTACATATATCTCAATAGTCGAGATCTTCTGTACCTGGTGTTGATATTGCAGATAATGTAGTTTCAGGTGAAACTATTTTATTCGACGTTTGTGCATCCTGGTCATTCCAGTGAGAGAAACCAGGCAACGGTTTATTAGACCGTGGTGGCGCTGTAGTATCAGCAATTACCCCCTCCAACATCGTGTTTGGAGTACTATGATCATAAATCACGTGATCATCTAACGAATTTATAACTTCTCGTACTTCTTTGGTGGGCGGCAGTAGTGCAGGATCTCTCGAACTAAGCAGTTGTTTTTCTGCTGACAGAGGATTCATGAGTAATTCATCCCCACCACTGTCCTCCATTATGTTTTGCAGGTCTGAAAATTTTTTAATATCATATCTATCAAAGTTACACTATTTTAAACAAAAAAGTCTTATCCCGCGAAATTCTTCGACCATAAATAAAAAATCTATAGATTATTGATCCGATATTGGAAATCGATATTTTTTTGTAAAACATATTTTTGGATTTATCATTGTATTTACAACATAAAAGTATTAGCTTGCAAAATTTTTTGACCGTAAATAAGTAAGTTATCGAGTTTTGGTCTGATATCGGAAATCAATATTTTTTTGTAAAATATATTTTTGGATTTATTATTTTATTTACAACAAAAAAGTCTTATCCCGCGAAATTCTCCGACCATAAATGAAAAATCTATAGATTATTGATCCGATATTGGAAATCGATATTTTTTTGTAAAATATATTTTTGGATTTATCATTGTATGTTCTATGTTCTATTGCTTTCCTTACCCCGTATAGATTTTTTATATCTGTTTACGGGACACCTCGACCACCTGTGTGTTCCGGTGTTTTCGCGTTCGAAACCATCCCTTTTTACCCCGGAAGGTGTTCGCGTACCCGTGCAGGCCTACTCAGGCGGGGAGACTCGCTCTACCCATCCTTTTTAGCGCATCGAGAGCTCACACCAACCCGGCAGAACGTTCCGGCTCAACTATAGTTAGTGGAGCAGTCGCATTCTGCCTTACCGGCCCTCGAATAATTATCTGCGATTTTTGTTAAAACCGCGGAAAATCATTCGGGGGTGGTCCACCACGGTGTCAATGAGTCCGAAAAATTCTCCACTTTTAATTAAAAATGGAAAAAATCCCGCCCTCACCGGGACTCGAACCCCGGCCCTCTGGGTGAGAGTCGGATGTTCTAGCCCCTGAGCCACCGTGGCTCTGGATTTATCATTGTATTTACAACATAAAAGTACAAGCTTGCAAAATTTTTTGACCGTAAATAAGTAAGTTATCGAGTATTCGTTCGATATTGGCAATCAATATTTTTTAGTAAAATATATTTTTGGATATATTCTTTTATTTACAACATAAAAGTCTTATGCCGCGAAATTGTCCGGTGGTAAATAAAAAAGATATAGATTATTGAACGATTATTGGCTACGATTTCGTGATTTTAAAATACATTTCTAGATATGTTATTGGATTCATGATAGAAAATATGCATAACTTACCTGTAGTGACACGATGATGTAACATGAGATGTCTGACTTGAGGTGCATCTTGCATTCCTCTGCTCTTAATACAACGACCAACTATATCAAGTATCTGATTATCGGTAAAAATATTTCGCTTAAACATGTAGGCTAAAGTGCGTAGCCCACAAAGTCCTATGATGAATTTAATCTTTTTTAACAGCTCATTTATAGAGCAAGTTTTTAAATTTTTGCGCCATGCATGATTACAAAATAGTTTTATTTGTGGTTCACGAAGGAGAGCCACATTTAAAATAGCTATTAAGAAGGGGCCGAACTATCTGTCTTTGTCTAATAGCGTTTTTCATCATTTATGTAAACACTATCCGGTATAACAAGAAAAAAATAGCAGCCCCCGCTAGATATTAGTATAATAAGTAAATTTTGTAATAACAACCAAATTTTTTACCGCATAGTTTTTGACTAATTAGAGACCTACTAGCAATCTAGAATATAACCTATCTTTTTTTGGTAGGTCTCTAATTATTCAAAAACTACGCAGTGAAAAAATTTTGTTGTTATTACAAAATTTACTTATTATACTAATATCTAGCGGGGGCTGCTATTTTTTTCTTGTTATACCGAATAGTGTTTACAAAAATAATGAAAAACGCTATTAGACAAAGACAGATAGTTCGGCCCCTTCTTAAGATATATAAGTCTTTTTTATTCATTCTCTTTTTTGTTATTCTTGTTTCAATGTTTAAACTCAGAATGATATTAGAACCGTAAATCGTTGTCTATTTATACCGAAAATAAATCATAAATTTTAGGGTGAGCATGCGCGTAAAAATATAATATTTAACTTGTCGAGTCCTGTAAAAATAATTTGATATTTAAACCTTCAACGTAACAAGAAATACATCAGTTTTGTGGGAACCACTGAGTTGTGAGTACGAAATTCAATATTCTTAATAATCTTTAATAATTATTAACAATTTATTAAAAATTTCATATAAGATATTTAGTTAGCATGTACATAATTAAAACTCGGGTTGCCATTATTTCGCTTATAAGAAGGTAGGACTTTTTTCTTTAAGGCGTGCGTTATGCAATTTCATTCGTCTCTCGTGTCGCGTTATCAAACTTGGGGTGATCTTGTTACAACGAATGACTTGAGTGCATCTCTTAAGAACACCCATTCCACATTGTCGTAGTAATGGCTATTATACTTCTTAAATCTTTGTACTTTACATACTTTATACATACACTTAATTTGCATATGCACCTAATTTGCATACGTACTTAAACTATTAATAAATATCGATATTAGGTAATATCCTTAATATATAAATTGTGAATTATTTTATTACATACACATCTACTGTCAAAATAACGAATGGTATACCTCTTTCTTTTTTATAATAGCCTGATACTTTTTTCTTATTTTTATCATGAATTGTCGATATCTATTTCGTTATGATTGATAATTTATGAATAATAATTTTCAAATAATAAATATCTTTCAATATAATATATTCGATTTTGATAAATATTTATATTTACATATGATTTGCATATGTATGTGTATATATATATATATATATATATATATATATATATATATATATATATATATACAGTTGTTCTCAGTTATATACGCAACTTGGGCGTATTTACAATGAATGTCAAAACAACTAATCGCAAGAGGTAGAATAGTTATACTTCTTCTTATGTTTTGGGCTCCTGATACTTTTTATCATTTTTGTATCACTAATTCTCTATATTTATTGATTCGATACCTTGGTAATGTAATTGAATGGAAATAAATATATATTATCCCTGGTAGAAATGATTCCATTTAATGGCTAGTTAATCCCTAATAAAAATGGATTTAATGCTATTTCTTGGCTTATAACCATTTCAAATGGGTAAATTTCTACCAGGGATATTTAAAATATAATAACCAATTCTAATGCATTGCTTATTTGTCCATCATTTGCATATCATCTGCATGCAATTTGTATATATATATGTATATATACGAATGTATATATTTTATACAGATTTTCGTGTACACGTATTATGTATGTATGTATGTGTAGACATACATATTAGAAAGATAGAAAGAGAAGAGAGAAGAGAGAGAGAGAGAGAAAGAGAGAGAGAGAGAGAGAGAGAGAGAGAGAGAGAGAGAGAGAGAGAGAGAGAGAGAGAGAGAGAGAGAGAGAGAGAGAAAGGCTTATACAAACGCATATTTTTTATTTATTTTATAATAATAAAATAGGGTAAAGAGAGAAAGAAAGAGAGAGAGAGAGAGAGAAATTTCAAGTTTCACAAAATCAGCACCCGTACATACGTCTTAGAGAGAGAGATTTCTCACATTGAAATTTTAAATTTTATAATGTCAGCACCCTAAAATACGTCTTTTCCATAAAATTAATTGCAAAAAGAGTCAGATTAACAATCTTAGCGTGAGAATGGTATGTGATTTTTTATTAATTCTGATTATTTTAACTTCATTTTAAAATATGCTTCTCAAAATACACTTATTAATATTTTCTTGCAAAGAGTACCAAGTTGCTATTCGTAGTGTAAGAATGGTATGTAATATTTTTATTTTTCGGTGGAGGGAGTTAGGTTATTAAGGGTGAAAATTCGGCTTCACTATCAGTCTTCATCGAAACTCCGCACAGATAGGTTGTTCTACAATGTGGGTCTAGATCGGGATGTGTTTGCAACGGTGATCAACTGGTAAGCAATCATTATGTGGCACTTTGGACCAAGGTTGTGTATGTCTCCAACAGTTGTTAGCTGGTAAGCAATTTTTATGTGGCACTTTGGACCAAGATTATATGTTGTAGTACACAATGTGTGAATGCCTGTGTATGTATACAATGGATGTATGTTTATGTATGCGTATATTACTCTATCTACAGCTATGTATAATACTTTATTTTGAAGGTCATCGACCTTGAATTAGTATTTTATGTTATATATATATATATATATATATAAAATATGGTTTATTTATTTGTGTGTGCGTGCGTGCGTGTGAGTGTGTGTGTGCGTGTGCATTTATTTCTTGGGGCACCAATGTTCTGTCTCAACAACCCCTACTTAGCCTTCTCAGAGGTCATTGACCTTCCGGTTGGTAACCTTTGGGGTGGTGGAGTGGGGATTTGTTTTGACGGTCCATGGTGCCCCAATAACTACTTTCAGTTTTTTTCCATTTTACGTAAAGTACTCGATAGATTTGCTCTAAAATTTGTATACAAGTTATTTGCTACTGTCTTTATAAACCAAGTTTAAAAAAAATAATTTTCTTAGCATAGCTTTATTTTCAATTATTTAATTTTATATTCATTTCATAAAAATTTTTATTCTTTATTTATCTTCTTACTTAGCGTGGTTACGATTAAAAATTGCGTTGTCATCGTTCTTTTAAAGTACAAATTTATTAATAAATATTAATGTTAGACAATTTTTAAAAATTAAAATTACATTTAAATAAATATAAAAAAAATAATGAAACTCAAAGAGCTCTATGAGAAAGCATTCCACCAAAGCACTTGGCAGCGTTTTTTACTTTGATTAATAAAATTATTTCTAAACCTACATTTATGTATGTGTAACGTTTCCTGTTATATGATAAGTATTCAATTTCATTCATTATATTACATTAATATTTTACTTTTCACTAGTCATAATTTATGTATATATCGCCCATTCTCTGTCAAATCGAAGAAAAACAAATTTTTTTTCCCTAAAAATTTGAAAAATGGTTCTTTTTCATATTATGGACCACTCAGAATTTTTGTAGATTCCTTTAGTACATATTTTTAGAGCTACAAAACTCTAAAGTCGGGCAAAAACCATATTTTTTACATTTCTGACTAATTTTAACCGATTCACTGGTACGGTTTTATTTAGCTTTCGTCCCAATATTGGTAGACCATTTTTTTTGACGAAAATGCACAATATTTGGCCTATTATACAAAGTTTGGATTCGAACCGCTGTCAAAATCAGACAAAAATCTAATTTGTACATATATGATACATTACCAGTATTGGGACGAAAATATTTTGTACATATATGATACAATACCAGTGAATCGGTTAAGCTTAAATTACTCAGTTTGGTTGCGTTTTAAGAATTTATCACTGGAAAACTTTTTTCTTCAATATACTCTAAATTTTAAGAAAAAATTAATTTAAAAGTGCTAATGTAGCCATTCGCTGAGCTAAAATCATTTGAAGCATTGAAATAACACTTTTCAAGGTTTTAAAGCATAATCTCATGTTAGAGAAAATCATCAAAGTAGGTAATATATGTATAAATATAGCCTATACATTTCAGAGAAGTGCAATACGGCGATCCCTTTTAAGAAATTAAAATGTCATTAAAAATAATAAAAAATGTGATTTTTAGCTACAGTTACTCATTTTAATGTTAACTTGTACTCATCGGTTGCAGATGTTCCTTCGCAAGCATTAATAGAAATAGTTGTATATTTCAAAAATATTAAAATATATAAAAAAATATCTTCTGAAAGATTTAGAGTGAACCAAACCTTGAGATTTTTTTAACAAATCACGTGCCATCGTAGCATATGAAAAATATACTCAAATACTGAATTAAAAAAATTTTTTTTTATTTCATAGTTCAAGATTATATAATACTGCTAATATTTCCAATAACACATGGTGACAGGTGACTATACGTAAAATTCTTTTCTTATAAGATTCAAAATGGATTTTTGTATTAGAAAAAAATTGAATGTCATCAAATTTCTTGAAAATTATGATTGGCAACTAGAATATCCTTTGTTTATTTGACTGAAAAAATTTGGAAAATTATTTTTGTTTTATTTCTGTCATAATTTAAACATCATCTATCTCAAGATACAATAACACTTTAACGGGATGTCGGAGCTGCAGCAATCGAGTTTTGCTTTTTTTATTTTATCAATATCTTTTTAAATTCATAAATTAAACAAATATAATGACTTGTCCGCACTAAAGCTATATTAATACAATAATTTTTGTTAAAATAAAAAATCATTTGGACTCGTTATTTTTTTATGAACTTGGATTGGAAATTAGATATCAAACTCGACAAACCTAACCTTAAATGACGATGCATTGAAAGTTTTTATTATAACTTTGTATGTATAATATTTTGGTGGATTTCTTGAGTTGTCCTCACTAGAGTTTAATCTTACAAATTTTTTCATTGTAGCAAAAAAACTCGATTAAGCGCATCGTTTATTCATAAGTTAGGATTGGAAATATTATTAGAAGGCGGGCAGCTTCGTCATGCTCTTAAAGAAGAATTAATTTAATTTTCAGTCAAGAAATAATTTTACATATTGAATAATATTAACAGTCCAAGAGATAATAAGACACGATCCACTTTGTACTGATAATTCATCATACTTGCTATTGCATTTTCACAGTAAAAGTAACTCAAATTTATAAATAACCAATATTTAAATTCAATTTCTTATACTCTGAATACAAAATTTATAGGCCTTTACCTTTTTCTTAGATGTATCTGTTACAAGATGCAAAACTGAAAATGCACTTCTCATTATGTGTTAGAACTTTTTGTGTAAATTCATGAGAATATTGTTAATTATTATTTAATTTAAGTCCAACTGATTTAATCCATTAGGATGTTGATTCACAAATTGCCTTATACTGATCTTCGACGTACTGAGATACAAAGGGACATGAATTCAGTTATATATTACTGCCCTGTTAAAAAAAATCAGGTGATAAGTCACCTGATTTCTTTCACCAGGGTGAGTATGAGAAAAAGTAAATTGAATATTGATATATATATCAATCTCTTTTATATGTTGATTGTAATTATTTGTTTGAATTCATTCTAAATTTTTATACATAATTACATATAATTATTGCTGTCACATCATTAGATTCAATGACAAATTTTCAGAAAACTTAAGTTACGATAGCCAATTTCCATAGAATTTTAATGTTTATTACTAATATAAAAATAATTAAATACATTTAAAACGTATAACAAGAATCAGAAATAATCATTTTCTAAAACTGAAATCAATAATAATATCGGTAGATACTTTAAACTTAACAAAACTGATTAAATGAAATTCAAGTCAGTGTGTGTTATATACTCAATCTATAAGAATATTTATATAGATTGAATATTTATAGATTCACCTGTTATTTGCATCCATATTATAATATATTCTTCACCTCTACTGATATAAAAAGAATGCTCACTCGAAAGGTTTTCGATATACTCAAAAAATATGCATGTTATAATTAAAATATAGATTATTAAATTCTTTATATACCGTATATTTGAAAATTTAATACTTATATATAAAACGGTAAAATCATACATAAATTAATGAATTATGTTTACTTTGATGGAGTTTACATAACAAGAAAATAATTTGCATTTCACATTTCCATCTTCGATTGGATTTCATTTAATCAGATTCGTTAAGATGAAAGTATCTACTGATGTTATTATCAAATTCAGTTTTATAAAATAATTGATTCTGATTCTTGTTATACGTTTTAAATGTATTTAATTATTTTTATATTAGTAATAAACATTATAATTCTATGGAAATTGGTTATCGTAACTTGAATTTTCTGAAAATTTGTCATTTAATCTAATGATATGACAGCAATAATTATATGTAATTATGTATAAAAACTTACAATTAATTTAAACAAATAATTACAATCAACATATAATAGAGATTGATATATATCAATATTCAATATACTTTTTTTTATAGTCACCCTCTTTGTATCTCAGTACGTCGAAGATCAGTATAAGGCAATTTGTGAATCAATATCCTAGTGGATAAAATCAGTTGAACTTGAATTAAATAATAATTAACAATATTCTTATGAATTTACACAAAAAGTTCTAACATATAAGGAGAAGTGTATTTTTATTTTTGCATCTTGTAATTGATACATCTAAAAAAAAAGTATAGGCATATAAATTTTGTATTCAGTGTATAAGAAATTGAATTTAAATATTGATTATTTATAAATTTGAGTTACTTTTACTGTAAAAATGCAATAACAAATGTGATGAATTATCAGTACAAAGTGGATCGTGTCTTATTATCTCTTGGACTGTTAACATTATTTGATATGTAAAATTATTTCTTGACTGAAAATTAAATTAATTATTCTTTAAAGTGTTATTGTATCTTGAGATAGATGATGTTTAAATTATGACAGAAATAGAGCAAAAATAGTTTTCTAAATCTTTTCAGTCAAATAAACAGAGGATATTTTAGTTGCCAATCATAATTTTCAAGAAATTTGATGACATTCAATTTTTTTCTGATCAAAAAATACATTTTAAATCTTATAAAAAAATTATTTTACATATAGTTACCTGTCACCATGTGTTATTGGAAATATTAGCAGTATCATATAATCTTGAACTATGAAATGAACGAAATTTTTTTTTAATTCAGTATTTAAGTATATTTTTCATATGCTACGGTGGTACATGATTTGTTAAAAAAATCTCAAGGTTTGGTTCACTCTAAATCTTTTAGAAGATATTTTTTACAGTATTGCCAGACGATTTCAAAATCCCCCTTTATGCGGCGCCTCTTTTCCCTCTAGAATACCTTAAGCTACAATTTAAAAATCCTCTAGAAATCCATTTAGATATTAAAACTTCAAACCTCAATATCATAAATTCAAATAACCTATAGGTATCATATATGATATGTTTAATTTTCTATAAAAAAATGAAAACTATATACCGTTGAATGCATTTGTTCATACGTAACAAGTTTCAATAAAAAAAATGGAAAAAATAAGCTTCAATCTTAAATTTAATTATTTCGTGTACAAAAAGTACAAAAAATTGAAATTTTTAACTGTAAACCCTAGAATCCATATGAAAAAAATTCCCACATGTGATGAGTTGCCAATAAATCATACAAACAAGTAGCAATAAACCTTTATATTTTTTATATTTGGCGCGTGTCAAGTATTATCGATGACGGTCATTTCATGCTGTTATCGCGTCAAAATACAAAATCTGCTGTATTTCCTAAATGCTGTCACTGACATACTTGGCTTATTTATTGATACAGCAAAATACCAAGAACTAGTGTTGTTTGCTTACCTGTCACATAATTTTATAAATTCTTTTAAAATGTCTAAAGCGTCAAGTTCTTTGAAGAAAGAAAAGTCAAGTCCTTAGTATAAACAGATGTTGTCTTTAAAGGTATCTAATATATGTATATATATATATATATATATATATATATATATATATATATATATATATATATATATTAATTTAAACACCGGAAATTCAGCTAACTTTCACATAGAAAATAATAAATATGATTTTTTTAATAAAGGTTGGCTGACAAAAGCATTAAATAATTCTGAAGGTAAAAAAGCCTATTGTAAAATTTGCCATGCATTTTTAGTCGCGCAACATAAAAATTTATCAGATCATGCTAATTCTAAAAAGTATCAGACAGCTTTGGAAAGAGAAAAAGAGGTTATTTCATTTCCAAAAATTGATCAATTTATAAAACCTGTGTTAACTGAAACGCGAAAAATCGCTGAATTAAAGTTGGCTTTTTTCATTGCTGAACATACATCTATTAAAACTATAGATCATTTGTCATTCGTAGTAGAAAGTTTGGACCCTCAGTCTCATGTTTTGAAAGAAATTACATTGCATCGCACTAAGTGTACGGGTTTAATAAAGAAAATTTTATCTCCTCGTATAATGGAAGAATTATTAAGCGATATTGGAGATTCGTTTTACTCTCCAATTGTTGTTGAATCAACGTCAATAGATATTAAAAAATTGTTATGTTTGGTTATAAAATACTTTAGCAGAAACAAAAAGAAAATCGTAACTACATTTTATCGGTTAATAGAGATAAAATCAGGAACTTCTGATACCATTGTAAACGCTATTTTGATGCAGTTAAAAGAAGATAATTTAAATACTAATAAACTTTTAGGTTTAGGTGTTGATGGCACGAGCGTAAATGTCGGTAAACATCACTCCGTGACAACGCTTCTGCGTGAAGTAAATCCACATATCACTACTGTTAAATGTATATGTAATTTGGGCGTTTGAAATAATTATTTAATTTATTTCTATACTGTTTGTTCTATTTTATTTTCATTTATTATAAGACATAATACAAATTTTTTAATACAAATGGCGTAACTGATTTATCTCTAAACAATTTCTTTAGATATTTTTCCTCTGTTTTTCCTCTAAAAGTTACAAAATTCCTTTAGATCTAGAGGAAAATCCTCTAAGCTGGCAACACTGATTTTTTAATATATTTTAATATTTGTGAAATATACAACTATGCATATATTACCTACTTTGATGATTTTCTTTAACATGGGATCATGGTTCGAAACCTTGAAAAGTGTTATTTTAATGCTTTAAATGACTTTAGCTAAACAAATGGCTACATAAGCACTTTTGAATTAATTTTCTCTTAAAATTTAGAATATTTTGAAGAAAAAAGTTTTTCAGTAATAAATTCCTAAAACGCAACCCAACTGAGTAATTTAAGCTTAAAATTAGTCAAAAATGTTAAAAATATGGTTTTTGCCCGACTTTGAAACTTTGTAGCTCTAAAAATATGTACTTAAGAAATCTAAAAAAATTCTGAGTGGTTCATAATACGGAAAAGAACCATTTTAGCAGGAAAAATATTTTTCTCCTTCGATTTGACATAGAATGGGCGATATATAAATATATATATATATATATATATATATATATATATACATTACTTTTATTAATAATTCTTATTATTCATTAAATGTATTATAAACTACAAGAAAAGACTTATAAAAATGAGACCCATAAAATAATACCTAAATTGAATTAGCTATTATCACCGCAAAAAAATGTTACACTTATAAAAAATTTTAAAAAAAACGGGAGAACCGGAGAAACAGAAATCCAAAATGTATATCACTTTAATATAATATAAGATGTTTGTTAAGAGCAGGCCGGATTCGCTATCCTTGTCTAATTGAGTTTTTTGATACTTATTCACGTATTAATCGAATGTATATTAAGCTATGGAAACCACTTTATAGGGCCCGGGAATTTGTCGCTTATGATATTTTTACAAATTCAAACCTCGAAAGTAATAAAAAGATCATTTTGTTATAACAGAACCATCAAACATTTTGTTGCTCTTAAAATTCATGGATCCTAGCACGCCAAAATGATTTTTATAAAAGTTTTTATACTTGTAATGCATCTGGGAATTTGTCGCTCTTGAGATTCTTAACCATCAATACTTCAAACGTAATGAAAAAATTTTTCAGATACTTCGATAGCTACAAATAGTTTGTTGCTCCAAAATCTTCAAATGCAAGCACACAGAAAATGTTTTTATGCAATTTTTTTTTAATTTAAGTGAATTAGAGAGTTGGTTGCTCTTACAAGATTTATATGTCCTCCTGAGACATATTGAGTATCCATATGTCTCAGGAGAAATCAATATGGCAACACCGATCCAATCATGTTTCGTTCAATGTAGTCAAAGAGCAATCATATTGAACAGAGGCTAGTGAAAAAAATGACTCGCACTTTTATAGCAGCTATTTCTATTACGAAATGTGAATGTAAGAAACAAAAAAAAATCAATAGAACTAAATTTAATTTTAAAAGTATTGAAAAATCATTAATATTTTTAAATATTAAGTTATCCTTATAAGGCCTACTTCAGACATAAAATCATCTATTTCCTTAGTTCGTTAATCCAGGTGAAATCTGAATCTCGAACAATGTTCACTGCTTAAGCAGAAATCTACCTCGGGCGCGCTTCGCCTGCCCTCAGCAATTTTAGCTGAAGCGACATTGTTCTTGATTTATATTTTTCCTGAATATGGCCAAAGGACATATATAACTAATATGGGGCATTTATTTTAAAATCGACCAATACCACCTCTCCAAAATTCATGTGGACTAAAAATTTTTACAATGGTTTAAATTGTAGGTTTTTTTAACTTTCTTTTGCCTTGTGGCTTTTTGTTAAGAAATCAAATTGTAACCTAAAGATGCCGCTCTATAACAGACGATCATAATAAAAAAAATATATATTTCAAAAAATTTTAATGAAAAAAATGTTTAATGAATACCAATCATGGATTATAATAGTTTTTAGAGACGCTGAATCTTAAGCCGAGGTCCATTTATCCATAAAATTTCATCTCCTAAGGTCAAAAAGAAAAAATTTATTTAATCAAGTCTAATCATTGACCACTAGGGTTTTTGGGATCGCTGGGTCTGATTTCGAGGTCTGTTTGTTTGTATGAGGTCAGCTTAAGTTATGTAAAGGTCATTTTGAAGTAAAAATAAGAAAAAAATTTTCAATGATGTCCAATCATTTATTATAAGGGGATTCGAGGTCGTCGAGTCTAAATTTAAGGTCTGTTTGTCTGAATAAGTTAATTTCAAGGCGATTCCAAGGTCAAAGTAACAGTCAAAGTTAAAGAAAACTGTCAAATCAAACTCAATCATCAGTTACTTAAGTTTAAATATCGGGTATCAATATTGATGCACAAAGTCTAAGATTTGTGCATGAGTGGACCGCCACTTTTTCTGACATATAGTCATTGAGATGCTTTTATCAGCAGGATTTTTCAATACTCTGCTAGTAGCTATATTCCATGATTATTTTACGAATAGAATAGCGCTGAATTTTTTTGATCGGTCTATATAGCTTACATAACGTTAGATTCTTACGTAATAGTCTCAAGCAAATATAAGTTAGAATGATTAAAATTAAAATAATCTTATTGAATCAAACGAATGTGAACGGACAAAATTTATTATCTCCATCAGATATCTATTCTATTTCGAATACAAATTCATATTAGGTATGTAATTGTATTAAGCATATTAACTGAGAATTCTATGAGAAAAGTATAAATAATTTTTATCGATTACGGATGATTAATAAACTTTATAATAGTATGAAAATAAAGAAATTTTTTATAATTTTCAAATTTTATTTAAATGAACAAATTATAATTATGTTCAGCTTTTGTGTATTTTTAATGCCTGATTCCGAGCAGCATAAACATCGAAAAACAGATATAAAAGCTGATCCTGGGGAATTGAATTATGGTAAAAATTAAAAAAAAATTGTACGTTTATTCGACTGAAGTATAATGAAAAATAGTATACGCTGTGTCTTTCTGCTCTTGTAGCGTAACATACTTTTTATTCCGAAATAAAAAGATTCATTAACTTTAATTTTTCTCTTATTTTTCCACTATTGTATAAATATATGTACGATTGCGTTACCAATTATTGTAAGTTATATATTCTTTCAAAGGGACATTCATTCGTATAATAATCCCAACTTTAGCAGTTCATTCTAAATAACATTTTATTGAAGATTAGATATATTATGAAAACAGAAAATGTTTATTG
Source organism: Anastatus disparis (assembly GCA_017163975.1). NCBI lineage: Eukaryota > Metazoa > Arthropoda > Insecta > Hymenoptera > Eupelmidae > Anastatus > Anastatus disparis. The sequence goes on along the minus strand of JAFFSR010000349.1, from coordinate 7,110,992 downwards.
ACTTTTCGGTTATTAAAAAACTTAAACATAAACTTAAAAGTTAATGTTTACATTCTTGGGCAACCTCGAAGTTAATATAATTTTTGTAAAGTTCAATTGTTATAGAGTCTTTATGAAATAGTATCTTTTTTATATTGTGTAAAAAATGTAGAAAACTTGCGGTATTAATAACGAAAAAATTTGAGGTGATTAATTGAAAATATAAACAATTTTGATATTATAAATATAAAATAAATTCCCTTTTCCAAATTCATGAGACTATATAACGTACATGGACAGGAACTTTTGATTACAGATTTTTTAAACAAATCATTAATGTAGATTACAAATATAATATTGCTATACAGATATGCTAGATTACAAATATATATATCTCTATTGTCAAAAAAAATATATTTATGGTTTTTTAAGATAAGTATAAAAGTTTTTTGGTGGTTTTCACCTCAATTTTTAAAAGTTTATTGTGATTTCAAATTTTTATCAAGTTATGGACAAAACATGTGTAGGGGAGTGCGAATTGTCTTTTCGTGATATTTTAGTAAATACGGTATGAATCAGATATTTTATTACGAATTAAATATAAAACTGAAAAATATAGTTAATGATACATAACTGAAATTAAAGTTGACAATCTAAATATATTATTTTATGAACAATATATAAATTTTATAGATCTAGTATTTTTAATATTTTAAAGAATTTTATAGGATTTAACAACTAAAAATTAGACGCATATCGCGCGCTTACAAGTGCTAGTAATAAAACAAACGATGTAGGTACACGTGATTACGATTGTAAACTAAAATCACGGTCTCATATAGTAGTTTAATAGGCACAACTACTTGAATTGAGTGATATGAGAGAAAATAAAAGGAAAAATAAAATAAGAAAGAGAACAAAGAATATATACGTGATTGCAATGTCATACATCAATATTTACCGTAGTATTTACAACGTGCACATCAACTTTGAGTAACGTGTATATACACGCACAATCCTAAACGGAATGGGAAAAAAGAGAAAGAGTAAAAATATTTATGTGTATGTCTTCATAGTAGCAATCCGTATGATATGTACAGGGTCGATGAGCCAGTAACCTTTGTCCTTCCACCTCCGACTACCTTGTTTCCACGATATTTTAAAACATCAAGATTCGTTGACGTCTTCATTAATTATACAAAGAATTTTTTTTAAATATTTTTAAAGTATAATTTAATTATTAGATAAATGAAAATTGTATTTATCGACTTTTTATATTATATAAATAATTAATGAAATTTTTGTAACGCAATTTATACGCTTTTAGTGCGCACGTTATAAAAAAGCTTAATGGTTGTATGTTTAAAACAATTATTTGAAGTAATCGCAAATGTTTATCAATAATATAAAAATGCATTACATTATGATCAAATACAGATATCGAAAAAACTTATTAATTGCGTTTTTAAATATATTTTTGATTATTTATTTTGAGATATAACACTTTTTTAATAAAAAAGTAAGTGGACACCGGGTGCGAACCCCGTTCCTCGAGATCTTCAGGCACGAGCTCTAACCACTGAGCCAATACCGCACTGCTACTTACAGGCTTAAATCATAAATATGATGACTTTTGTCGGTATTGTAGGTATCTTTATGGGATAATAACATGTGGATCAATATCAACCATGTTACGAACCTCCCTGCTACACGGAAGTATACGGTGAAACCAATACTTTCGTGATACGCACTATACGTTAGGTCGAGCGAAAATTTCCATACAGCTTCTGTAGAATCAGAAACATCTTATTATTGCGTTAAAAGTATTGATGATTAAGAATCTCAAGAGCGACAAATTCCCAGATGCATTACAATTATAAGAAGTTTCATAAAAATCATTTTGGCATGCTAGGACCCATGAATTTCAAGAGTGACAAAATCTCTGAAGGTTCTGTAGTATTAAAATCATATTTATGCGTTCAAAGTTATAATTTATACCAAAATCATAAGCGTCAAATTCCCAGATGCATCTAAATTGAAAAACTGACCTGAAATAATATTCAGAGTGTGCCGATTGAAGAATTACCAAAGCGATATAATCTTCAAAGCCTTAGTAAGGTCCGAAAACATCTTTTAATAGCACTCACAGTCTTAATAGTTTTTAATATTGAGAGCGACTGACTCTCTAATTCTTTTCAATTCAAAAAACTTGTATAAAAACATTTTCTGTGTGCTTGGATTAAAAGATTTTTGGAGCAACAAATTCTTCGTAGCTACTGCAATATCAGGAACAACTTATTATTGCGTTCAAAGTATTGATGATTAAGAATCTCAAGAGTGACAAATTTCCAGATGCATTACAATTATAAAAACTTTCATAAAAATCATTTTAGCGTGCTAGGATCCATGAATTTTAAAAGCGACACAATCTTTGAAGGTTTTTTTATATCAAAATCATCTTTTTATTACGTTCAAAGTTTGAATTTGTAAAAATATCATAAGCGACGAATTTCCGGGCGCATCTAAATTCAAAAATTGGCCCACAAAATTATTTAGAATGTGCAGATTTAAATATTACTAGAGCGTCAAAAGCCTCAGTAAGGTTAGAAACTTTTTTAATTGCACTTAAAGTCTTAATTATTTTAATTCTAAAATGCTGCCAAGTGCTTTGGCGCAATGCTTTCTCATAGAGTTCATTGAGTTAGAGTAATTTAATTTTATTTTCTTAAATGTGATTTCAATGTAAAATACAATTTCTATTCAAGAAAAATTAGTGAATGTGAGAGAGTGATTAGGAAATAGGAAGAGAGAGGCAAGGATGGATGAAAATAGGGTAAAAATGAGGATCAATCTGAGATAAAAGGACAGAGAGGAAGTTAGGAAGTAAGAAAAGAGTTAATGAAAGATTATTTTATCATAAATATTGGTTAGTAGTTACACACTGACTCTAAGAATTTTTCTTTGGTTAATTAAAAAAGAATTTAATGATTGTTGTCAATCTTAGAAAGTGCTTCAGCGCAATGCTTTCTCATAGAGCTCATTAAATTGAATAATTTGATTTTATTTTTTTAAATGTGATTTCAATGTAAAATACAATTTCTATTCAAGAAAAATTAGTGAATATGAGAGAGTGATTAGAAAATAGGAAGAAAGAGACAAGGATGGATAAAAATAGGGTAAAAATGAGGATTAATCTGAGATAGAAAGACAGAGAGAAAAATAGGAAGAAAAACATAAAAGTGTTAAATCAGAAATCAAAAGAAGTAATCGAAAAGCTATTCCACGAAATTTATTTTTATAACACTCGGGGCGTAAAATGGTCATTTTATGCACTGCTTTGCGGGCATAAAATGACCATTTTACGCCCCTCGTGTTATAAAATAGTATATGCACCGCGTGCGCAATGTACTTTCGCACTCGTGCGAGCTTCGCTCGCACTCGCCGCGAAAGTACATTTTACGCACTTGGTGCATAAGGTACTATTTTTTAACTTGTTTTATAAAGACAGTAGCAAATAACTTGTATAAAAATTTTAGAGCAAATTTATCGAGTTCTTTACGTAAAATGAAAAAAACTGGAATATGAAAATTTTTTTAATTTTCTAAAATGAAAACTACGCTAACGAGATCGGTTTATAAAAGTTATCCTTCTTTTGGCAGTTGCAAATAATTCCCATGGAAATCTCAAAGCAAATTCATCAAGTAATTTACGTAAAATACAAAAAAAAATTGAAAATCAAAAATTTTTTCAAATTCCTAAAATGGCTCTATAAAAAAATACTACACTATGAATACCAATTTTCAATAGCTTCCTGTCTAGTTATACAAAAACATAGATAGTATGCAAAATTTGAAGCTAATCCATAGAGTAATTTTCGAGATCTAATTAGCTAAATAAATAACATTTTCTTTTCAAAATTTCTTTTTCAAAATTTTAAAAATTTACTAAAATTAAAACTACTCTATGAAAATCAATTTTTGAAAATTTCCCTTCTTTCGGCAATCGCAAATTATTTCCCTGCAAATTTTAGAACAAATCTATCAAGTACTTTACGTAGAATAAAAAAAATAAAAAAAGATGAATCGAAATTTTTTGAAAAATCTTTAAAATTTTCTAAAATTGTAACCACACTAAGAAAATTAGTTTTCAAAAGCTTATTTTTTCAGACAATAGCAAATCAATTGTATAAAAATTTTGGAGAAAATTTATAGTATGGTTTACGCAAAATAGAAAATAAATGAAAAATAAAAATTTTTTTTAAAATTTTCAAAATGCTCTAAAATTAAAACTACACTGAGAAAATTAGTTTTCCAAAGCTTGTTTTCTTCAGACAGTAGCAAATAACTTGCATACAAATTTTGGAGCAAATCTATTAAATGATTTTCGTAAAATAAAAAAAAAATAAAAAATAAAAATTTTAAAAAAAATTTAAAAATTGTTCTAAAATTAAATGTGCACTAAGAAAATCAGCTTTCAAAAGTTTTTCTTTTTCTGGAAGTCGAAAATAAGTTCCAAACAAATTTTCAAACAAATTCAAGCAAAAAAATGAAAAATCGAAATTTTTCAAAAATTATTAAAATAGTTATAAAATTAAAACTACGCTAAGAAAACTAATTTTCAATAGCTTCTGCACTAGTTGATTGAAAAATTGAATTGTATGGAAAATTTGAAGTAAATCCATCGAGTAGTTTTAAAGATTTTATTAGCTTAATAAATTTAAACATTTTTTCAAAAATTTCAAAAAGCTCTAAAATTAAAACTTAGCTAAGAAAATCAGTTTTTTTTGAATTTATTTTATTTGGGCAATCGCAAATAATTTCCATGCAAATTTTGAAGCAAATTCATTGAGTAGTAAACAAAAAAAAAACCAGAAAAATGAAAAATCGAAATTTTTTTTTTTTATAAACGACTCTAAAATTAAGGGAGTACCCTCGGTAATGGAATTTAAATTGAGAATCTTTTGATAATTGACATACAGGCGTATTTAGGTGTAATAAAGTTATGGTTAAAATTTCGTAACCCTTCAGAGCTTCAAACATGAGAAATTGCAGTTTGAAAATAACATGTGATCTTATGGGGGGATACACATTATGCCTTCTTTTGTAATTATGAAAAATGAAAAAATTCTGAAAAAATTCTATAATATGTAGAAATTTATTTCGGACCTATCTCAGTATCATTCAGAGTCTGTAAGAAGAGCAAAAAATTATTTTCTCTTGTAACCTTACAATTAACGGTAATCATTTTGACACATGGCAACGTTGCGTTTTCTTTACGAACTTTGGTAAGGCGCGAATCCTTAATACCACAGTGCATCGTTTTCAATAAGAAAAAAGTTTGAATAAAAAAACATTATCCTCAAAAATTAATACGCAAAAATGTAAGTCATAATAAGTTTATTATTGTATATATTTTTAAATTTTTTATCTAACGTCGCTGTATTTATGCAATCATTGCAATACTAATTAGCAACGGAGGTCTTCAGTATGTTTGTTCTGCCAAAGGTCTAAATTTTAATTAATTTTTAATTCAAATGTTTATATAAACTTTAATAAGAAAAGTTTTTTTTAATAGATATAACTTTCACAATCGTTTTAAAATTAATTATTAAACTATTGAAAGTATAAGAATTTTTTCGTTATCGTGAGAATAAATAGTAATGTGTCAGTGTCGAGCATTTGGTACAATAGTTACATAATGTATTTCACCTTCCGTGGATAATGTAAAATTTTGATACAGCGTGGGTATTATAAGTCCTAAAAGTTCAATAAATTTTTTTTCCTGAGAAAAAATCATAAAATGATTCTGGGAAAATTCTAAAATACTTTTATATCCTTTTTTATGATTCAATAATATATTGATATATTTATTATAATATAAATTTTATAAAACAATATTTAATTCTAGAGTTTTAGGGACGTTGCCAAATCCATAACTGTCAATGATAAGTTCGACTGTTTTCTTAACTGACTAACTTCGTATCGAGGATACTCAGATAAACCTACGCAAGAAGAACCAATTATCAATAGCTTCCCAGCAAGTTAGACAAAAAAATAAATTTTATGCAAAATTAGAAGCAAATTCATCGAGTAGTTTTCGAGATACAATTTCCTAACTGAAATCATATAGACACACACACACACACACACACACACACACACACACACACACACACACACACACACACACACACACACACACACACACACACACACACACACACACACACACACACACACACACACACACACACACACACACACACACATACAGACATTTTCTGGAAACCACTTTTTCTGACTCCCTGAGTCCAAAAATGTACAAATTGATGAAAAAATAGAAAAGAAATTTTTTTATCGATACAATGCTTTCCCTATGAGAAAGCAAAAAGCGGATAATTCCCAAATGCATTTCCATTAAAACAACTAGCATAAAAACATTTTTTTATGATGTTTAAATCCAAAGATTTTTGGAGAAACAAATCGTTTATAGCTATTAAAGTATCAGAAAAATGTATATTATTTTCCTTTTTTGAAAAAATGATGGCCGGATTTTGTGAAGCATATTATACTAAGAACATGATTGGTGCATTAAATAGAATCATGTCATTGACGAAAAATAAATTTGATTTACTATGAGCTTTTTATACAAAATATTTGATTTAGAATTTAATAATAAAAATGATTGATAAATAATTAAATTATAATTATCGAGTCATAGTTTTATTTTTTTAAGGGGATGTAAAATGGACACTACACCTGTAATCATAAATATTCACTATCTTTACATTTTATTGTAAAACTTTTAATAAAAAAATGCATTAGCTTGTAGTATGTACCATGAAGATTATTCGGTTAAATTTTTAAATAAATTCATTCATTAGTTATTGAGAATTTTAGGTTCCAAAATTATTTATTAACATTTTTCAATTTTGTACAGGAATCCAAATATCTTAAAAACTAATTAATGAATTTATTTGAAAATTTATCTAAATAATCATCATGGTACATACTACAAGCTAATGCATTTCTTTTCTGGAAATTCAGCAATAAAATGGAAAAGAAACTAATATCTATAAGTACAGGTGTAGTGTCCGTTTTACATCTCCTTAAATAAAATTATTAATATAAATATCGCTAATTTCCGCTCACAAAAATTTTCAGTCCTTTTGTGTGAAAATGTCGATAGTGCAAAGTATCGCTCTATATTCATTTATTATTGCATATTTAAAATTAAAACATGATAATAATTCTATGACATTTACTTCTGAATGATCTTTTTGAAAATTGTGCTTTAAAATAAAGCAATTAATTTAGAAATACAGATGTTATAAATATTTTAGTTTATAACAGCACGACAAAATATTTATCCATGAGTCTGGCAAGTAATTATGTAAATTTCAAATGAGATTTAAAATATTCTGGAATATTTAAAAACAAATAATAAAAAATCGATAATACAATTTCAATAGTTTAATTTAATATCTAAAATTTCTTAGATTGACAGCTTGAAAATTTTTTTTCAAAAATATAGTATAATGATATAGTTGAAATACAAACAATAAGAATTTAAATTCATATAATAATAACAGGGATCATATATCATTAAGGAGTAATGATTTTAAATTAGTATATTATGCGTCAAGGCCGCAAAACGTATCATTCTTGGCGAGTGCATGCTGAGGGGTCGAGCGTAGCGAGGCTGCTCCTGCTGCACGAGCAGGAATGATACGTTTGTAGCCATGACTGCATATACTATTTTTTCGCCCAAAGGCCGTCAAGCGGAAGCTGGGACGGAGCCTTCACCTATAAAAAATAATTGATAGTTCTTAGAATTTCAAAGAATTTAGAAAAAAATTCAATTATAAACAATAAATAACTAATAATTCTCAAAATATAATAAAAAAAATTCGATTATAAAAACTACTAATAACTGTTGAAATATAACATTAAAATTAAACAAAAATACAACAAAATATAAAACAAAGCTAAACTATAAAAATTACAATTAAAAAATATTATTTGAAAAAGAAAAAAAAAGTTCTAACACGCGAAACTTGTAACTATGTCTTTCTCTCGCTCTCTCCTTTTTTTTCATAATATACATATATTGAGTCCACGTTATTCGTTAACGCATAGCCAGTATAGTATATGTAAGAAAAGGATAGCGATATTAAGGAAAGCGAGCAGTTCATTCAGTTCGATTCCAAGAATCAGCGACGTCAAGAACGTTTTTCTGCGAACTTTTATTAAATGATACATTGAATATCGTCGGGTTAGCGGAACAAGGATACACGTCGTTTTTCATTTGGAAAAGGGGACGCCTACATGTTAAATTTAATGAAGATGTCTTCTTTTCTAAACAAAAAACGATGTGTATCCTTGTTCCGCTAACCCGACGATATACACATTTTTCTTTTGCGGGCTAGGACAAGAATACACTATTTTGTGCTCCGTATACTGGACACAAAAATTCATTTTGCGACCTGAGGACAAAAAAATTATTTTGTTTATATGCATTTTATGATTTTTATATTATTGAAAAAAATCAATGAAATACAAAATTACTTGACAATTTCTGGATTGATTTCAAAACTTTTGTTAATTAAAATTGTCAAGAGTTTTTTTTAAGCTTTATTAATACCTTTACGTAGTTAAGGTTATTTAGCTACAAAAAAGAATATAAAGAAATGACAGAATACACAGAAAAGGGCTCTCTTTTGAGGGATACAGTTAAATAGCGTACAGTATTTTTATTTTAGTGATCATTATTAGTGTTATTATTCACATTTTGATTTCACATTCCTTGAGAAACTTGATGAAAACTCTAATGTCATATGGAGGAAAATGTTTTAGTTTAATTAGATCTTGAAGAAGTCTGAAGTTTCGTTGTTGTTGGTAGAGTGAGCATTCCCATAGTATGTGATTTAAATTTTGTGTGCAGTACCGACAGGTGCATGGCGTGTTGCTGACTACTTTAATCTTAGCCAAAGACTCGTTGAGGCCGATGTGTTTACTACGGCATCTACATATCGTAACAATAGTTTGCCTGTTTAAGTTTCGATTATGAAACCATGGTTGAGGGGAAGTTGAATAGAAGTTTTGATAATAGCGGTGACCTATAAGGTGTCCTTGTTCAATTATGGTAGCTTTAAATTTAATCTAGGATGATTTACGGTAGTAGGATCTTATGTCTGTTTGTGGTATTTGACTTATGGTGAGTTCCTGTTGAGTAGCAGCTTTGGCATAGTAATCAGCTAATTTATTGCCTTGTATGCTCTTGTGTGCACGTATCCAATGTATGGTCATTTTTGTTCCATAGTGATTATCCTTAGAGGATTCGATGTATTTCTTACTTATTTCGAAAATATGTTTATTGTTAGATTCGAATAGGTTTTCAATAGCCTATATAATGCTTAAGGAGTCAGTAAGAAGGTTGTAGTTTATTTGTTCGTTTACTATCTTTATATCCAGGGCTGCAGACAAAGCGATGGATTCGACTGTAAATATGGAAGCAATTGGATTAAAACTTATGGCTTTAACGATATTTAGTTCGGGGTAAAGTACAGAAGATCCCACCGATGCATCTTTTTTCAGTTTCACTACCGTCGGTATATATTTTGACAGAACCATCATTATCGAACAAGAAGTTAAAAGTATAATTTTTTTCTCTATATGTATATCTTTCATAAGTTAAAAACATGATAAATTTAAGAGATTTGGTTGAGATATCTGTTAGTGCTAATTTGGAAAGAAGTGCATCACATCGTATGTCGTTGAATGCATTGCTTTCATCTAGATAAACAGCTAAGACGTGTTCACCTCTGTGTAATAAATCTACAATTTCGAGCTGAAAAGTTGTTAAATTGTCAGCACAAGAGAAACCTCTGCGAAATCCAGTTTAACAGTCAGGAAGGATGTGATGCCTTTCAGTCCATCACCGAATTCTGTTGGACAGCATTAATTCAAAAATCTTGCATACGCAAGATGTCAAATCCAGTGGTCTCAAACCTCTTCCATTAGCCTCCTCAACGAAACGTACTCAGGCATTTCTCCAACATGTAGGGTATTCATCATTCGCGTACATATCATTATAAATGTCCACCAGGAGTAGATGATATTTAATAGGTAAGTGGTGCAGTACTTTATAATTTATGCTATCAGTGCCTGAAGATAATATTTTACCACAAGATTTCAAGGAATTGTTGAATGGAAGAAGTTATTGGGGTCGGAATTTGGTAACCATTTTGGGTCAATGTTGTCAGGATTCGTGCACATGTTATCTAACATCCCAATAATTTTTGTATCATTTAGAGAAAAATCGCTGCAAGAAGTAGGCTTGCTTTTGATCCATTTATTTAAAAAAATTTTTTCTTTATGCAATGTATATTTTAAGTTGATATTAGTGTTTATGGTACTGGCAAATTCATAGAAAAAAACTCTCCTTATTTTGTTTAAATAGTTTTTTAACCTGTGCTCTTGCCTTTTTGTACTCAATAAAGTCTTTTAGACTGTCGGAAAATTTCCATCTTCTAAAGGCAGCTTGGTTTCTTCTTTTAAATCGATGGCAGTCAGAACCCCACCAAAGAACAGAATTATAATTCTTATTCTGTTTAATTTTTTTCTTAGCTGGTGAAGTTTCCCTCAAAGCTTTGGCAATAGTGTCGACGTAGAAATCTTATTTTTCTGTGAAAGTTAAAACCTCGTACTTCGAGCTTATGAAATATAAGTGTTATCCATTAGGAATTTCTTTGAATTGCGTCCGATCGATCCTTTTACTTTGTATCCTGTAGGTGTGTTTAGTATAATAATATTTTTCTACGTCAATAGTAATCTTAATGGGAAAATGATCTGATCGAAGCGTGTCATTTGCTATAGTTATGTCAACATATGGAGCAGTATCAGCTGTGCACAGAATCAAATCAATGTTGGATTATTTGGCTTCTTGAATATCGAGGTGAGTAAAGCTGTCGCTAATGTGTATACTAAAGTTATGCCTGTTTATTTGATTCAAAAGTTTCATTCCGCTATCGTCCATATCATTGCAATCCCATAGCTGGTTATATGCATTAAAATCGCCAACTAATAGGCATCTTTTGTGCATTGAGGTATTACTAATTATTCCATCTCAGTTATTTTTACTTTAGTGTATATTTGGAGGCCTATATCATGCTAATATCATCGTAGATTTATTAATTTTCAAAATCTTAATGGCACATAGGTCTATTAGCGGGTTTGGAGAATCGACATTAATAATCTCAGTGTAATTAAAGGTTTTACGAACCAGTATAACTACTCCTTCACCAGTAGCATGCAGTCAATCCTTTCTATACACGTGAAAGCCAGCGAATTCAAATTTAATATGATCTTTCAGCCAGAACTCAAAAGCAACAAAAACATCGTAAGCTTATATGAGTTTTTCAATTTCCTATTTTTTATTGACCACACTGCGTCCGTTTCAGTAAAGTATTTTTAAGTTGGTATGATTGTTATCAACCATCGCTGTCTGCTTATTTGTAATATTAATTTCTGCTGTCGTGTGAATTTAGAATAAATTATTTTACTGCAGTAAGTTATATTGTTTACCGTGAGCATATAAAAATGATTAGGATTCGTCAAAACTGCTTTTCTCTGATGAGCAAGGAGGATTTAGTATTTGGAAGTGAGAATCGTCATCAGGTTTGTTTTTTAGTAATTTATTTGATAGTCTTGTAACTCTTTTTTTGACAAACGTGGTGGTTATGTGTTGATTTATCTGCTGAAGCATTTCAGCAATTCCTTGATAATTTATTGAGTATTTTGCAGAATAATTTATAGAATATTTTGCTATGTGTCTATCTGTTCATATGTATGTTCATACATCTCGCAGACAAAATCGTAACATTAAGAAACATTAATAGGAAAGGTAGCAGCAACTGTGCTTGAAATATTAATTTGTGCTGTATCGAACTGTAGTTTTAGATTAACTGGGGGTACCTTAGCAGCACGAACACCCTTCTGCTTTTTGATTTTTGATTTGGTGCAGGTGGCAAACTCTGCATTATCGGTGATTGATAACTCATCATCATCACTTGTAGACGTGCTAGTGGAAAACACTCGCTTGGTGGGTAAAGCAGGAGCAGTCGGAGCAGGGAACAGTTTAGTACCCATGAGACTAAGCTAAGTTTAATTATCTCTTGGCTTAGACTGGGTTGACACTTTTAAATTATTGAACGTTTCCGTATTGGTTTTGATATTGTTATCACTAGAATTTATTACAGGCGGCGTCGTTGCTGTTGTTAGTGTAGAAAAATTACCATCAGTTTGCTGCTCGTTTGTCACTTCGCCGTTTCATAGCGGTAATACTATGTCTGCTTGTACATTAGAAGGTTGTGTTTTTTCATAATATTTTGATGTGTGACCTTACTTTTCAAAGAAAGCAAGTTATTTTATCCGCTAAGTGACTGATGTCACAATTAAGCGTAAAATCAGTTGGTAATTTTTCGACGTCGTTATATTCCGGAAATATTCTAAATCTTCCATGCTGTGTGGGATCTCCTTAAAATGTGAAATTTTAAGTAATGATAAAACTGGAAAAGTCGTTTTTAGAAACAGCATTACATTGTATTAAAAATAGATGTTTTTAATCATAGACAATTTTATATCACTGTGTCTAGAGATGGATTTTAGAATTCTCTTCTGATATATCTTGAAAATCAAAGACGACATTTGAAGGTTAATATTAAAAATTATGTATATAAAAGCTCTATTTTTAAAATAATATTTGACTTTGTGATAGTTTACGTTATTTAATTTTGAGAATGCTTGCACGCTTTCTGAAATTTAAGAAGTCTAAAAAATAATAAAAGTTTACTATTATATAATTAGAATAGTAATATAAATAATAAGAAAATGAATATAATAATAATATATCTTTTGTATGGGATTTCTGTTTCTCGAAGTTTTTCGTGTCTCGAGTATTGAATGAATTTAATTAATAGCACATATACTGCTCTGATACATTAGTATAAGTAGATAAGCAATGGGATTTCTGGCTCACTGCATTTCCGGCTCACTGCATTTCTGGCTCACTGCATTTCTGGCTTACTGCATTTCTAGCTCACTGCATTTCTAACCCAATAACTTTCTCGCCTAGTGGGTTAGAGAGTCAAGTGGGTTAGAAATGCAGTAAGTCAGAAATGCAGGTGAGTTCGAAATGCAGGTGAGTTCGAAATGCCGGTGAGTTTGAAATACGATGGGCCAGGAGCAATATAGCGAGAAGGCGAGCTGCTGGCAGTTGGCTGCGGGCTGTAATAAAGCTGCTGCAAAATTTCGAAAGTTTCATAATTTTCATTTTTTAATACTTTTTTATATTTATTTGATTATTATAAATCGAATTAAAATCATTTAAGCATTAAAAAAAATGTTTGACTTTGGTCGGTATCGAACCCACGACCCTTCGGATGCAAGGTAAGCACATATACCACTACGCCACCAAGTCACCTTACTGAAAAAATTTAAAAACTTGTATAATAAGAGTTTATAGAATGTATCATAATTTTCTTAAATTATTTAGACATTAATAATTATTAATTGTTAATATATATATATATATATATATATATATATATATATATATACTTAGAAATTAAAAATAATGATTATTACAAAAAATATTAACTACGATTTATTAGCATTATCGCAGTGCATAATATAGTTGTAAAAGTTAAGATAACTTGAAAAAAATAATAGAGATCTACTTGATTTACACCATTCTAATGCATACATATAAGTTTGCATGAAAGATTTACATGCAACAAGAAACTTTGTCTACTTTTTTTTAAATTTAAAATAGTTTAATTTGATTGCTTTTAGTAATTTTATTATTTAAATATATTCATAGAAACAGTAATAATATGTTTTACAGTATAGAAAAATTAGTTTTAATTTATTAATGTTGTGGGGATGTGTATGTGTGAAGTAGTATAAGTAACCAATCATGTACTATACAAACGATCCAACCCCCTAGAGACGAATTAACATGTTAGCGTGCGAGCGTTCACTCTCTCACTCGATTAATGACTGTATCCCTGGTCTCAGCTAATACAACGCTTAAACCATCTTTCGCGTACTCATTTATAACCTCAACACCTTAGACTTCCATCTCATCTTATAATAGCTGGATTCTGGTTGGAGTCCCTGAACCCCACAATTGGTGACACCGGTTCTTCAAGGACACGTTCTCTGCAAGAACTTCAAGCCGCGTCATGAGGAATCTTCTCTCATCGAGAGCCATTACCGTCGCCGACCAGCAGGTTAAGGAGAGGAAGCGAAGCAGCACGTCGCTCTATTCAAGAGTAGAAAAGGTGATAAGTTAAGGCTTATTTTCTTTTTAAAGCACTATTTAGCAGCGCAAAGAAAAGAATTAATCTTCTTTCCTGCATAAGCTGCAAACAGTCTAAGAATTCTGTGTATTGTTAGGCGCATAGTAAGTCGTGTACAGTGTATGGAAAAATCAAGGGTACATAAAGTGCAAGATACACTGTAACGTGCAGTTAAGTCGCGTACAGATATTATAAGAAAGATTGTACACAGCTCCGAGAAGCAAGTTTTATTACTGCGCGCACGTCGTATGTAAACTATTGTATTGCGAGCGCGGGCGGAGCATGGTAACGAGCAAATATTTGTTAAACATATTAATAGACGAAAATCAAGTGTAAATCGCCTTGATGGTCAGTTCGTAGGTTTCTTTCTCTTTTCTTGGTTAAGTTATGTATATATAAATGTATATATATTTAACACGTAAAAAGAGTGTAAAACATTTAAATTTTGTTTTTTTTTAACAAATTGATGCTGTTTCGTGCGACAAAAAGCGTTTTGAGGGTAAGTGCCTACTGACTTTTTATTTCTTCTATAGGTACGAGCCTGTGGGGCAATTAAGTCAATTAAAACAGCGAATTATTATATACATATCGTCTTGCGCAGCAAAGGACGTCCTGGAGTACTGCACCTACTGGCTTTTTGCCTCTTTTATAGGTGCAAGCTATCACTTGGCCAAACAAGACGTTAAATTATTAAAATATTAAGTGATTGATTTTTTCTCCAAAATTTCCCACGTGTTAATATAGCAGTATTAAGTATAAATTGTAAAATTGTTATATACACTAAGTGTTATTAAGGTAAAATTATTACCTAGTAAGTGCTAAAAATTAATACGAAACGCACTAAGAAAAGATGAGGTTCAAAAAATTTTAAAGACAAAGAAAATTTGCAAAAGAAATTCTATTTGAAAAAGAATTTCATTTTTTACAACCGACTTCTAGAATAAACGGGAGGTCACTATTCAAGGTTGTTAGGAAACTATAAGCCGTTAGAACGCGACCTTTTATGTTTTGAAAAGTATAGTAGTTAGTCGAATAGCGTCAACAAGACGCGTTAGGATCAAATTTTATCTCGTAAACAAAGCGAGGATTTTATACTAGATAACAGAATAATTTTATTGTGATTTAATTGTTATAAGTACACAATTGTATATACGAGCATGGTCGTTATTTATTCACGTACCGTTATTTATTTATTATTTATTTGATTGGTTGTTTAAATTTGTGTATCGTTATTAATTAATTTCATTTTGTGATTAATTTATTTACATGGATTGTTAATAAATTATTTACTAGTTGTAAATAATTTGTGTATTCCCTTTTTTAATTTATTTATCCTGTATATAATTTTTGTAACTTTTTGTTTTTAGTGTTTATTTATATATTAAAATCGTGTATTGTCAATTATTTATTTTTTAACCATATGTGTTGCAATTGCGTATTTAATTATTTATTATTAGTAATATTTAGTTTCTTTTGGATCGATCAATTATTTGACAGATCGTTTCGAGGCGCATTTGTGCATCTTAATCGACACGTTTTCTTCGGATTCATCTAACTCATAGCACGTGCAAAATGAGAATTAATATGGATATTGATAACGAGAGCGCGCTTTATATCACTGAGGTTGCTAAGGTGAATAAGGCCATTGATGATAATTTAGGGCACGATTCAATACCTAATTCTTATGATAAATTTAGAGAACAGGTCGATAGTAGAAGAATAGGCTTGCAAAAAGTGCAAAGTAGTTCGCTTGGGGCAGTAGGGGGAGTCGCGCAAAAAAGTGCGAATGAAGCGCAAATAGAAGATAGGTACGAGGAATTTTTAAAAGTGCAAGATAGAATGTACCGCAAGAGAATGCTTCAATTACACGATAAATACACAGAAGATAATAAATCCTTGTTCACGAAGTTAGAAGTACGCGATAAAGTAATAGAAAAAATGCGCGACGAGATTGACGTATTAAAAGCAAACGCAGGCGTTCCAAACCCCACGAAACCCTATCTCGAGGGTAACCCAATAGCTACGGTCGGTAATACCAACGCGGTCAGTAATGTACCGACAGGAGGAATCATACTACCAGCAGACCTTATACCGACACTAGATAACCATAGGCATGTCAACGCCGTAGATACTCATCAGGGAGTTTCCACACCTACACCAGGCGTAGGTGGCAGCAGTTACCATCACGGTATCAAAAGTGTTAACTCACCATTTTAGCAACACGACCCGGATACGTGGTTTATCATTTTTGAAAGCCAGATTAGCTTGTTCGGGCTGATTGACGATAACGCGAAATTTTACGCGTTAGTTACTAATCTTAACAAAAGCGTAGCCTATGAAACGGCCGAGGTTACTAAATTACTGCTGCCGGGGCAGAGATACAAAGGATTAAAACAACACTTATTAGAAAAATACGGAAGATCCACCGAAAGGGAATTGAAGATCCTTTTCGCTGGCTATAAAATGGGCGATGAGAAACCCTCGATGTTTTTAAACGAAATGCTAAATATAGCAAGAGGCCGAACCCCACGGCAGATGATGCTTGAGGCGTAGAGGTATAACCTCTCGCCAACTATTAAATATTATATAGCTGGATACGGTCCAGATACGGACGAAGCGCTACTTGTCAGGCATACAAATGAAATTTATAAAAACCTGCAAGAAAGTAAAAAAGAAATAAACGTGGTCGAAAAAGTGAAAAACGACGCAGAAGTAATAGTTCAAATAGAGACGGTCGTTCAAGATCAGTTAAATAAAAAGCGCGATTACGCCAATGACAGACGACCGAGATCCCGCAATCGCGATGATAGAGATAGCAATAAAAGTAGGTTCACAAGTAAATTTCGTAAATATCATGCTAGATTTGTCAATAAAGCCTAAAAATGTATAAAGCCCTGCGCATGGAAAAATTCGGACGTTAAAGATAGAAACATTAAAGAAGTAACAATTTTAAACTGAAAAGTAGCACTAGGAGTCCAAGTAGGAAAGAAGAGTCTACCCAATCGTTAAACTTTAGGACTGGTGCGTAGATGAGGCATGCGCGTCCAGGATCGAGTCAATACGTCTCCACATTAAAGGTAGAGTCTCGGGAAAAACATTTTTAATAGATTTGGGCGCCGAAGTTTCACTCATTCCAAAAAACGAAGGTCAACGCGAACAACCTGTCGAGTTCCAATTATATACCGATAACAATACGCGAATAAGCACATACGGTAAAATCTATATGCAATTAGACCTAAGGTTTAAAAATAAACGACTCGGTTGGACATTTATTGTGGCAGACGTGCCATATGCGATTTTAGGCGGTAATATGCTTAAACAGTACCATTTACTACCAGATCTTACAAAAAGAAGACTGGCGGATGGTGAGATGCAAGAGTCTGTGAAAGGGTTCAACAAAACCGCCACTTTAGTTCATGTATCGATCGTAGACCCAGGCAATAAATACGCTAAATTATTAAGCCAGTATCCTTCAATAGTAGGTATAGAAGATCCCTTGCCGGCAAAACGCAGGGACGTATACCGCTATATTGAGACGACAGGTCTTGCACAAAGGCCACAAAGACTTCCACCAGAGAAGCTAGAGGCCACCAAGGAGGCATTCGAGAAATAAATAAAGGAGGGAATTTGTAGATCTTCGAAAAGTCCATGGGCTACACTCATCCATATGGTACCCAAGAAGGATGGTAGCTGGCGAATTTGCGGCGATTATCGTAAATTAAATATCGTTACGGTTCTTGACAGGTATCCCTTGCAGCATCTGCATGACTTTACTAATTATAATCTAATACTAATTAGGCTGCAATGGGGAGACGAAAAAACCTATTTGTACGTTGAGTTAGTGGACCAGGTCTTCCGCCTGTATGTTCTATCTAATCTAAGACAGGATGTTATCAACCTGTTCACAATCAAAACTCACAGCCATCGAGCAAGGTAATAGCTAAGCTGATTAGACAACAATATGTATAGCCCAAGATGAACCAAAAGATAGAAGCATTGTGCAAGTCATGCATTGATTGTCAAAAATCAAAAATCTCTCGCGAGAATGAATTTTTGCCTTTTAAGTTCACCAAGCCAGACGCTCGTTCTACTCATGTTCATGTCGATCTCGTGGGCCAACTACCATCATGTGAAGGATGCAGGTATATTCTATCAATAATAGACAGATTTTCAAGGTGGCCAGAGGTAGTTCCGCTTCAAGATGTATCCGCTCCCATGGTTGCACGCGCTTCTTATGATAATTGGGTGGCGAGGTTTGGCCCACCCGTGATCATAAGAAGTGATCAAGAAAGGCAATTCGAGGCACAGTTGTTTAAACAACTATTAGATTATATTGGGTGTAAGAAAGTTTGGACAACACCACACCACCCAGCCTATAACGGTATCGTCGAGAGATGACACCGAGATCTTAAGGCTGCAATTATGTGCCATACGGACACTGAAAAGTGGACCAGAGTTTTGCCTACTGTAATGCTTGGTCTGCGCACTCGCCTAAGATTAGATACGGAGGCGAGCCCAGCCGAATTTCTATATGGTACAACATTAACAGTACCAGATGATCTCTGCGAGTTTTGTGAGATCAGCGTGTATGATTTTAGCGAATCCTTGATGAAATTTAAGGAGTACGTGAGGCAAGTTAAGCCAGTAACCGCTGTACATCACTGTGCAATCAAGCCGTTTGTATTTGAGGAATTGAGTTGCTGCAACAACATTTTCAAAAGAGTAAAAGCGGTTAAACCACCTCTCACGCATCCATACACAGGACCTCACAAAGTTATATCGAGGCAAGATGGTGGTAAGAATTAAACCATAGAGAAAAATTGTGAAAACGTAGTTTTATGGACCAATAGATTAAAACTGGCTTTCTTTGTAAGGAGCGAGGAACAGTTGAATCCGGTCATTTTTAAAAAAAAATGTTTCTATTTATTAGGCCAATAAAATCTTAAAAACTACTCGATGGATTTACTTTAAATTTTCCATACAATTCAATTTTTCGATCAACTGGTGCGGAAGCTATTGAGAATAGGTTTTCTTAGCGTAGTTTTTGTTTTAGAGTCATTTTAAGAATTTTAAAAAACTTTCGACTTTTCATTTTTTTTGTATTTTACGTAAACTACTCAAAGAATTTGTTTGAAAATCTGTATGGAACTTAATTTTGACTGCCAAAAGTAGAAAAACTTTTTAAAACTGATTTTCTTAGCGCACTTTTAATTTTAGAGCATTTTTAAAATTTAAAAAAAAAATTTTTTTTATTTTTTTCTATTTTACGAAAACCGTTTGATAGATTTGCTCCAAAATTTAAATGCAAGTTATTCGCTACTGTCTGAAAAAACAAGCTTTGGAAAACATATTTTCTCAGAGCAGTTTTAATTTTAGAGCATTCTGAAAATTAAAAAAAAATTTTTATTTTTCACTTATCTTCTATTTTGTGTAAACCATACTATAAATTTTCTTCAAAATTTTTGTACAATCAATTCGATATTGTCTGAAAAAAATAAGCTTTTAAAAACTAATTTTCTTAAAGTGGTTACAATTTTAGAGAATTTTAAATATTTAAAAAAAATATTTCGATTTTTTATTTCTTATTTTTCATATTTTACGTAAAGTACTCGATAGATTTGATCTAAAATTTGCAGGGAAATCATTTACAACTGCCGAAAGAAGGGAAATTTTCGAAAATTGATTTTCATAGAGTAGTTTTAATTTTAGAGCATTTTTAAAATTTTGAAAAAGAAATTTTGAAAAGAAAATGTTATTTATTCAGACAAATAGATCTCGAAAATTACTCGATGGATTTGCTTCAAACTTCGCATACTATCTATGTTTTTGTATAAGTAGACGGGAAACATTTGAAAATTGGTATTCATAGAGTAGTGTGAGCGCCCGAGTATGTACGGCCCTGAAACCGTACGATACTGGTAGATGCGCGCGCAAACACCCAAAAAGACCGAAGTGGTTGTACATGCAAGCGCGCGTATATACGTACACGCGCTTGCATGTGTAAGTACTGCTGAAAATATACGGCGACTCTCCCTCTCTTCTATTAAGATAGAAGAGTGGGAGAGAGACCTAAGAGAGCTGATGCATGCAGTGCGAGGAGCTCGTGACTCTGGTACTCTTGGATCGGCTCTCTTGGTGTGAAGACACGCTTGCTTGTAGCACAAGTGGCGAATGGCCTGACACGTGCTACAAGCAAGTATTTCTTTATTAAGCGCGAGATTATTTTTAGTTTTTACATTGTAAATTGATTCAATTTAAGTTATTAATAAAGAGCTTTTCCAAGATAAACCCTCATCCAATTAACCCGGTGTAAAGCCCCGAATATTAAGGCATTTGGTCCTTAATAATAACGGGCTTTTCACATAATAAACCTAAATAGTACTAACCAACATATCTTAAAAGTCAGCTATAGCTAGGCAAGGCGTCCTAGCTATAAACGACTTTAACAATAATAAAAGGAAATACAGGGTCTGCAATAGCTAGGCATGGCGCGCTAGCTATTTAACGATCCTTTAACGCGTTATTATGAAAGAACCATCTAAATAAATAATAAATTAACCGGGAAATAGGGAGAAAGGTTACATTGGCGCCCACTGGATCTTAACCGTTGTTAAGAAAATCCACGCGTGGTTAGGGTCGCGTGAAAATAATTATTAAAGTATAAAGTTAAAATTGAAAAGTAAAAATACGCCTTATGATTCCTAATTTTCTAAATAGGCTGTTCCAGGGAACAGACTATAGTAGAGTAGAATATTTGGAAAATAGAATCCAAAATTTAATAGATACAAACAATCAAAGAAATGAATTAGTTCTTGAATGTTTAAAATCAATTGATGAAAGGCTGGAAAAAGTAGAAAACGAGATGATAAATATTAAAAATAACATACGTAAACAACATAGAGAAATAAAAGGCGAAATTTTACAAGTAAAAACAAATATATTTTTAATAACAAAAAAAATGGAAAATTTAAAAATAAATTAATAAATTAAAAACACAAACAAAAATTAAAAAATCAAAAAAAAATCTATAAAAAATTCAAAAATTCTAAAAAAATATATAAAACTCAAAAAAAAAAAAAAAGCGTGAAAACGCAAGAAAAATGGTATATAAAATACCATCAGTATAAAATATAAGAAAATAATTATATAAAAGAATTTCTTTTGTTCTAAATAAATGCGAATAAAAGATTGACCAAAAATTTTACTTGATATTAATATTGAATAGAGTATTCGTAAATGAGAATAATAAAAAGACTTGAAGGTCGCGAGGTAAAACAAGAAGATTGAGTGTTACAATGTACACATTAAATTTTTTCTTAAAATCTTTTGTTATAGCCGCGCAAACTCAAGTCTAAAGCGCGAATATTTTTAAAGAATATCAAATAGCAAAGTTAAAAGGTCGATAGCTAAGAAATAGACAGAAGGAATTCTTAAGCATAGGTTCTCAACGCGAATGGGAACAATCATTGTAATAAAAGAATATACGCTCTTAAATAAAATAAAAACAAAATAATAATATTGAAAGATTAAAAGAGCCATAATAAAAAATAAGTGTAAACGAAATTAAAATTTTGAAATTTCATTTTTGATAAATTAAATTTATTAAAAGTATAAATACCTTATTGAACAATTGATTTAAATAAGGAAATAGTGAAATAAAAATAGATTAAATTTTAATTTCGGAAATATTAATAAATATTGTAATTGCGAATAAAAATAAAAATGGCGAAAAGAAGGTCAGAGATACTGATGCAAGAATTAGATAATCTTGATGGGACCATAGAGGAAGATGTTAACACAAAACAAAATGAATGGATGAAAGCTGTGTCATATGAGCTGACATTGTTGTTTAATAAACAACAAGAGTTGGATGACAAAATTACAGCTAGTCCAGACAAAGCTATAATCTTTAACTTAGAAAAAACCGCAGATGCGGGAACAATAAATTTTAAAGAACAAATAAATGAATTATCAAACAAGATAAAAAACTTGTCAGATAATAATATAGTAATTAAAAACCCCTTAAACAAATATAAAAAAGAGAATGAAGACTTAGTTACTAAAAATGAATCCCTAAATGAAGAATTGAGTAAATTAAAAAAAACAATAAATGATGATGAAGCCATTAAAATGGTTCGTGATAATCTAACTCAGAAAATAGATGATACTGCTCAAGAGCAAGAAGAAAAAATTAATGAATTAAAAGAAAAATTAAGAAACAATGGGATTCGAACGCAAGGTTTCGAACCTTACAATAACAAGATAAAAATTCCTTTGCCAAAGTATGAAGGCACTGAGGTTGAAAGGCCTATGAAATTCCTAAATGAATTCGAAAAATATATTGCATTGAAAAAATTAGAAGAGGAAGAAACTCTTGAACTTTTACACACGGTTCTGCAAAAAGATGCAAATGAGTGGTGGTACATCTATCAAGATGATGTACTGACCTATGAAGGTTTTAAAAATTTATTCCTTGATAGATATTGGAATGAAGATGTCCAAAGAACAACTCGAAGGAAAGTTGAGTTTGGACAATACTATGAGAATGGCAAATTAAGTCGTATGACTTATGCTACGCAAGTATATGGTTTCGCTAAAAAGTTAAATCTCCAATATTCTGATGGAGAATTAGCCGAAAAAATTAGCAAACATTTAAGCAGAAATGTTAGGCAAGCCATGCAATTCTCTCAAAAGAGAGATAAAAATACTTTATTTAAAATTTTGTCAGATTTCGACAATGATGATAAACTGCAGGAGAAAAGAGCAGTAAATAAAAATTATAGTCAACAAAAAAACTTTAATAAAAACGAAAACACTAATAAAACGTATTATAATCATAGAAATAATGCAACAAATCAAAATAACTATAAACAAGATTATAAAAAACCTCAACAGAATCCCAGTATAAATTTAACTGAAATCGAGGAGAATAAAAATAAACAAAAAAATCAACAGCGTGAAAAATTAAAATCACCTGTAAATAAAAAACAATTGCAAAAAAGTAAGAAGGAATTAGAGGTCTTAAATATAGACATAAGCGACGAAAATAATGACAAAAATCAGGAAAACTGAATAAAGTTGCACCTGAAGTCAATAATACAAGGGGTAAGGTCGCAACTAATGGAAAATCCCCAAAACTAATATCTTCTATGCAAGAAAGCATAAAAGATGACTTAATTCATGATATTGACAAAAGAGAGTCAAAAGAAAATAATATCATATGTTGCCCAGAAATTGAAATAAAGTTAGAAAATATAAGTGTCAAAGCTCTAATCGATTCAGGTAGCGAAGTTACCTGCATATCGGAGCAATTTTATTTTCAGAACTACGAGACATTTAAAAAATGCCCTTTATTGCCAATAACTGAGAAGTTTATAAAAACAGCCACAGGTACAAAAACTACAAGAATAAAGAGGCAGTTATTAATAAAAACAAAATTTAAAAATATAGAAATAAAAATAATCTACCTAATAATTCCGAAATTAGTCAAGGATGTTATCATCGGATATGATACTCAAAAGGCTTCGAGTATGATTATAAACACGATGCTAGAAGAAATATTAATAATAATTGATGGTAAAGATATAAATTTATCGTATACCGAAAAACAAATAAATTCTTTAGCATACTCAGCTATGCAAATAACCGAAGTGTATGAAGGAGACAACGATCATAATCCATACGACTTCGAAATGGAAAACGAGAATCATCGAATTCTTAATTCCGAAAATTATTTTAATACAACTGAACTCACCAATGATGAGATTCAGGAAAAAATAAATGAATGTGATAATATCACAAACAAACAAAAAGAAGAATTAATATTATTAATAAAAAAGTATAGTAGAGTGTTTAGAAAGGCTCCAGGTCTATTGAAGTCATATCAGCATGATATCAAACTTAAAGACGATCATCCATTTTATTCTAGACCTTATCCGATTCCTATAAATCATAGAGAAAAGGTACTAAAAGAAATAGAAAAAATGGAAGAACTAGGAATTATAAGGAGATCAAAAAGCCCTTATATAAATTCTATAGTTACAGTAATAAAAAAAGATGGCACTGTAAGGCTTTGTTTGGATGCTCGTAAATTAAATGAGAAAATAATTGACGATTACGAAGCTCCACCCTCAATAGAAGAGATTTTTCTCAGATGTAAAGAGAAAAATTTCATGTCGAGCTTAGATTTAACAAGCTCGTATTGGCAAATTGAACTAACAGAGCCAAGCAAAAAATATACGGCGTTTAAAATCGATAACAAAGTATATGAATTTAATGTAGCAGCTTTTGGCATAAAAACCAGCAGCGCTGCACTATTGAGAGGACTGGACTACGTAATAAAAGATATGCAAGAATTCGTCCTAGCTTTCGTAGATGATCTGCACATAAGGTCATCGACATTCGAAGAACATATGGATCATTTAGAGCAATTATTTATTAAAGCAATTAAATGTAATTTGACATTTAATTTTAAAAAATCAAATTTCGTAAAGCAAAAAATTGAATTTCTTGGACACTTTATAACATCAAAAGGAATAACACCAGATCCAGAAAAAATTAAATCAATAAAACACTTTAAAACACCAAGAAATGTTAAAGAATTACAAGCATTCTTGGGGTTTGTAAATTTTTACACGAAATTCGCGAAAGGTTATGCGAATGAAATATTGCCATTAATCGGCTTATTAAGAAAAAATGTACCCTACGAATGGGGGGCAAGGCAGCAAAAAGCCTTTGAAAGTATAAAGGAACTTTTCACGGAAAATATCATCTTGAAATTCATAGATATGGAAAAACCTTTTATACTAACGACAGATGCAAGCGATTACGCAATAGCTGCAATCTTGTCACAATTAGATGAATATAATCATGAAAATATTGTCTGCTTTATTAGCAGAACATTAAAAGGTAGTGAATTAAATTATTTTACTACTGAAAAAGAACTATTAGCTGTCGTATGGCCATTACATAAGCTTGACACATATCTGAGAGGTGCCAAAGAAATAATCGTAAGGACTGACCATGAGGCTATTACATTTTTAAATAAATGTAAATTTAACAATTATAGATTGAGAAGATGGGCCTTATCAATCCAAGATTTTAATATCAAACCAGAGCACATACCTGGAAAAATAAATGTTGCTGCAGATTTTTTAAGCAGACAAACATCTGATAACGCAAAAGATGATGAAAATGAAGTATTAATTGCGAATATCAGAAATAAATTAAAAATAAATAAACAATTAGAAAAATTGTTAAAAAGCTTTAAAAAAGCGCAAAATAATGATGCATATTGCATCAAAATAAAAGAAAAATTAAATAATTAAAAAAATGATAAAATAAAAAATCATTATAAATTTGAAAATGATTTTTTATATAAAATAGATGAATCAGGATTAAAAATAATAATACCTGAATCACTATCATCAGAATTAATAATAGAAATACACGATTTTTATGGGCACATTGGTCCCAAAAAAACGTATAAATTGTTAATAGAAAGCTTCACAGCTCCTAAATTAAAAAAGAATGTATATAAAATTCTAAAATCATGCATTACTTGCCAAAAGACAAGATATTTAACAGTAAAATATAATGCAGAAATGCAGCCAATCATAGTAAACGAAAAAAATGAAATACTATCGATTGATTTCTATGGTCTATTGCCAACATCCATAGGAGGCGTTAAATATATTTTAACAACCATAGATGTATTTTCTAAATACGTTGTAATGTATTCCATTAAAAAGGCAAATACATTAACAACAATTAGAAAAATATTTAACGATTATGTACCAAATTATGGTAAACCACAATCAATAATGACCGACCATGGGGCACAATTTACGTCTAAAAAATGGATAAAAAAGCTAAATGATGAAAATGTTAAAAACATCTTTTTAAGCATTAGACACCCACAGAGCAACATTGTGGAAAGAATCCATCGTGAATTAGGTCGATACTTTAGAACTTATGTAAATAATTCACATAAATCATGGGCGTCATATATGCAAAAAATTCAAAGCATAATGAACGAAACGACCCATGAAACTACAGGTTATACGCCAACTGAAATACATATGGGCGAAAAACCAACTAGAATATGGGAAAAGTATTTTAAATTAAAAAATACTGAGGCACCATATGATAGAAAAATTTTCTATGCAAGAAAAAAAATGCATAAGAAAATAAAAAACAGAGCAAACGCAACAAATGCAAAAAGTACTCATTATCAATTTAATTTAAATGATAAAGTACTGCTAAAATCATTAAACGTATCAAGTGCAGATGATGATAAAATCGCAAAATTTTTTGAGATATATGAAGGTCCATATATCATAAAAAACATCATTGCACCAGATACATACTTATTAACCAATGAAAAAGCCGTAGAACGTGGAAAGTTCCATATAGAACACCTGAAACCGTTCTACGAGGCCAAAGATTAAAATAAATAAAAATAATAAATTCAATTTATTATAATATTAAAAAACAAAACGTGAAAAGTCCCATATAGAACATTCAAAAGAGTTCTAAAAGTATTTTAGCTAAAAAAATATTTTAAAAATAAGAAAAAATATTAAAAGCAAAGGAATGCAGAAAAGATAGAAAACTATTATATGCAAAATAGTTATAACGCAAAAATGTTTACAATGTAAGGTGCGTACTTACACTAAGAGTATATTAAAGGTCAAAGGCAATGACCAAAAAACGTACTAAAGCAAACGAAACAAGTATACATATACACAAACACATAGAAAAACACTGAAAAAGAACTTAAACACTTAAAAGAAATTTTGACAGGGTGGTTCATTATTCATCGACACTCCACAGTAGCTACATCACCTAGTTCAAATTCAAAAAGTAAAAGTGATAAAAAGATTATAAGGGCAACGTGCTACAAAAATTCTAGTGCGCAAACCATGACGTACTTCAACGTAAAACACGTCAGTACATCGGATACCGAAACAATTATAAAAAATGAAGTACTTATTTGTGATTGGGACGAGGACCCAACGATGAGGAGTGGAAATTTGGGCAGGGTGATTTACCCAAGCACGTCCAAATTCATCCAGCCTCATCCAATGGATTTCGCAGATCCCGGATATTATTATCACACTATAAATGATGAAATAAATAAAACAACAAACACACTACAAGAAAAAAATTGGGAAAAGAAAATGAAAAAAGAAACAAGAAAAAGGAAAATAGAAAACAAAAAAGAAGAAGAAGAAAGGTATATAAAAGATATAACAACAAAAACAGGACAAAAAATAAAAATTTACTACGCAGGATGGAAATTGATAGAACACAAAAAACTAGAAAAAGGAATAAGCACATGCAGAGATGATTTAGAAAAAGAAGAAGAAATTAATGTGTGGTTGGAAGAAAAAGAAAGAAAGAACAAGAAGCAAAAAAAAGTGTAAATATGAAATAGTATAGTGAAAGTTAAGTAGTAAAAATAAAAAACAGTGTTCAAGTTAAATTGAAAAGAAAAACAACAAAAGTAATAAATAGGGAAAAATTCAAGTTTAGTTAAGTGAAAAAATTAAAGAATAAAAGAAAAATGTGTTTCGTTAGGTTTAATTATAAAAAAAAAGAGATTTTTATTTTTTTTGAGTAAAAAAGAAAAAAGGTGTAATTGAAATTTAATATAAAAAAACAAAAAAGGAAATAACAATTAGTTATGCAGTGCGAGGAGCTCGTGACTCTGGCACTCTTGGATCGGCTCTCTTGGTGTGAAGACACGCTTGCTCGTAGCACAAGTGGCGAATGGCCTGACACGTGCTACAAGCAAGTATTTCTTTATTAAGCGCGAGATTATTTTTAGTTTTTACATTGTAAATTGATTCAATTTAAGTTATTAATAAAGAGCTTTTCCAAGATAAACCCTCATCCAATTAACCCGGTGTAAAGCCCCGAATATTAAGGCATTTGGTCCTTAATAATAACGGGCTTTTCACATAATAAACCTAAATAGTACTAACCAACATATCTTAAAAGTTAGCTATAGCTAGGCAAGGCGTCCTAGCTATAAACGACTTTAACAATAATAAAAGGAAATACAGGGTCTGCAATAGCTAGGCATGGCGCGCTAGCTATTTAACGATCCTAACGCGTTATTAGGAAAGAACCATCTAAATAAATAATAAATTAACCGGGAAATAGGGAGGAAGGTTACAGTAGTTTTTTTTATAGAGCCATAAACATGAACTATATTTATACATAAATATGATTGCATTTTATAAAGATTACAAATTTTGTTGTCATTATTCTTTTTATTACTACATTATATCATTTTTTCAATAGAACAAATTTTTTTGTATTACTTGATGATTTAAAATAAATTATAAATGTTGAAAAAACAAACAGCTAGCATATATGTTCGAAATTTATAAAGTACAATATGAGTAAATATTAATGTTAGACAATTATTTAATATTAAAATTACATATAAATAAAAAAAAATTAATGAAACTCAAAGAGTTTTATGAGAAAGCATTCCGCCAAAGCACTTGACAGCGTTTTTTTATTCAGGTAGCTTTGGTGCGTTCCTCTTTTATAGGAACACCATAGACCTTATTTTTGATGAACTTCAGTGTGCTTCTTTTCTCAGTGTTAGTGTATCTGTGTTCTGCAACGATGCAAGAAGTCGCAAGGATCAAGGCGGACCTCTCTTGCCGTATCATGCAGACAGGAGACATGGCATTCAAGCACGAACTGAGACTAGCGGAGATTGCCTTCGAGGAATTCGAGGAGCGATTCCAACTTGTGTAAACGCCCTGCGAAGGGCAGCCCAGCGCAATATGAAGGTGGCACACGAACCAGGTGATATACCGTCTGCCCATCCTGTTCATTGACGACCGGTCGGTGAAAGAAGTTTTTGTTTTTAATCTGCCTAAGTGCTCCAGAAAGACGTCCCTGGATAAATTACTGCATGAGAGAGGTCAAAGCGACTACAACATCAAGATTGTGTGCAACAGAGGTGGCAAAGCATGGGCTATTCTCGCTTTCGAGAGATTGGCCTCGCGTGTCAAGTTCCAGGGCAACACGATGTTGAATAAAGTTTTTTATGTAACAAGAAACGCGGGGGGTAGCAAGACGCGAACTAAATATATAAGAGTAAGACCATACCAAAAAATTGTATGTGATAATAAGACTGAGGTAAGAGTCGACGACTCGAAAAAGTCGTTTAGTTCGCCGATTATGGCTCTCCGTTTTCCAGCCGTCTTGAAAGGAGTATTAAGTAACCTTGGTAACGCAGGCAAGTATAGTCTAATTAATGCCCTGGAGGGACACAGGAGGATCAGCTATCGTCTGGGCACACTAGATTCGACTCCAGCAACGAGAGGTACAGCGGCACTGGCGGATGGAGATATGCCTGGTAGGATGCTGGAGAATTTTACTTCTCCAGCATATTTATAAGAGAGCCAGTAAAGGTCAACACCGTCGAGTTTCTAAGCAGAGTTATAGACAAGCAAAGGAGAATGGGCGGTACCACACCTCATCTGAATCACCTAGATCTCCGTGGGGTGAAAGTGCCGCAGCAGCTACTGAAGAGGCTTAGTCAGGCTTTCACCGTGAGTGATGTGGTCCTGGGAACGGCCACTGGATTATTCGAAGCAGACTTTCGAGGTATGAGTAGTTTGAGCATCCACGGCAACAACTTGGTGAGATTGAAAACGCTCAGTGGAGCCGCGCTCACGGGCCTAAGCGTCTTGTGATTAGTGGAGTGCAGGGCACTGATTGTCAAGCACCTTTTCGAATTCTTGGAGAATAACGACACTCTTAGAGAGCTGTACGTGCACGATTGCAACAATTTCGATAAGGAGGTGCAGATATAGAGATTCCTTGATCGTTTCTTTTACAGTAGGAACCGGAAGAAGTCTTCCATATTACGTATAATAAGTTCCAGACGAAAGAGCTTTATTTGACTACCAGATGGTGCTACCTGACAACTTCAAGTTAGAGGAACTCAGTTTGGAGGGCAATCAGTACGTCATCCTGAGTTTGCCTGAGATCCTCCAGAGATGGTGCTGGGAGCACTTAATCTGTTGGGCCCCACCCCTCCAAAACCACTTAGATTTAAGAACACCATCAGCCTGCACCCACTCAAGATGCAGTACTATGTGGGGATCCAGGAGTCTCTCTCATCCTTAAGAGAATACAAGATGAAGGAACTCACCATTCATTACTCTTTGGGTAAAAACAATAGAAATAATAGACAATTCGATATCAGTATTATCCAAAGACTGATTTCGAATTACCTAGACGAGTTCACCTTCATCGCTAGGAAGTGTAAGGTGAGGTTAACCGCGGATCTCCACAGGTTTTTAAGGAGCAGAAGAGCAAAGGTCCTACAAGAAGAGGATTTGGTCCACATCATTTACAAGTGGCCACGTTAGGCCGAAGAGCAGAACACAGATGAAGAAAGACTATAAAACTTGCAACGATAGCACTCCACCCCCAGGAAACGGATTTAGCTGAAACTGCAGAATATGATTTTTTGATGAAAAAAAATGAACCCGTGTTTTTTCTTTTTGTCGAATAGGCCTCCTAGACAAGGATATAGACATTTTTTGAAAATATGGCAAACGATAGCCTGTAAGAACCTAAATAACCAAAGAACTAAGACTGCTACAAAAAAATGCATAGCAGATAAAATGAAGCACGAATTAAATGCTTCAATTTAAGCCTTGTTGCATTGAAAAATCTTCAGCGGTTTAAAAGTTACAGGTGATTAAAATATGTTAATGAAATAACGTGAAAAGTTGATCATATTTTATATGCTAAAAATATTAAGTAAATACGTCGTAATATTTAATTAAGAATAACTTTTGAGCAACAAAAGCTTTTTTAATGCAACAAAACTTAAATTGAAGCATTCAATTTATTTTCTATGCATTTTTTTGTAAGAGTCTTAGTTCTTTGGTTATTTAAGTTCTTATAAAGGCTTTTATTAACCATATTTTTTTTTAAATGTCTATTTCCTTGTCTAGGGGGCCTATTCGACGAAAAGAAAAAACACGGGTTTTTTTTTATAAAAAAATCATATCCTGGAGTTCCAGCCAAATCTAGGAAAATATTGAGTGTTTGTGACTATAACTTAAGTTTTTTTCATATTTTATCATCTGTAAACTTATCCCGAAGTTCGAGCAAAATCCGTGATCCGGAGGTGTAACACTCTCCTAGTCAATCACCAAAGGGACATGGGGTAGACTGATTAAAATAGATGCTAGTAGTGATATTTAAGCGACTCACATTAGTACTAATTTTACCAGACTAGTACTAGAAATTCAGATACTACTATAAGTACTTTTATTTTTACGACTATGTACACTTGGCGGAAAGGATATTTTTCCGAATGTGTACCTCAAATGGCAGCGCTGCATGTTTTACCACAGACATAAGAAAACTTCGAATTATGCATTGAGTTTCGCATCATGATTATTTTGTTTTTTCTTACAAGTTATTCATGAAAAATTCAAATGATGACAACTTAAATTTAATTGCTTATATAATTTAAATTCACAATATTAGATTCTATATGATTATTGAACTAAGAAATACAAATTTTATTTAATAAAATTATAATTCGGATCATGAAAAAATAAAGTAATATTGTTTGTTTACTAAAATTATGTCATTAAGTAATAAGTAACGATGATGCGATATTTGATCTATAATTTGGAATTGTCTTATGCCTGTCGTAAAACATGCGATGTTGCCATTTGAGATTAACATTCGGAAAAATATCCTTGCCGCCAAGTGTACAATATTTATTTTATACAGTATTTACATTTATTTGTTCAAACAACTCATTCTTTTTCAGTAATCAATATGAAATAAAGAGCAATCACAAAATTCTAGAAAATAAATCACTGTATATGGTGATATAATAATTTCAACAGTTAAGATTATTATATTAAATGTTGACAGTCAACATTACTATAATATAAACTACTCACAATGTTAAAATTTATTTGTGAATTTTTTTTTCATTTAAGTGTAAAGACATACCCTAATGGAAATATAAAATATGCATTACTGTTTGAAATAGTATAAAATTATTTAAAACTGTTTAAAAATGTTTAAAATTGTTTAAAACTGTTCAAAATAGTTTATAAATGTAAAATTTGGGACATTTAAAACAGTTATAAACAGTTTTGAACATTTTTAACAGTGTTTAAAACTGTTTAAGACTGTTAAAATTTATAAAAAATAGTTTATATTGATTTAAAATTGTTTTGAAATATTTTGAATATTTAAAATAAATTATAACTTTAAACCATAAAAAATTCAAAACTATTAAACACTGTTTGAAATCATTTTGAACTTTTCAAAACTTCTTAAACTGTTCAAAAATGTTTAAAACTGTTCATAACTGTTTTAAATATCCCAAATTTCAAACTTATAAACTGTTTTAAACCGTTTCGAACAGTTTTAAACATTTTTAAACATTTCATATTTATGCTAGGGTAATATCATTTTTAATTTTTATTAGATAAATAATAGTTATGAATTCATAATATGATGAACTATAACTTTTGTATAATCAGATAAAGCATAAAAATATACATATTTTGTAAAATGGTTTATTTACTATAACTTTTGTATCAGCACACATCTTAATATTTTGATTAGAAAAGAGATATATTTGAGTATTTCAACAATTTAAAGTTTTCATTTAACCAATAAAAATGTAACGTAACCACTTATGTACAAAACTATAAAATAAATTTATTTTTAGATAATTTCTACTGATCATACTTATATTATGTTAGTCACAAATATAATAAACAACAATCACAAAATTTTAGAAACTAAATCACTGTACATGGTAATATAAGGTCGGCTGAGATGAAACTTTTTTTTTCTCGATTCTAATATAATCTCTTTTTTTACTGCAAGAAATAAAATTAATGTAATAATATATAACAATGTATAGATACACTTAAATAAACTGCTTAATTGGCTTAACTGCTAATTTTCTAAAATTTTATTTACAAAATCAGCCATGTCAAAAGTTCATTTGAACTAAATTTTTAGTTCACAAAACAGGAATGCTTAACTGCGACTATATCCCGCGTTCTTAGGGTATTTCAGATAATATACAAAAAATAGATACTATAGTACGTTTTGAACAAATGACGGTATTTGTAAATTTACTACCTATCCCTTGTCTTAAAGATACTCAGACGAGTAGATGTGATATACGTACTGAGACCCTTAAAAACAGTACTAGTATAGTAATTTGACTGACTTTTTGATTTTAGTATAAGGTTTTATGGTACTCCGGTTTTTCTGCGCAGTTGTAATATGTTCTTAAAAATGAAAAAAAATAATTAAATTTTGCTGCTCATAACTATTTTATAACACAGACCCACAAAATGAAAAAAAATGTCTGAACTTTTGACCGGACATACATATTCCCATGTATTTTTCGACGCTGAATCCGAATCTGTAATAAAAATATAGGGTTTTCCTACCTTTTCTCAGAGTTTTATTGAAAAAACCTCATCTTTTACGGTTTTGTTGCGGTTTTTCGAGTCTAGAAAAAACAAATCATGAGATACGGTTAATTGGACTTCAAAATCGAATTCTACGGGAAAAAATACACGGGAAACCATACCTTCAAATTTTTTTAACGCGATTCTAGTCCTCTGTATGGGGCTGAAAAGATGAGGAAATCGGTAAAAGTCGAAATTTTGCCTAAAATGGATTTAAACAATATTAAAATTTAATCATGCGTCTTTTGAAGAGTCGATAAACATTGGAAATACTATCCTGGGGGTTTTCAGATTGCTGATCATGAATTTGAAGTCAGATTGTGTAAAAACTACTTCTAGAGGGCGGTGACAAGAACTGTATATGGTAAATTTATCGATTTTTTAAAAATTTTACGTCTGAAATACTAATTTTAGAGTCTTTCACAGCATTGACTGTAAATTCAAGATATTAACTTAGCCTATTGTGTACGTTAAACTTAACATTTTGTCTATGTTTGTCTCTCTCTCTCTCTCTCTCTCTCTCTCTCTCTTCCGATGTTTTTTTTAAATTGGCTTACGCTTACGTACACGTTTCTCTTCGAATGACCGATGTAGTGGATTTCTGACACGTTTTTGTCCTTTTTCGCAGCTGTTTCTCTTTTTATCATCCAGCAGTAATCTGCTAACATGTTGATACCCCAGTTTCCTTGAAATCTACGTTCAAACTCCTTTAAATCTTGGTGAAATCGTTCACCATGCTCTTCACTAAAGTCTCCGTTATTTTCAGGAAACTGATCAACGTATGAATCAAAAAAATGAAGTTTTAAGTTCATTAGACAACCCAATTTTTCAAAATTACGTACCATTCTTTTCACAATAGCTTTATAATTCGTGTCTTTGGCATTACCCAAAAATTTCGTCGATACCTCTTTAAAACTTAACCATGCTGCCTTTTCAACATCAGTCATGCTTTGTTCAAAGTTTTCGTCTCTAAATAAAGTTCGGATTTCAGGACCATCAAAAATACCTTCATTTAATTTAGCATCAGATTTATGGGGAAATACTTTGCTTATATATTGGAAGCATTGACCGTCCTTGTCCAAAGCTTTAACCAATTGCTTTATCAATCCAAGCTTTATATGCAGAGGCGGTATCAAATTTTTCGAAGGATTAACGAGTGGATCTTTTATAACATTCTGTTTTCCAGGTTCAAACGATTCTCTTGATGGCCAAATTTTCTTTTTATAGTGTTTTTCTCTATCTCTGCTATCAAACATGCATAAATAACATGGGTACTTCGTAAATCCAGATTGTTGTCCAAGTATCATAGATAAAATCTTTTAATCGCCACATATTTGCCATTTATGTTCTCTATATTTTATTTTCGTTAAAAGTAGTTCAAGATTGGAATACTCTTCTTTAAGTACTGTTGAATGTGCTAATGGTATAGGAGCATATTTATTTGTGATATTGAGGAGTACTGCTTTAAGGCTGCGCTTTGATGAATCAATGAATAGTCGCCAATTTTCAGGTTTGTATATGTTGGGTTTTAATTCATCAATAAGACCTTTCACGTCCGTGCAATAAACCATATTAGAATCATTCTTGAAATAATTTCTAAAGCGCTCTTCTC
This sequence comes from Anastatus disparis, assembly GCA_017163975.1. Taxonomy (NCBI): domain Eukaryota; kingdom Metazoa; phylum Arthropoda; class Insecta; order Hymenoptera; family Eupelmidae; genus Anastatus; species Anastatus disparis. Next base: position 7,075,528 of record JAFFSR010000349.1, on the reverse strand, counting down.
GATTACGATATGCACATACTTTAGTACCCTTTGTCAACATATTTCGTCTCTTAAACTCTGAAGCCATAAACTCTGATTGTTCCTTAGATAAACCACTCTTTCTAAATAAATCGTTCAGACTTTTTTGATCAAACTTTTCAACAGTTCGTTCTTCACCCTTAGGAATATACTCTTCATCACTATCCAGAGAATGTTCTTCAGGTGAACGTAGATCTTCTTCATTTGGTGTGTTTATGTCAGAGACAATTTGATCTGTCAATTTTTTATTTATACTTATTCTGTTGTAAAACTGGGTACTGTTGTTTAGAAATGAATTCGGTTTCATTTTAAAGCTCCGTTCAGTTAATCACTGTTGTACACTGTCATTGATCTTAAAGCATTGTTTATAAACGAATGGGACTTATGATCTTTTTTCAAAGCTATATATATATATATATATATATCAGTACTCTATAAGGGTACCTAAAAAAAACCTGCTGCTGCGAAGTATTGGTCACGATGACAACTGCCCTGAAAATGGGATGTGTAGAATGATTCGGTGTACTCAATACTTTGCAGTAACGAACCCAGCGAAGGCGCGCTGTCCTGCAGGGGAGCACTAGGATGTGAGAATGATGCCGTAGTGTGTCCGACGACGAGTTGACATTGTCCTCGTCAAAGTCGGAAAGCTCTCATACTTAGGCCTGGGGAGGTATGAGAGTTATCACCCCTAGGACGGCGGACTCACCTGCGATCGGAACAGGATTCCTAGTGTGTGGGGTTTAATTCAACAATATGGCTAATTCAAATTTTCAACCTTTTTTAAACTGCGCTGGTACATCCAATAACAGTTTTAACCATACGTGTAATGGATCTCAAGATAATTTCTGTTATGTATGTTCAGAATATATTGGACAACGAAACAAAAGAAAAATCACAGATAATATTAATTTTATCTATCAAAAATGTTTTGATATTGAGATTTCTCAACAGGATAAAATTTGGGTTCCTCATTATATATGTGCTTCATGTTATGCCATGATGAATCGATACAACACCAGTCAGGCTAGGTCCAAATTAAAATTTACTATACCTACAAAGTGGAAGGAACCAAAAGATGAAAATGATTGCTATTTTTGTTTAACAATGATACAAGGTTTAGACAAGATACAGAAAAAGGAATAGTATATCCTAATACTTCTTGTATAGAATTTCCATCCAAGAATTTTATAGATATTTTTGAAAATAAAGATTCGAGAGATAGTTTTACAACAGGCTTAGGGAATCTAAATGTAGATGAAAACTCGACAGATGAAACAACTGAAAATCTGATTGCCGCAGACGGAAGCTGAGTGGTTTATCTAAGGAACAATCAGAGTTTATGGCTTCAGAGTTTAAGAGACGAAATATGTTGACAAAAGGTACTAAAGTATGTGCATATCGTAATCGAGAAGAGCGCTTTAGAAATTATTTCAAGAATGATTCTAATATGGTTTATTGCACGGACGTGAAAGGTCTTATTGATGAATTGAAACCCAACATATACAAACCTGAAAATTGGCGACTATTCATTGATTCATCAAAGCGCAGCCTTAAAGCAGTACTCCTCAATATCACAAATAAATATGCTCCTATACCATTAGCACATTCAACAGTACTTAAAGAAGAGTATTCCAATCTTGAACTACTTTTAACGAAAATAAAATATAGAGAACATAAATGGCAAATATGTGGCGATTTAAAGATTTTATCTATGATACTTGGACAACAATCTGGATTTACGAAGTACCCATGTTATTTATGCATGTTTGATAGCAGAGATAGAGAAAAACACTATAAAAAGAAAATTTGGCCATCAAGAGAATCGTTTGAACCTGGAAAACAGAATGTTATAAAAGATCCACTCGTTAATCCTTCGAAAATTTTGATACCGCCTCTGCATATAAAGCTTGGATTGATAAAGCAATTAGTTAAAGCTTTGGACAAGGACGGTCAATGCTTCCAATATATAAGCAAAGTATTTCCCCATAAATCTGATGCTAAATTAAATGAAGGTATTTTTGATGGTCCTGAAATCCGAACTTTATTTAGAGACGAAAACTTTGAACAAAGCATGACTGATGTTGAAAAGGCAGCATGGTTAAGTTTTAAAGAGGTATCGACGAAATTTTTGGGTAATGCCAAAGACACGAATTATAAAGCTATTGTGAAAAGAATGGTACGTAATTTTGAAAAATTTGGGTTGTCTAATGAACTTAAAACTTCATTTTCTTGATTCACACGTTGATCAGTTTCCTGAAAATAACGGAGACTTTAGTGAAGAGCATGGTGAACGATTTCACCAAGATTTAAAGGAGTTTGAACGTAGATTTCAAGGAAACTGGGGTATCAACATGTTAGCAGATTACTGCTGGATGATAAAAAAGAGAAACAGCTGCGAAAAAGGACAAAAACGTGTCAGAAATCCACTACATCGGTCATTCGAAGAGAAACGTGTACGTAAGCGTAAGCCAATTTAAAAAAAACATCGGAAGAGAGAGAGAGAGAGAGAGAGAGAGAGGACAAACATAGACAAAATGTTAAGTTTAACGTACACAATAGGCTAAGTTAATATCTTGAATTTACAGTCAATGCTGTGAAAGACTCTAAAATTAGTATTTCAGACGTAAAATTTTTAAAAAATCGATAAATTTACCATATACAGTTCTTGTCACCGCCCTCTAGAAGTAGTTTTTACACAATCTGACTTCAAATTCATGATCAGCAATCTGAAAACCCCAGGATAGTATTTCCAATGTTTATCGACTCTTCAAAAGACGCATGATTAAATTTTAATATTGTTTAAATCCATTTTAGGCAAAATTTCGACTTTTACCGATTTCCTCATCTTTTCAGCCCCATACAGAGGACTAGAATCGCGTTAAAAAAATTTGAAGGTATGGTTTCCCGTGTATTTTTTCCCGTAGAATTCGATTTTGAAGTCCAATTAACCGTATCTCATGATTTGTTTTTTCTAGACTCGAAAAACCGCAACAAAACCGTAAAAGATGAGGTTTTTTCAATAAAACTCTGAGAAAAGGTAGGAAAACCCTATATTTTTATTACAGATTCGGATTCAGCGTCGAAAAATACATGGGAATATGTATGTCCGGTCAAAAGTTCAGACATTTTTTTTCATTTTGTGGGCCTGTGTAATCAAATATACTGATAGAAACAATCAAAACATCATTTTAAGTGTATTAATGTCTGTTTCAGAATTTTCAACTCAATCGATAAAAATTACTACTATCCATTTTTCATATCTCAAAAACTAAAAGAGATAGAGATCTTAAAATTGATATATAACTTTGTCATGTTTAATAATTAATATAAAAAGTTAAAAATTTAATTTAAATGGTTTTTATAGTATATTTAAGAATAGAAACTTGAATCCTATTGCATTTAATGATTCTATTTTTAAGTATATTTATTGAAATGATTGAAAATTATTGTTTAGCCTTAATAAGGATTCTAAATTCTTGAAATTTATCTTGAACAAAGAAACTGTCCTTGTCTTTTAAGTCTCAGATTATTAGAGCTCTAAAATTCTTTATTCAAACTAGTAAAATATAAATATTTAAAGGGAAAAAGAAAGGTGATATTTGAATTATGTTTGTTAATATTAAGTTCAATCTATTTGAATAAAAAAATATATATTACAATAATTTTGATTTCATTGTGTATGAATAATGATATCAATCACAATCAATCATTCACATGATTCTTTACCTTCTCAATATGTATGTTTAACAAATTTATTGATAGAAAACCAGACATTGTATAAAAAAACCTTTCCAAATCTTTGATTTAGCAAGAGCCAGCTTCTTAGCTATAGAAAATTATGCACACACACATTTCTTGAAATAGCAAAATGATGAGAACATTGAACAAAAATCTTCAGGCCGTGCAAGTTCTTGATAGAAAAACATCCTAATTATTCTACATTATGGACTAACCTGCTAATAATTTAAGATTAACATACAAGTTTATCTCATTATATATTTATAAATACTTGCTTATCGAAAGGGAATCTTCATAATTATTTTGTTTTTTTCAACTCCTTAGATGTAAATGTCAGTATTAAAAAGAATAGATTGTAGAGTTTTAAACTCTACATAAGGGATATTGCCTGAATACTATTAGAATCCATAGAAATTTATCTCAAGCCAATGATTCTCGCTTTTATTTTTTTTTTAAAAGATTTTTCCATGAATACGATGGTTTGAAAAGATTTACTGATAGCATAGCGTCTTCTCCAAGAGGAACGATTCCAACTTCTTCGAAAACAAATTCGTTTGAAGAAACTTTAAAGCTTGAAAATCCACCACGTATTTCATCTTTGCGACAAATCTTGCTGACTAAAGTGAACCAAAGAGAAATGAATTTCGTGATCGAGCACCCCTTCTTTTATACATGCGGAAGAGACTGAGTTGAAGGTGGAGGTAAAACCTCAGCAACTCTCTCCCCTCTTTGCGCACGCATACCCCAACCATTTTACCCGATTCTTTGTCTATGTATATATCTTCTATTACGACTAGATGCTAGATAATATAGCGAACGGCAGAGACAGTTGTAAGCTATTGTATACTGACGGCTTAGTATACAAGTCATATCCTTATATACAAGATCACGAAACGAGACATCCATGAATTCGACACCTCTGACTACCCGCAGTCGTTCAAAATTTCTCCAGCCAACAAGAAAATTGTTGGCTTGATGAAGGATGAATGCAACGGAAACATCATATTGGAATTTAGAGTTACTACCTAGCAGGACCACTAAATCCTGAAGTTGCACAGTCGAAAATCGAAGAGTGGGAAGCTGCTATCGAGCTGCAAGTTCCGGAACTGGAGATAGCTGCTGCTGAGCCACCGAGACTTGTAGTGAGGTAGTCGCTAATGAACCACCGAGACCTGAGGTGGGTGAAGTCGCTATTGCTAAGGTGGGGAGAGCAACTGCCTGAAAGGCCGAGCGTTATTCAGTTTGCCTCCTCAGGAAAAGAAATACTTGAGAGAGCTCATCAGTCAACGAACAAAGAAGCAGCCAGTTGTATGCATGTGTTTGCAGCCTTTATTTTCTCGAGAATAAGGTTGCATTTCTACCAGACCAGCTTGCTAAGTCTCATCAAAACCTCGCTCATCAAACTTTCGGCGAGGATGATGACGTCTGGTGAATTTATGAAGCTCTTCTATAAGTCTCTGATGTTGTTCCATCAATGGTTATCGATTGACGGTTTTGCACTAACAGTGATAATGCCTCTTTTTATAGTCTCAATTTCCATCTGGCTTTGTACAAATTTCTCATCTAGCTCGTCTCCATGCATCTCTATAATTTTATCTAAGTTATCGAGATCACTTCTCGAACTAGATATTGAATCAAATAATCTTTGAACTTCCAAACGTATGATCCGTTGTAAAGTATCTAAATTTACAGCTTTATTGAGTTGATTACATGATGCGAGATTACAAAGTCTCTTATTCTCCAAATTCTTTTTCTTTTATTTCTTTTTTATTTATTAACCATCAGATGTGATTTTATATCCAACACCTGGAGGTGCTCGACTACCCTCACTTCGTTTAAGATTACGTCTGAATACATCCACGTTCATTTTGATAATATATGGTATAGGTGTCTACATCTTAATATATGTAAATAGTCACTTTTACCTAACTCTTCAATAATTGAATATATCTCATTTGCATGACTAGGGTTTTCAGCTTCTCTTTCAGCAATGAGTAATCGAAGTCTATCAACGAGTTCGTTTGGATCATCCCAGTATATCAGTAATCCATTCTTATATATCTTTTTGCAATTTTATATTGAGGTAATGATCCTCCTCTTTTTTTCAATGAAAACAAAGGACTAATGATACTGTTGAATTCCTTACTTTTGTACGTACGAATAGACTCATCACTTCTGTAGCGTCTTTTGTGAGCATTGATAGTTTTAAGAATCTTTTTGTAATTTTGCATATCTATAGTGTTTATCTGACCTCTATCAGAATTTTTCGTAATTAACAATTCTAACAATCCTTTAGTTTTTGGATATTTTTTATTTTTCATACAAATGTTTTTACTTTTGAAAAATAGAGGTGAGTCACCAATTAAGTAGTATCAAGTTAATATTACCTTCCTTGCGCACTCCATAAACTTTATTCGATTGTTTTGATTGTTTCTCATTGAGCATATGAATGTACTTATTATCAAGCAATAAATTATTATCTTCTTTTTCTAATTCTTGCTCATTTATAGCTGATTCAAATTCCGTATCAACTTGACGAATAGTAACGTTTAATGACGCATCTATAGCATCATCATCATCATCAATGGATGAAGAGGAAGGAGAAGAAGACTGTAAGAAGGAAGAATAAGTATCATAGTTTTTGATGACTTTATTTCTATTTTTTGCTATGTCACGTATAAAATAATCATTTTTCTCAGTAGTGGCAACAAGTTTCTGGAAAAGATCAAAGATAGGTTTGAATGTGTCGTCTAAAACTCTTTCAATATTCTCTATTCTAAACTTCAGCAAGTTACCAACTTGCACAAGTTGATGTAGAAAATCTTTTTTTCGTAGAATGTCAACCACGTTGACACTTCAGCATACAAAGATGAATTGTTTTTTCAAGAGTACGTACGCGCTATATTTATAGCAAAACAATTAAAGCCTTTTCTATATCTACCAGAATTGATCGAACCATCTTTGTCAATCATTAAAAATCCGTATTTATCATCAGTTTAACACTTAAAGCACAATTCTTTGAATTACAATTAAGTCATGTCAGAAGTGACGTGATCGTCGTATAAGTGTCTCAAATTGACGTCATCTTGTCAAAAAATAACCAACAAATTGACATTGTTTCTAAATAGATATTTCGAAATATGAGCGTATGATTGACAGAGATAGAAACAATCAACATCTTTGTGCTTGCTCATACAGTAGTAAGCTCTAATATTATCTTGTTTTTCGCAGGCTACATCATCGAAAATAATTACTGAATTCGGAAGCACATTATCGGAGACTACAATAGATTCGTGCTTACTAAAGGGAAAGTATTGTACACCTTCTAAAGGCGCTAGGAGGTCCTTCAAAAACTTCTACTTTGGTTGATTCAAAAGCTTGGAGTATACGTAAACGTTTTCGAGCCTCAGGCTATTAGTATGCGTTATTAGTGCTAGCAGACTATTGGTTCCACCACAATTTGATGGACCATAAAATATGACTCCGATGCTGGTTGAAAGTAAATCTCCATGCCTGTTTAATTTTTTCTCATGCTCCACGATAGTGTCGAAATTTTCTATCGGCAGCTTAACGGATTGTTCTTTGAAATTTATCATCACAGCACATCTGACGTACGACTGCGTAATCAGCTATAAATACAGGGCTTATACACCTAACACCTCAGTCTTTATTTCGTCTTTGAAGTGAAATAATCGTATATAAACAGCATCGAAGACGTGATTACGATTTTGTCAACAAGCTTCTTAATAATCTTCCAATCGAACTTCATATACCTGGCTACCAATACTGTGAACCCTATACAAAATTAGCTGAACATTTAGCTAGAGGTGACCCAGGAATCAATTCTCTCGATAGAGCTTGTAAATAGCACGACACTGCTTATTCACAGAATCCTGAAAACGTTGAACCCTATACAAAATTAGCTGAACATTTAGCTAGAGGTGACCCAGGAATCAATTCTCTCGATAGAGCTTGTAAATAGCACGACACTGCTTATTCACAGAATCCTGAAAACGTAGAAGTCAGAAACGCTCATGATAGAATTTTAACAGAAAAAGCTAATCAAAGAATTTCATTAAAATACGCTAACTGTGGTGGAAAAGCAACTGCATTTGCAATTGAAAACATCATGAAAGTAACCATCTGACAAGAATTATTTTCTGGAATTAGTTGCTTTCATGACATTCAATTCTATACCTAATATCGACAAGGGTAGTAATCTATTCCACGTTGGACAAGAAGAAATTGTTTTACCGACTGGTAGTTATAAATTCGAAGATATAGAAAACTATCTTAGTGAAAAATTGACGGCAAAAAGTATCTTAAGAGCAGGTCGTATATCTCTGTCCTTTTCTAATCAAAGAATTAATTTTTTTGCAAAAACTAATAATTGTAGCAAAAAATAAGGAGATAGCCCCATCTCGTATAATAAAAAGCAAGATTTTCTTTGATGAGGAAAAATTATTTTTATCGATTCATTTTTAAGAAAACCTTGAAAAACTTAAAAAATAGAGGTTAGGATAGACAATTCAGTTTTTCAAGGTTTTCTTAAAAACGAAGCGATAAAAATAATTTTTCCTCATAAAAGAGAATCTTGCTTTTTATTATACGAGATGGGGCTTTCTTCTTATTTTTTGCTACAATTATTAATTTTTGTGAAAAAATCAATTCTTTGATTAGAAAAGGACAGATATACTCGACTTCCTCTTAATCAGTATTAAACCAAACAATAATACGCTTCGCAGTTAAAGGAAATGTAATCGTCCGATTTATTTTCAACCAAAACATTCGATAGGACCTTTATCAGGCTTCGCAAAACGTGTTCTTCCTGCTAACGTCATGAATCATTCAAAGTTTGATTATAGAAGATGCTGGTTGGATTGATATAACGGAAACTCGGAAGATCATTAATAACAATGGCTACTTTGATATTTCCATACCTCTCAGTATGATTTTAGGCTTTGCCAAAGATTACCGCAAAATCATAGTCAATGTCAAACATGAACTTATCCTTACTAGATCCAGGAATGATATTAACGCAATAATACAAACACCTAATGCTACTAATGTTTTGGAAGATTTCAAAATTAATCTTTTAAGGATCGAGTGGCGTATGCCTTACATACAGTTATCCAATGAATGTGAAATTCGCATGCTTCGACGAATCGCGAAAAATAAACCTATCTCAATGAGTTTTTGTTCCTGGGAATCATAAGAATATCCATTATTACCTGCATCAACGAGACATGTATGGAGTCAAAACATCTAATCAGCTCGAGAAGCCTCGTTTTATCATTCTTGATTTTCAGACAAATCGAAAAGGATATAAAACTGCTAACACTAGTCAGTTCGATCATTGCGATTTCAGCAATGTAAAACTATTTCTCAATTCTTAATACTATCCTTACGGAAATACGAATCTTGACATTGTCAATAATAAGTATGCAATTTTATACGACATGTACGCTAATTTTCAAAATGCATACTACGAAAAGGAGCCCGAGACAATGCTTAAAAAATCAGATTATATCAATTACATGCTACTGATAATCATCGATTGTTCAAAACAAAATGATTCTCTAGAGAGTGCTCCGGTTAATGTTCGTCTCGAATATAAGACCAAACAAAACTTTCCAGTTGGCACTTCAGTTTACTGTCATCTAATCTTACATGATTGAATTATAGAATACGTCATAAGCAGTGATGCCAGAAAATTAGTCTAAAGGAGTGAGGATAGTCTGACTTGCAAAAGAGTAAGAATAGTAGGATGTGAGAAAGTCAAAGCGAGCTGAGATCTCATTCTTCATCAAGATGGAATATGCAGTGGACTTACAAAGTTTTGAAAAGCCAGGTGAAAAGTTTGTTTTAGAAGAGTTGGCTGCTGTTCCTCTCGTTGAGTCGGCTAAACCAACGGTGCATCTTTTCGAACCACCTTTCCCTTGGAAAAAGTTAACTCCAAAATACAAGCGTGAAAATCTCTCCCTCGGACTTTGCTATCATGGACTAGCTTGGAATTCTGGAGGTTACGACTTTACTGAAATAGAAAAAAATGGTAAAGTGGAAAAAAAAGTGGTTAGAGAAGTTTGATTTTGAAGTTGTGGATATAAGTGAACTAGGTATTCCCCATTTTGACCAGCGGCTAACTAAAACAGTCTCTTGTTCGCATCATAATTGTATGTATAAAAATACGTGTGCTGTTAACAACGTTAAATCAATACAAAAGTTGTATTTCAGTAATTTCAGTGATTGGGTTATGGACTGAAAAGACACTCATGTAAATAAAGACAGTTTATTAGTACTGTTAAAAAGTTATTAATCAGCATGGAGTACTTACTAGGAGAGTGTCACACCTCCGAATCATAAATTTTGCTCAAACTTTTGAATAAGTTTTTAGATGATAAAATATGGAAAAAGCTAAAATTATAGTCACAAACACTCAATATTTCCCGAGTTACAGGCAATTAAAGAAAATCACTAAAAAAGTTACTAGATTTCAAAACGCATATAGTTCTTTAGCATTGATAGCTAGAAGCTTGAAACTTTTTTAAATTAAAGCTGAGCTCAAATCCTTTCGAAACAGTAGTTACAGCATATCAAAATATTATTTTTTCCCAAAGTTAGAGCGTAATAAAGATTGGACCTAATTTCAGCTTTTATTATTAATTAATGTTTTAAAAAGAAAATTCAGGTCCGATCCTTATTACGCTCTAACTTTAAGAAAAAATAATATTTTGATATGCTGTAACTACTGTTTCGAAAGGATTTGAGCTCAGCTTTAATTTAAAAAAAATTTCAAGCTTGTAGCTATCGACGCTAAAGAACTATATGCGTTTAAAAATCTAGTAACTTTTTGAGTGATTTTCTTTAATTGCCTGTAACTAGGGAAATATTGAGTATTTATGACTATAACTTTAGCTTTTTCCATATTTTATCATCTGAAAACTTATCCCGAAGTTTGAGCAAAATCGGTGATCCGGAGGTGTGATACTCTCCTAGAAATGTCGTCAGCCAGAATGCCGTGAGCCAGAAATGCAGTGAGCCAGAAATTCAGTGAACCGAAAACCCCATTGTTTATCTATTAGTATATAACATCAATTTCTTTACTGATGCAGATATTAGTAGATATATAACTATTATTTTTTAATAATAAACAGAAAATAATAATGTTACATTCAGAGTCAATCATTAAAAATTTATAGATTTAGAGTAGATATAGGGCGCGCTTGTACGCATGGATTTTTTACACAGCAAATGGTTTAAATTATAATATATGAGGCATTCTAGACATTAGCTACAGATGGCTCAGCAGCTTTACGTTTGTCAAAGCATGATTCGTAAAACACGATGCGTGTCTGCACTACGTTTAGTGAAGTATTCTTACCTTGTTTTTGTAATTGTATTCATGCACTACGTTTCAAAGTGCGCGCACTGTGATCAGTAGATTTTGCTGATGGGAAAAAAACTTGAAATTATTCTATTAATCCTAAGAATAGTAATTGAAAAAAATTTTTTTTTAATAAAATTAAAATTAATGATTGTATAAGTCTCACCAGTATTATCAATAATTTTCTCGAATTCAGAAAAAATTTTTTTAATTTACGAGATGGATGATAAAATCTTTTATAGCACTGCGTGAGCTAAATTCGCGTTTTCTACACCATTTAGCGGGAGCTAAATACAACTTTTTTGAACTGTGTAAAAAAGTACTACCGTCGGAAATTTCGCACTTTATTATACTGTTCAAAAAAGTAATATCGAAATCACGCATCACAATCACTCTTTGTATATATATTAATACGTAGAAATGTCTTTTCACACATGATAATACGTAGAAAATCAATCAAAAAATATAAATACTTTAATAAAGAATTGAAAACATCAAGAAAATCAAAACTATAGTTTATAAATTACTGTTGTGCCGTGAGTTGTCAAAACAAAACATCTGTGAGCGGCGCGCACGCGTGTACAGTGTGTACGGCCTAAGAATGAGAAAGAAAGAGATAGCTGTACGAACAATAAACTGATGCTTTGCTTTGTCTGACCTGTGTATACATAAATCTAAATAATCGGCAAGTTCTCTTTTTATCATATTGTATTTAATTAATAAAATATCACTGACATCAATACTTATTTGATATAATTTCTCAATCTAAGAATATTTTTGATATCGTTTTTGCTTTTTTTTGTTTGCGATGGGTCTATCATTGATAATAAATAGTTTTACTTTTTTTCGATTTATCATTCGTGGTGTGCATAGTTTTGCTGATATATAGAATTCGTTTTTATTTACGAATTATCATTCGTGGTGTGCATAGTTTTGCTGATATATAGAATTCGTTTTTATTTACGAATTATCATTCGTGGTGTGCATAGTTTTGCTGATATATAGAATTCGTTTTTATTTACGAATTATCATTCGTGGTGTGTATAGTTTTTGATAATATTGATTTTCTGGGGTATTAATTACGTGTGGCGAATTTATCTCACACGTGCTATAAAATAATATACGATACGTGTGCTCGAAGTGGTCCTCTTACACGACGTGCATAGCACCCTCGCTGCGCTCGGGCGCTAACTGCACGCCGTGTAAAAAAGGACCACTTAGAGCACGTGTATCGTAATGTACTATTTTAATTACATATCATTAAAAACGTATGCTATTAATAATCATATCTTCGCTTATAATATACTGATAATATTCAAAAATGTATTGGTTATAAAATGTTAGATGTTTCAAAGCCATTTTTATTTTACAAAAATAAGAAAATTCACAAATTTATTATAGGTAGTCATGTTTTTTAAGTTTATAGATTTCCTTCTGGAAAAAGGGCACAAGCCACTTTAACAGATTTTCTAGATATTTGATGTTTTATACTATATTAGGCTAACAAAAAGATTGCCATTTTTTTCATTGTCTAAGGTCATAAAGATTTTGACCGTGTGGTAAAAAGTATATTTTTTACAAAGTATAAAAATAAAATATGTCTTGACATTATATTTTTTGTTTTTATTTTTTCTAAATAAGCTATTTCTTTTTCACAAGTAAACTTGCATTTTTTTTCAAATTTTCTTTTTTTATGAAAAAATTTGATTAAAAAAAAATAGAGTTAACTTCTAGTTTAATTATTAAAAATCTTAAAAGTACTTTTAACTCATTTTTTCAAAAAATGGATTTGCGTCCTTTTTTCCTTACGGTCACAAATTTAGTCAATTTTTTTCAATTTAAATAATGTTATGAATTACTATTCTTAATAATAAGAACTATTAAGGAATGCAAATGTGTCCATGTGCCGCGCATTGCAGTCAATGCACTACGAAATACGATGCACGCTCAACCAAAAGTAAAGCATAGACACACTACGTATCGTAGTGAAGATGCACCACCATTCGTCGTGCGTATTCTTAATTTTGTTATATATGAACCCAACTTTACAATACCTATACGCATCACAGATGGCGCACTATGTTTCATGATGCAAACCATTTGCCATGTAGTAATATTGGTTATGTAAGTCCTTTGGCCGTATTCAGGTGAAATATGAATCGAGAACAACGTTTGTCGCTTTAGCTGAAGTTGCTGAGGGCGCGCGAAGTCCGCCCGAGGACTACTTCTGCTCAAGCGGCAAACATTATTCGAAACTCAGATTTCACCTAAATAAACGACCGAAAGACATAGATCATTTACGAAGTAGGCTATATGAGGAACTATAACTGAATAGTTGAAAATATCATTGTTTTTTTAAATACTTTTTAAGTTGAAGTTTAGTTCTATTTTTTCTTTTGTTTTTTAAATTGACATTTCGTAATGAGTATAGCTGCTGTCGAAGCGCAAGTCATTTTTTTCCTAATCTACGTTCAATATGATTGCTTGTTGACATTTTGAACGAAACATAATAGGATCGGTGATGCTATATTGATTCCTCCTAAAACATATGGATACTCAATATGTCTTAGGAGGACATATAAATCTTGTGGAGTCGAGCAGTACGCGAAAGACATATGCAATGTCAATACCAATTTAGTATGTCCTTTAGATACTGATGCGAATACGGCCTACGAAGATATAAAATAGGATCAAATTGTTAACAAAGAAATATCTTTTTTTTTCAAGGAGCTAGTCAAGTGTAATAATAATATATTAATAATTAAAATTGATGCTTGAAGGGAGAGAAAATGTGAGAGAAGACAGGGGAAGATAAAGGAGGTAAGAAAAAGAGGAAGAGAGAAAGAATGGAAGTTGAGAAAAAGACTATAAAGCAAAATATAGTGAAAAATAGATGAAGGGGGAAATACAAATATTAAGGCCCAAATAAGATCGAAAAAGGCCCAAAAAAGACCTAAATTAAAATAGCTACTATTATCACAAAAAAATGATACATTTCTAAAAAATAAAAAAAAAGGGAGAACCGAAAAAACGGAGATTTAAAATATATATTACTTTAATATAATATAATGTGTTTTTGAACAAAAAAATATTTCTCTTTTTTCAAGAAGCTAGTCAATTGTAATCTTTAAAATATTAAAAATTGAAATTTATACTTGTAAGGAGAAAAAATCTGCGTAGAGGGGAAATTCTAGCATCATCCCTCCTTTTTTTTCTGTGGTATTTTTTCTGTAGCTTAAATGTTTGGGACTTGGACCTTCTCGACCTTTTCACAATTATTATGGCGAAGAAGAAATGATTATAGCCGAGGAGCGAATGATCATAGACAAGAAGTGAGTGATTGTAGTCAAAGAGCGGTCCTCCGATGAAATTGATCCTTTTACATGTTTAGCGTGCTCAATACATCGGAGTCGATCAAGATCGAGGATGTTTGTTAACAAAGAAATTCTCTTCATACTTTAGCCGAAAATTCAGGTTTTTGCTAGATCAACAAACAAAGAAACTAAGAATTTCGGCTGGGTGGGGTGACATCTATCGCAACTAACGTAGTACAAACGTTCTAATGTAGAAAATTATTGCCGGATACCAAAAGACAGCGTAGTATAGGCTAATAGCAACAGCTGTTATAACTATGACCTTATTTTAAGTTCTCAAATGTAAATTCTAAAATGTGAATACACGCGATGTATTTACATATGCATATGAATCTTTTCATTATTTTTCTTCTCGATTTTTTATGTTGATGCCGTGTCGTATGTGCATATGAGTTAATTTTTATACATAATACATCGTTATGAAATATATTATATATGAAGTATTGACAACGATGTTTAAATAGTGTTTAAATGTTTTATAAATATTTGGATTTATTGACCGCTCTCTTAATAATAGTCTTTCATCGATTGGATTTTTTGCGTGTAAAGCATCATTTTGCAATTGTCCGTAATTATTAAAGTGTTAATTTTTTTCGTTTTATTATTCATGAATAATGAATATTTATATTTTTTGATAAATTTTGACATTTATCATTTTTTTTTATTTATCATTTTTATTTGTTTTTAGATTTACAATTGAAGGCATTGATTCTACAACGTCCATGCCGGCAAGCTGGGATAGGCGCTAAGGACGTTATAGAATTGATGCATTCAATTAGTATTTTTTTTAGATTTGTCATTTGTATTTGTTTTTAAATTTATCATTGGTATTTTTTTAGATTTATCATTTATATTTTTCTAGATTTATCATTTATATTTTTTTAGATTTATCATTTATATTTTTTTAGATTTATCATTTATATTTTTAAAGTGTATTTAAATTTTTAAATATCGTTGAATTTTCTTCGGAGCTGATCGGCAGATGGTGCGTAAGCAAAGCAGGAAATAAAATCATGACAGCCTGCTGTCGTCAGCTATTACATCCTGACGTGTAAAATTTTTTTAGATTAATTATTAATTAAAGTAATAAATTTTTGGTCAGCTATGAAGAAAAGTTGTATTATCCCCTCAGACATGAATTAGATCAATCTGCCGTGCATTTGTCTCGCTCAGCTTTACCTCGACAGACAGTTTCACGCATGGCAAAAAGATCTAATTTCTGCCCTCATAGATAAATATACTATCTCTTTTTTCAAGAAGCTAGTCAAGTGTAACCTTCAATAATATATCAATAATTAAAATTCATATTTAAAGAGAGAGAGAATATGAAAGGGGTGGGGGAAGATGAACGAGGTAAGACAAAAAAAGGGAGGAAGAATGAAGAAAGAGAAAAAGACAATAAGGCAAAATATAGTGAAAAATTAGTGAAGAGAGAAACACAAATATTAAGGCCCAAATAAGACTAAAAAATAAGGCCCAAAAAAAAGACTCATAAAATAAGTCCAAAATTGGAATAGCTACTATCACAAAAAATGATGCACTTTTAAAAAATCAAAAAAAAGAGAGCGAACCGGAGATCCAATATGTATATTACTTTAATATAACATAAGAAATTTTAAAAACTCTAATTCAAAGTATAAGAGGGGCGCCTCGACGTTTTTGTATTCGTACCTTAACTCGCCGTTGAGGCGCTACCGCACTTCTTTATTTAAAATCACCAATACATTTGAAATGATGTCAATTTCATATGAATCGTGAAATTATATACATGTAAGTACATGAATTAATTAAACCGTAGTATAAAAATCAGAATGCATATAAAAAAAGTATAGTTAAGAGTATGATTTGCCATTATTTTTCTTATAAGTGCATAAAAATTTTTTTATGTAACGCAATCAGGCTTCGGAGGATTTACTGTTATCCAACCAGGTAGTATGTGTTTGAAGTAAAGAAGTATAAATTATTCAACCCACATAATTGTGGCGATAGCTATTATTCTTTTATAACTTTTATTCTTTAAATAAATGTATAGATTCATATATATTTAGTGCAAGTAGAATAAAGAGCGTAGCAGTACCGACGCGCCACTTCGGTGTTTAGGAAAATCACTAGACACTTTTGGGGGATGTTACTTATTATAGCAGGTGAAATCAGAACTTTTTTAGCGGGCGCGGTGCTCGACAGTGATTTTGGGCGTGCAACTTTGCCTGTTTGGGCAAGATTATAGATTAAGACCGGCAAACACATACTTAAAACCAAGCTCGGACACAATCTACTTTTTAAGAGAGCAGTCCTACCACAGTTTTTTCAGTATATATATATATATATATATATATATATATATATATATATATATATATATATACTAATAGCGTTCTCCAACCCTGCTCACTAATCTCTGTTTATGTTTTAACGCTAATTCATTTTCATGTAAATCTATAATATTAATTTCAATATATATTAATACCATATAATTATATTCTATATTTTTATAATATTATATGTATATGTATAAAATATTCATTTTCACTTAGACCCAAATACTGTCTTTAAATGTCGCGAAAATTGCTAGAAATGTTCATTATGTATTGATTTTTAGTCATAAATCTAAATTATTATCAAATTACATTGAAACGCAAATTTAGATAAGTTAGAATTTTGTGTTCATATACGGATTTTCTTTGAGTATATGTGTATCAAGTCACAATTATTTAGGTTCACCCATCGTTACTGCCTATAGCTATATTTTGCAAATAATAATTAATTACTAAACAGTAAACAAATAATTTAATGTAAAAATCAAATTTGTTCTTACTTCTCAGCTTCTTCCCTGCTTTTGCGTTCAGTTTCTTCTTTTTCTTGCTTTATCCGCATTTCATCTTCTCTGCGCTTTTTCTCTTCTTCTTCGCGTTTTTTAGTTTCTTCGATAGCCTGCTTCAATCTCTGTTCTTCAGCTTTACGAGCTTCTTCAACCAATCGTAATGTCTCTTCCTCAAAACGGCGCTGTTCTTCTTCCTCAAAACGTAATCTTTCAGCTTCTAAACGGGCTTCCTCTTGCTACAATAAGAATTATTTTTTTTAAATAATAACCTTTATCTAAGTTTCCTACGTACTTTAAATTATATTTATGTATTTAGGAAGCAATAAAATCAATAAAATTTTTTTATATTAAGCCTCGTTAATGAAAAAAAATTTTTTTGAAACACAAAATTATTAACATTTTTTGAGTTTTTGGCAATTAATTACTTGATATATAAGTAATAAGAAATAGTTACTGAAGGAACAAAGTTGTTTATTTATTCTAAAAAATGATATGTTTGTTACTATTTGGTTATGAGAAAATAAAAATCAATTAATGCTGCGCTAAGGAAGATTATATCTTTTTGATCAACACCTTTATTTTTTACTACTGCGTAGAAAAGATAAATTCAACATTTATTTCAGACTACCTGCGCCAAATTTCAGCCACTCAAGTGCAAAACTTACCAGAATGTTAACTTCCGAATTAAAAAAAAGCCTTTTTATCTTCATTTTAGCTTTTTCCAATTGCATGCAAAATTTGCGATCAACCTTAGCACGTTTGATTGATATTTAAATCATAAAAATATTGTAGATTATTTTGTTTTATATACCCCATTCCATCAAGTATGTGCATGCGTGTGTAAGTGTAAGTATGTATGTGTATGCGTGCATTGTATGTGTGTATGTAAAGGTGTGCATTGTATGTAAGTATGTATATGTGTATGTGTGAATGTGCATGTGTATATTTGTACGTGAGTATATGGATATGTGTGTATGTGCATGTGTGTATGTGTGTATGTGTATGTGTATGTGTGTATGTGTATGTGTGTATGTGTGTATGTGTATGTGTTTTTGTGTATGTGTATGTGTATGTGTATGTGTATGTGTGTATGTGTGTATCTGTATGTGCGTATGTGTATGTATGTGTATGTGTATGTGTGCATGTGTATGTGTGTATGTGCATGTGTATGTGTGTATGTCTATGTGTGTATACGTATGTGTGTATGCACGTATGTGTATGTGTGCATGTGTGTATGTGTATGTGTGTATGTGCATGTGTGTATGTGTATGTGTGTTTGTATATATGTATGTATGTGTATGTGTGTAAGTGTGTATGTTTTTGTGTATGTGGGTATGTCTAAACGATTATTTGTAAGTGTATGTGTGTATGTGTATGCGCATATGTGTGTATGTTTCTATGTGTATGCGCGTATGTGGGTATGTCTAAACGATTATTTGTAAGTGCATGTGTGTATGTGTATGCGCGTATGTGTGTATGTTTGTATGTGTATGCACGTATGTGTGTATGTTTGTATGTATATGTGCATATTTATGTTTGTATTTGTATCTTTAAATACGCGTGTTTATGTGTTTGTGTATATGTATGCGTGTATAAGCACGTGTGTATGTGTATCTGTATGTGTGTTTCTATGTATGTATGCGTGAGTATGTATTTATTTGTTTGTGTATGTGAGTATGTGTATATGTGTACGTGTAGATGTCTATGTGTGTATATGTATATGTGTTTATGTGTATGTTTTGTGCATATGTTTATGTGCATGTGTGTATTAATATATAAGTATGAGCGTATGTGAATGTGTGTATGTGTTTAAATGCATTTGTATAAGTGTATGTGTATGCGTATGTGTGTAAGTGCGTATATGTAGGTGTGGATAGGAATATGTAGGTGTGGATGTGTGGATGTGTATGCGTCCGTGTGTAAGTGCGTGTGTGCATTTGTATGTGAACGAGTGTATGCAATTGCGCGTATGTATGTGTTTGTATACATATATATATATATATATATATAGGGGGTACCCCCCTGCTCGTTCCACTCGCAAACCCCCATTATAGTTATTATATCAATATAAAATGTAACATTTATGCATAGTTTTATATAAAAAATTTTTTATTATGATATATTTTTATATTATACATAATATTATATAATTGTACATTTTTCATTAAATTTTTATTATTAACATAGAAAAATGAAAAAAATACATAATATTAATTATTTATGTAAAATATCTGAAGAAAATTATTAATAAATTTTGATCATTATTCATAACATATAGATTAAGCTGGTTCTTACACCACCTTACATTTTAAATCTTTTAGATTTTTATCATTGTGAATTGAATTAAAATTTTTTTAATATGAAATAAATAAATAAATATATATATATATAGAATGGATTTATAAATATTTTTACTTTTTCTTAATTTATATTATTATTATTAATTTTTAATATATAATGAATATTAATGAAGAAGAAATTTTCTCATGAAATATTTTTGAATCATAAATTTTTTAGTAAAATTTTTCAATAGTATTATTTGATATAATTAAATATATACTTAAGATTTTGAAGATTTAGAGGATTATTTTGTTATAATTTCTGTTTGATATCTTTTTCCTCAATCTTACATTTTATAAATATATCAAAATTTTTCGATTATTAACTATCAATAGTTTTATATAATGTTTAATATTTTATGTAAATATTACATTAAATATTAAAAAAAATAATTTTTAATTATTTTATTATATTGATTCAACATGATGTTTGATATATCTGAATGTATATTTAAGATACTTAAGATTCAAAGGATTATTTTGTTATAATTCCTGTTTGATATCTTTTTACTTAATTTCACATTTTAGAAATATATCAAAATTTTTTTCATAAAATTTAATCTTCATAAAATATTAAACATTTCATAAAAATATTAAATTTATAATTTAAATAATTAATAAATTTAAAAAAATAGATTATTATTTTTTTTTTAAATGTGTGCAATGTTCAATAAATATCTTGAATATGTTTCGTAATTTTGATTTAGATAAAATTCATTTATTGGTTCATGTAATGTTATTTTATATTCTATAATTTTATTAGTGTAATATTTATAATATTCTGGTACTTGTTTCCAATTATGAAATTCTACTTTTTTATTATCTTCACCAATATATGAATTTATTATATTATTTAAAACAGATATTTTAGTATTATGTGAACTAATATTATCTGCAAGATTTTCTAAGTAATATTCATACTCTTCCTCATAATTTAAATAATTTTCAATGTTATTATTCAAAATATCCATCATTTCTTGATCATTTACATTATCAATTATAACATATCTACCTTCAATCGCATTCGAAATAAAAGGCAAAGAAGACGATTCATTTGTACTTAAAGTTATTTTTGGTATAAAATCTTTATTTCCTTTATTTTCTCCTGTAATAATCTCAGCTTCAATGTTAAATTTAAATAATTTAGTTATTTTTAATCTAGTTCCATTACATAATCCATCAGTTATACTAAGATTTCTAGTTAACATTATAATTGCGTTAATCTTTAATTTAATTTCGTGAGGAGGTAATCCTTCTCTAATATTATTTAACATTTCAATAGGATAATTTAAGTGAATATTTTCATCAGTTTAATCAACGCCCTTATAAGTTGCATGATCTATACTGTAATAAGTTATCATTTCATCATCAATTAATTTTAATATTTTATTATTTAAAATGTTTACATCTTCATTATGTGAAGTTAAAATAACATTTTTAGAAAAATTGTAATTGTTGTTTATATCTTTATAAATTGTATCACATATTTTATAAGTTTTATATTCTTCGGAAATAATGAAAGTATTAATTTTTCCTTCTCCTATATTTAATAAAAAATATGAAAATTTTTTATCATTACATCTTATATTAGTTTTTGAATTGAAAAGTCCAAATGTTTGCCAAAGATGTGAATATTTTATAGTGTCTTTTATAATTGTATGTGTATGTGTAAGTGTATGTTTGTATGTGTGTGTATGTGTATGTTTGTATGCGTATGTGTTTATGTACATGTATATATTTGTATGTGTATGTGTGTATGTTCATCTGTATGTGTATGATTGTATGTGTGTATGCGTGTTTTTCTATGTGTATGTGTATATGAGTATGTCTGTAAGTGTATGTTTTTATGTGCATATGTGTTTTTACATTTGCGTATTGACATCCATGTATGCACGTTTGCGTATGTATATCTGTTTATGCATATGTGTACGTGTAAATTTGCATGTCTTCATGCGTCTGTTTATATTTGTATGTTTGTATGTGTGTGAGCGTATGCATGTATGTATATATGTATATGTATGTTTATAGGCGTATGTGTGCATGTGCATGTCTGTATGTGTTAATGTGTATGAGTGCATGTGTATGTGTGTATGTATATGTGTGTATTTCTTTGAGTGTATGTGTATGTATATGTGTATGTTTGTATGTGTATATTTGTATGTGTTCGTCTGTATATATATGTTCATGTGTATGACTGTATGTGTGTATGTGTTTGTTTATATGTATGTGTATGTATGTATGTGTGTATGTGTATGTGTACGTTCGGATGCGTATGTGTGTATGTGTATGTGTGTATGTGTTTATGTGCATGTGTGTGTTTGCATTTTCGTATCCGCATCCGTATATCCGTATTGGCGTATGTGTATGTGTTTGTGCATATGTGTATGTGTACATTTGTATGTCTGTATGCGTCTGTTTATATTTGTATGTCTGTATGTGTGTAAGTATATGCGTGTATGTATATATGTATGTGTACGTGTGTAGGCGTAAATGTGCATGTGCATGTCTGTATCTGTCAATGTGTATGTGTGCATGTGTATGTGTGTATATGTATGCGTGTATTTGTTTGTGTGTTTGTGTATGTGTAGGTGTATGACTGTATCTGTGTATGTGTGTATATGTATGCGTGTATTTGTTTGTGTGTTTGTGTATGTGTAAGTGTATGACTGTATCTGTGTATGTGTGTTTGTATATATGTATGTATGTATATGTATGGGTATATACCTATGTGTTCAGATGTGTATATGTGTGCAAGAGTATGCGTGCATGTTTATGTATATGTGTATGTGTGTAGGCCTATGTGTGTAGGCGTATGTGTGCATCTGCACGTCTGTATGTGTCAATTTGTATGTGCGCATGTGTACGTATGTATGTGTATGTATCTTTTCGTATATGTGTAAGTGTATGTGTGTGTGTTTTCTCGTATATGTTTATGTGTACGTGTTGATGTATGTGTGCGTATGTGTTCATGTGTGTATGTGTATGTGTACGCGTATGACTTTGTATGTAAGTGCGAATGTAGGTTTGTTTATGTGTATGTGTATACGGGTATGTGTATATGTGTGTTTGTATATGTGTATGTTCGTATGCATATGTGTGTATGCGTATGTATATATGTGTGTATGTGTTTATGTGCATGTGTGTATTTATATTTGCGTATCCGCATCCGTGTATCCGCATTGGCGTATGTGTGTGTTTATGCATATGTGTATGTGTAAATTTGTATGTTTGTATACGTCCGTTTATGTTTGTATGTTAGCATTGTGTGAGTGTATGCGTGAATGTATATATGTATGTGTATGTGTATAGGCGTATGTGTGCACGTGCATGTCCTTATGTGTCAATGTATGTGTGGGCATGCATATGTGTGTACATGTATGCGTGTATTTGTTTGTGTGTTTGTGTATGTGTAGGTATATGACTGTATGTGTTTGTGTGTTTATATATCTATGTGTTCAGATGTTTATATGTGTGTAAGAGTATGCGTGTATTTCTATGTATATGTGTATGTGTGTAGGCGTATGTGTGCATGTGCATGTCTGTATGGGTCAATGTGTATGTGTGCGTGTGTATGTGTATGTGTTTTTTCGTATGTATATGTGTATGTTTATGTGTGTTTGTTTTTTTTCGTTGATGTGTTTTTGTATGTCTGTATGCGTATGTGTTCATGTGTATGTATGTGTATGACTGTATGTGTGTAAGTGTATATGTGGGTTTGTTTATGTGTATGTGTATACGGATATGTGTATATGTGTGTTTGTGTATGCGTATGCATATGCGTGTATCCGTATGCACGTATGTGTTTATGTGTATGTGTGTATGTGTTTCTGTGTGTTTATGTATTTGCATTCGCGTATCCGCATTTGTGTATCTGCATTTGCGTATATGTATGTGTTTATGCATATGTGTTTGTGTGAATTTGTATGTCTGTATGTGTTTGTTTGCATGTGTATGTTTCTATGTGTGTAAGTGTATGTGTGTATGGTTATGTGTATTGTGTGTTTGTGTATGTGTATGAGTGTATGTGTATGTATATGTGCGTATGCATATGTGTATATGCGTATGTGTGCATGTTTGTATGCGTATGTGCGTATGTGTTTATTTGTATGTGTATATGTATTTCTGTGTATGTGGATAATTATTAAGACAGGGAACAGTCTAATGAATCGATTCTATAATTTCTTTAGCGCCTAGCCCGGCTTGCCGGTACTAGGGACGTTGTAGGATCGATGCCTTCAATTAATAACCTTTTAATAATTCATCATAATTTTTCATTGTATTAATTTATATATGCTTCTAGATATTCTTTGCTATATACTATTTTTTCTCAAGTTTTTGTTTTTATATTAATTTTGTATCAACTTAATTATTTTAACGTAAAGCAATTAACGGTAGGCAGGAGTAGAACCTGATACTGACCGAGTAACAATTGAGTTGTTTGTTATTTACTCAAGTTTTAATCGTTGTATCTTCAAATTAAAGGTCGAGCGCAATAGATATTATTATTATGATCATCTATGCACAAGAAAAAAAATATCTAATGGTTTGTTTTTGAGAAAAGTAAGTAACGCGAAAATATTATAAACATAAACTTTTACTTTGGCGTTACTTACTTTTCTCAAAAACAAACCGTTAGATATTTTTTTTCTTGTGCATAGATGTTCATAATAATAATATCTATTGCGCTCGACCTTTAATTTGAAGATACACCGATTAAAACTTGAGTAAATAACAAAAATGCCAATTAGACAAGGACAGCGAATCCGGCCTGCTCTTAAAAACGATTGTCATTATATACATCGTTAAGGTGACTTTAGATTTTAGGTTAGGTTTTATTTTTGAGTTTACAAATTACTCTTTCAATATGTAAAATTTTTCAGATTTTTTAATTTTCCACCATTCTACGGATTATAATAAATGGTGGAAAATTAAAAAATTCAAAAAATTTTAGAAACTGAAAGAGTAATTTGTAAACTACAAAATGAAATCGAACCGAACTTCTGTAGTCGCCTTAAGAAATAAATATAACGTTTTTTTATATTGAAATCATTCCTGTGAATAATTGTAAATAGCAGTATATTACTGTAAATAATTTTTCATAATCGTGCATAATTGTTAAAAAATATGGTAGAATTAAGGCCAGCTTATTCCAAACAATTTTGAAAAAATCGAAATTTTGTAAATGATTTCAAATAACTACGAATGATTTCAAATTATTAAAGATAACAATGACTTATTTACGAATTGAAGAATGTTTGAAAGTTAAATAGCCGTAAATTATGTAGAAAAATTGTAAAGAAATTGTAAATAAACAGAAATACCAATAAGGATTTTATTTTTTGATCTTTATAATTTATTGCCAAGGCTCTTAAGAAGGTTCACCACAAGTTACATGATAAAAAATTCAAAAATGTGCGAATGCTTTTAGATACACATTGTAATTTGAAAATAATATTATAAATAAGTAGTGAAAATTTTAAAACGATTCATTGTTTCTAAATTGAGATACAGAACGATGAACAATTTTTAACAAACTTATGTCTTTAGAGTTGGCTGGAGCAAATTGAATTACCAACCGATAAGTAAAAATGTTATTTTATCTTAAATAAAATAATTATACTGTTTTTAAAAGAAATTGTTATCGAGCCTAATTTTTATATATATGCATGATTGTATAATAGATGTTTTTTTTATAATATTCACAATATTTCAAACAAAAAGTAAGTAATCGTACTCAAAGTTTAATCAACAGTTGTAGTATAAAATTTTTTATTTTTTAAAATTTTCTGCAATTATTTTTGGTGTGCGCAATAGAGAAATAAATTTCGTGAATGTATTAAAATTTTAATGCATGTTATTACGTATAATAGGAAAAAATTAAAAAACGGATTTTCGATCCTCGGTCAGTATTAAATCTGCTTCGGCCTGCTATTAATTGCAATTTTAAAGTTCTCTATCTTAATATAGAAATGGTAAATTGTTTTGAAATTTTTACTATTTATTTATGATGTTGTTTATAGATTGTGATAAAATTTTGAAAGCATTTGTTCATTTATGAATTTTTCATTATGTAACTTGTGGCGAATGTTCTTAAGGGGAATCCTCATACCGACATAGAGTTTTACCTTATCTACATTTAAATTATGAATCTTAATAAAAATTTAACTATTCAAGACTGAAATTCGTAGGAGAGGTACATTCTTAACATGCCAAAGAATTTATTGCAACGTTAAAAGACAATATAAGGGTAAAAATAAAGGCAAAAACTGCTTAATACGATTAGCTTTTCAATGTGGTTATGAATAATCGTATTATGCAGTTTTTGTCTTCATTTTCACTTTTATGCTGTCTTTTGACGTTGCAATAAATTCTTTAGAATATTAAGAATGTGCCTCTTCTATGAATTTCAGTCAAAACTAGTTAAATTTTTATTAAAATGCATAATTCAAATGTAGATAAGGTAGATCTCTGTGCCGGTATGAGGATACCCCTTAACATGCTGAATTCAATTTCGTTGTCTGATCTACCGAATCACGTACCATTTCTGAGAAATTCTAATCTGAAACTGCAAAAAAGGCTTTTTTGGATTATAATAAGGCCTTTAAAACTCGTAAACGAAACAAGATTTGGTAAAATGGATTAGACAATAAAATCTACAAACATCATCGATGAAAAAATAGACATTCTACAGATGGCGCTATAGATTTTATTTAAATAATTACTTAAGAATTTCCAGAATTAATCTTTCTGAATCGAACAAAGAATCCTAATTCGAATAGGCCATTCTGAAGTATTTTGACCTTCTAAATTTGATGCTATTACTTGTTTTTCTTCATGAAGTCGAAATTATGGAAAAACGAAACTTTCAAATCGATATGAAACAAGTCTTTTTATATTTGTTGGCCATTAGTAATATTAGGTATCACTTTTGTAGTTCATCTTAATCCATCAAAGTGTTTTGTTTTTGTAAAACATATTGAATGAAAATAATAATAAATATAACTTTTAATTACATTAAACGCTATTTTCGTAATACTCAGCTTTTTATCACTCAGTGAACCATCCTGATTTTAGTTGAATAGAATAGTCAACACTGACTTGTTACATACGTCAAAATTTATTGAATACAAAATGTGGCATTTACATTTGACTTTTATTATGGCTTTTACGGAATGGCATTTTGCTGTGAAATGGCGTCGTTTCCGGAACCTTTTGCGGATGGCGTTGTGTTCAGCACCTTTTTTGAGATTGCGTTGTTTACAGCACCTTTTTTAAATAATGTTGTTTTTGGCACCTTTTTTAAAATAGCGTCATTTTCTTCACTTTTTGCTTTCTCATAGAGAAAGCATTGTATCGGTAAAAAAAATTTTTTTCTATTTTTTCATTAATTTGTACATATTTGAACTCAGTGAGTCGAAAAAAGTGGTTTCCAGAAAATGTCTGTATGTATGTGTGTGTGTGTGTGTGTGTGTGTGGATGTATGAATTCAGTTAGTAAGCTGTATCTCGAGAACTACTCGATGGATTTGCTTCTAATTTTGCATGGAATTTAGTTTTGTGATTAACTTGCTGGGAAGCTATTGATAATTTGGTTCTTCCACCGTAGTTTTCATTTTAAAGTTTTTTTAAAAATAAAAAAAAAATTCGATTTTTCGTTTTTTGGTTTTTTTTGTTGCTACTACTCGATGAATTTGCTTCAAAATTTGCATGGAATTTATTTCTGATTGCCCGGATAAAATAAATTTTTAAAAACTGATTTTCTTAGCTCAGTTTTAATTTTAGAGCATTTTGAAATTTTTGAAAAAAATGTTTCTATTTATTAAGCCAATAAAATCTTAAAAACTACTCGATGGATTTACTTCAAATTTTCCATATAATTCAATTTTTGATGAACTGGTGCGGAAGCTATTGGGAATTGGTTTTCTTAGCGCAGTTTTTTTTTAAGAATCATTTTAAGAATTTTTAAAAAATTTCGATTTTTCATTTTTTTTGTATTTTACGTAAACTACTCGAAGAATTTGTTCGAAAATTTGTATGGAACTTTATTTCGACTGCCAAAATTATTAAAAATTTTGTAAACTAATTTTCTTAGAGCACTTTTAATTTTAGAGCATTTTTAAAATTTTTTAAAAAATTTTTATTTTTAATTTTTTTTTATTTTACGAAAACCATTCGATTGATTTGCTCCAAAATTTGTATGCAATTAATTCGCTACTATCTGAAGAAAACAAGCTTTGGAATACTAATTTTCTCAGCGCAGTTTTAATTTTAGAACACTTTGAAAATTTTCAAAAAAATTTTTATTTTTCATTTATTTTCTTTTTTGCGTTAACCATACTATAAATTTTCTCCAAAATTTTCATACAATTAATTCGCTATTGTCTGAAAAAAAATTAGCTTTTGGAAACTAATTTTCTTAGAGTGGTTACAATTTTAGAGAATTTTAAAGATTTAAAAAAAAATTTTGATTCTTCTTTTCTTATTTTTTTTATTCTTCGTAAAGTACTCGATAGATTTGTTCTAAAAATTACAGGGAAATTATTTGCGACTGCCAAAAGAAGGGAAATTTTCAAAAATTGATTTTCATAGCGTAGTTTTAATTTTAGAGCATTTTTAAAATTTTTAAAAAGAAATTTTGAAAAGAAGATGTTATTTATTTAACCAGTTAGATCTCGAAAATTACTCTATGGATTTGCTTCAAATTTTGTATACCATCTATGTTTTTGTATAACTAGGCGGGAAGCTATAGAAAATTTGTATTCATAGTGTATTTTTTTTATTATAGAGCCATTTTAAGAATTTGAAAAAATTTTCGATTTTTAATTTTTTTTTTGTATTTTACGTAAGTTAATTGATGAGTTTGCTTTGAGATTTCCATGGGAATAATTTGCATCTGCCAAAAGAAGGATAACTTTTATAAACCGATCTTTTTAGCGTAGTTTTCTTTTTAGAAAATTTTAAAAATTTTCTTAAAAAATTTTCATATTTCAGTATTTTTCCATTTTACGTAAAGTACTTGATAGAATTACTTTAAAATTTGTATACAAGTTATTTGCTACTGTCTTTATAAACCAAGTTTTAAATAAATAATTTTATTAGCGTAGCTTTTTGATCACTTCTTTTGTTTTCTGAGTTACTCTTGAAAATTTATAATAGTACTACTGAATTTAATTACCGTTACTAAAATTGACTACTTGGATTTACCAAGCTTAGTCGTGATAAAAAGATATCCACAAGATAACAAAAATAATAAATTCGAACCTATGTATAAGGCTAGCTAAAGTCAACAAAATTAAACACTTTAAAAGCTAACATTCAACCCAAACAAAATGTTGAAAAGGCAATCAACTAGCATATATATTCAAAATTTATAAAGTACAAAATGAATAAATATTAATGATGGACAATTTTTTTATATTAAAATCACATTTAAATAAATATAAAAAAATAATGAAACTCAAAGAGCTCTATGAGAAAGCATTCCGCCAAAGCACTTGGCAGCGTTTTTTCAAATAGCATTGTTTTTATCACCTTTATGAAATGGCGTGACGTTTAGAATCTCTTTCGAAAAAGCGTCGTTTATATCACTTTTTACCAAATAGCGTCCTTCTTTTCACATTTTTTTAAATTGAAATGTTTTTCCGGATTGACGATATATTTCAGTAATTGAAAGTTCAATATTACAATCATAGAGTTTGATGCGCTTTATGGTTGTGCTTTATTTATTTCATTTATTTATTTAAGAATTAACTTATTTAATTAGGAATCTTTTGTACGTGTCAGGAATATAAATTCTAAAATTTCTTGTGTAATTCCTTAAATAAAATAATGTTTGCACCTTCTATGATAATGTTTTTTTACTTACTATTAATTTTTGTAGGTTCTAATTTACTAAATGCGATAGTCCAGTCCGTTTTACCCAAACTCGTCTCATTACCGAGCTATAAAGACCTCAATGAAAACAAAAAATCCTTTTTTTTTACAGTTTTAGGTTAGATTTTCGTAAAATTGTGATGCGATAGGATGAACCAAAAAAAGGTATTATTATTAACATGTCAAAAACGTACAAAATCACCTATTGAAGTACAAAAAAAAAAGAAAAAAATTATTATCTGTGTAATTAAAATAACAATAAATTATTCACTGATTTAAAAATTTTTTTAAATGTCAATAAGTATACTATAAATAAGTGTAAATAATTTTCAATAACTAGTGATAACTTTAAAAATCTGTAAATGATTGTTAATTATTGTAATCAACCGTAAACGCTATTATATATAACATTGCACGTGCTGGGAAAAAAAATTTGAAGAATAAAAAATTATTGCAGGTAATTAATATTCAAGAAAAAAATTCTATTTTTTTTTAAATTTTATAAATTTTTAGGTAGAGGAATTATTTACAGTTCTCAATTCATTTTCTGGTTGGGTCATTTACGACCTAATGATAAACATTTACATATCGGTAATCTTAGCAAACAAAATATAGATATGGGCTCTAAACTTTTTTTTTGGAGAATCTAACTCTCAGAGAGCGCTAAGCTTCATCTACTTCACTTGCATTTTCCGGCAAGTCAACGTATAATGCCATAATAAACCGTCAGCTCACTGTACCCAAATTTGTAATGATAGCGTTACGTATGCCTTTAGGGACTTCAAATATTATGCAGGTATAAATTAAGAGCAGGCTGGATTCGCTGTCCTTGTCTACTTGAGTTTCTCGTTACTTACTAAAGTATTAATCGATGTATCTGCAAATTAAATGTTAAGCGCAATAGATATTTTTATAATAAATATTTATGCACAAAAAAAAAATCCCATCGCATTGTTTCTGAGGAAAGTGAGGAACACAAAAATATTATAAGCTTAAACTTTTACTTTAACGTTCCTTACTTTTCTTAAAAATAATGCGATCAAATGTTTTTTTTGCATAAATATTTACAATAATAATATCTATCGCACTTAACCTTCGATTTACTGATGGATTACTTTAGTAAATAATAAAAATAAATAATAATTAAAGTGCCCATGTAAAGCTAAGTATGGAAAATCGAATTTTAATTTGTATTTAAAATGAATGTTTTTGAATGATAGCATGACTTATGTCAAGTACAGAAAACGAAATTTATGGTATTAGGCCTAAGTTCAAGTTTGAAAAATAATTAAATTTCAATGTAATGATAAGTTTTTTCATAATATTTATAGATAAAGCTTTTATTCGTTTTAAATATATTTTAGTAAGACTTCAATTCACGAATAATTTTAAAAAACCTCATTCAATGGTTAATATCTTTTTCTTTCGTTGATGACTTGATTTTGTTTGTTTCTGTAGTTGCCGTAAAATTCCTCTACCAGTTTTTAACAAATTGACTTTCAAATTTCCAGAGACCTTCTGTTTATATATTTTCACAAGTTTATTATTTCAGTTTCCTAAAAAAAATGAATTTAAAAAAGTTTGGTTTCGAAAATGTTATAAATATTGGAAAAACTAGGTATTTTTTTTAAATTTTATGTTAGTTATTTAGTTCAACATTCATTTGAGCTTGTCTTATCAAAATTTCAGCTTAATAAACTTATGAAGGTATATAAATTGAAGATCTCTGGAAATTTCGAAGTTTGTTGAAAATTGGCTTAGAAATCCTGCGGCAACTGGAAAAATATAAAAAATCAAGTCATCAACAGAAGAAAAGGATTTCAACAATCGAATGAGATCTTTTAAAATTATTCATGGATTAAAGTCTTATATTCAATATATATTTCAGATAAAAAGTTTTATCAATTATTATTATAAGGAAAAAAAAATTATCATTACATTTAAATTTGATTTTTTTCAGACTTTAACTTAGGCCTGATACCTTAAGAAAAATTTAATCTGACGAAAAATATTTGTTAGGCGGGTCCTAAGGTGTATCATCAACTCTTAAAGATATATAAAAATTTATCATTTTTAAATAATAATTTATGTATGCCGTTTTGAAATCGGACAATTTTCAGTATCAAATGCGCAAGGGCACACCGTTCTGAGAGGTCTAAATATTTTTCATCTCTAAAATTTTTGTAAAAATATTATATACTGTTGAGATGATAGCGTAAAGTATGCCGTCATGATATATACTACAATGCAATCAAATCATTAATAAATTATATTCTCATTGTTATGTCCGGTCACCTTAAATAGGTTTACTCAGACGTTATATTTAATTATGAGATGTTTCTTGTTTTGTGTGCAGGGCAGAGAAGCCAAATCGCTTAACTTTCTATGGGTTGGCTGCGTGGTCGTAGGTAACTTAAATTTTAGGTTGAAATTTTGAAATGTGGCATGATGCTCCCTTTTGGTTGCCTGCTTATGGTTGGTTGGGTTATTAAATAAATTATAACCAGAAACTAGTTAATTGAAATCTATTCATTTAGTTGAACTTTTTCACAAGCACGATTCGAAAAATATATTTATAATTATAGAATTTAGATTTACAGTTGATAAACCAGTCGATTATGCGGTTACTAGCGAATATTTTGCAATTATAATTTTTTTTTGATTGATTGCGCACTTAGTTTACTTATTATTATTGTTAATTTAATTGACAAGCTATAAGTTCGATTGCGCAGTTACGAAAAATTTCCCAAAAAAAAGATGTCCTTATTCTTCATTGATCGGTTTATCACTTGCGTACAGAATATTGGTGATTTATTTTTGTTTTATTTAATTTAAACGTAAAAGAGGTGAATTGTGCAATTTTTTTTGTTGTTAAAATTCCCTTTTTTTATCGGCACGTTGTGATTAAACTTTGTAAAGATATTTTAAACACAGTACGTCGCGTAGATTGAGAGATAAACCAGCGAAAGAAAAAAATAATAACTCGTTGATTTGAGCGCGTTCCGAATTTGCTTTGCTTGATTTTTTTTTGTAAAAGAAGTTAATTTAAGAAGCAAGAAGAAAAGCTAATAACGTGTTAGAATTCGGAGCGAGCTTACAAGTTTTTTATTAAGGTTCTCTCTTTTGCTTGTACTGCTGTTCGGGAGAACTGACTGCAGACTGACTTACTAAAATTATTTTTCTCTGTAAGAAAGGTACAAACCTAGAAAAAAATGCAAGTTTGTCAAAATTTAAAAGAGTTCCATTGGTCAGTTCAGCCATAAGAAACTCTTTAAAATCTCACATTCGGTGACAAAAGATATCTTCTTATGACGCCTAAAAATGCTGAGGTAGCGTATACAGCGCGCGAACTCACTGCTTTTCTCTTAGAACTGTTACAAGAAATTAAATTTATTTTCTAATACAGCATATTCCTTATTACCAAAAGATTTATTTATTTACATATATGCATCTATTAATGTTATTCGGAAAGAGAACTACAAATAAACATAATTTTATGTCTATAGCTGAAAATAAAAAAATTAATAGAAAAAAGATAAAAATAATAAAAGATTTTCCATACATCCGTGATTATGCGGATGTAACAGTCATACCAATCATAATGGTCATAAAAAATGGCATACATACAAAAATTTGTAAAAATTTAAGAATAATTTTTAACAATAATGTTACGTATACCACTATGTTTTTCGTTGAATAATCATATAAATGTCTGTTTTTTCGAATGACATAAAAGTTTGTTGGGACAAAGAAAAAGTTTATAAACTTTAATTAAGCATATGTAACCGATTTAAAAAATTTGTATAATGATAGCGTTACGTATGCCGTTATATTTTTCATTCAATAATCATATATGTATATGTTTTTTCAAGCAGCAAACAATTTTATTGTGAAAAAGGCATTCTTTTCAACACTTTTATTTAGTTTCATCCTAATATATTTGTCGCCGCTGCTTAATATTTCGAAATTGAAAATTACGATGCTTTCCGACGAAATTAAGAATTTTTTCCTATACGTGCTGCGACACTGTAAGAAAAAATTAAATTCTGGTTCCAGTACATTACTAAAATTAAACTGGAAATTGGAAAATTTAATTATTTATCATGTTCCTACGACTTACTGTCATTTTCAATGTGAGAAAATTGTACTTTGAGTTAACTTATTTAGAGCTTGCTACAGTCGGAAGTAAAATTGTCTCGTTTGGCATGTAATAAATCCAGTACAATTAACAATGAAATATCAATATCAGCTAATATTGTAGCAATAATTTACAAAAAAAACTCATCATTTGTAGTGTAACAGTAAATTTCTTAGTTACACAAATAAATGTAATAATTGAATTTATGTGATGCAAGAAACGTTAAATTATTTTTTTTCACACTGAGCGAAAAGTGGGTACTTTTCTCCCTACTGGCAGAATAAAAAGCACCCACTATTCGCGCTTCGTGTAAAAAAATCGTATATTCACCACGGGAGTTAATTAGAAATGCCTTAAATCGTATGTTTGTCAATTACATACGATTTAAGACATTTTCGAAATTAACTCCTTTGGTGAATAATATACTATTATTATAGAAATGATCACGCGTTCTTATAAGAATTTTATTGATCGGCCAATAATTTTGACTCTATATAGGATCAAATTATAATGTAAGACTTTCGCATATTTTATCGCTTACTTAGCGGCTTTCCTGGATGGGTGCTGTATACTGTAATACATATATTACTTACGCTGTCTCTCTTTCTTCTTCTCTCATTCCATTCTCACTTTCTGAATATCACAAAGGTAATTCCTTGTCCCTTCATCGCGACTCTGAAATGATCTTTCTACGGCTCTGCACGACACATTTTCACTCACTACTTTTTAATCATCATCATTTACTCACTACCTTGCCTTAGAGAGTGGACTTTTGCTTTATGCTGATTTATAGTACTGTTTTTGTATTATACATGATTTTATTTTTTACTGCAGAATGTATTTATCTGTAGAATTTAACTATACTTTTACATTTTTTTTATAACTATTATTACTATTTACTTTATATTTGCTCTAATATATTTTTAGTATTAATTTTACAACAAGCATATATATACATATATATATATATATATATATATATATATATATATATATATATATATATATATAGGACGTTTCATGTCAACTTGACTGACGAAAAAATAGAATTTACTGAAAATCCGTGAGAGGTTCCATTTAATACCCAAAATATACAAAAAAATTTTTATAGCACTGCGGGACCTAAATCCGCACTTAGGTAACGCTTTTCCGTTACCTAGGTGGCACTTTTTTACATGGTATAATAATGAATTTACTTAGTACGTATATAATAAGAAATAATTTTATACGTAAATTATTTTTTAAAGTATTTTCATAAATAACAATAAGCTGTAGTATATTAGAACTCTTTTACATTAACATTTTTTAAATTAAATAACAATTATAAGCAAGTAAGATACGAGTAAAACTAAAATTGATAGTAGCGTAACATGTAGAGCGAAGAGGTATAGTCATTTCGGCGTTGTATTATAAAATGCTACGGGGAACCCCCTATTAATACGCACGATTGCTATTGCTATACTAAACATGTTACCTCCTCACCGCTCCTACGACGCTAATTCATACGTGAAACAAAATTTAAATTTATGACTTCATAGAAGATGATTTTAACAATTTCACATAATATCAATAATATTGATAAAAATGAATTATTATTACACATTTTGAGTATATTATTTAAATTATATTCTTTTTTTTCTTTTTCGATTTATTATTCATGAAGTGTCTAGTTTTAGTTTATTTATAATTTTCTTTCCTTTTTTCGATTTATCATTCACAGGATGCATAATATTTGGTTTTTTTATAGTTTTCGCTTTTATTTTTTGAATTATAATTCGTGGAGTGCATAGTTTTTGTTTATTACTGATTTTGATGAGTACAGATTTAATTAGGCGGATTTATGTCCCACGTGCTACAAAATAGTATACGATACTCGTGACCTTAGTAGAACTTTATTACACGGCACTACGTTATCGCCCTCGCTACGCTCGGGCGATAACTCCGGCCGTGTAATAAAGTGCCACTTAGGTCACTTGTATCGTAATGTACTATTAGAGGCATAGGTCAAAGGGATTACGAGTAATAAGTAATAGAATATTGTGATTTTTCAAATTTATTTTATTTTTTCAAAGTACTGTTTTTGTATTATACATGATTTTATTTTTTACTGCAGAATGTATTGATCTGTAGAATTTAACTATACTTTTACATTTTTTTTATAACTATTATTACTATTTACTTTATATTTGCTCTAATATATTTTTAGTATTAATTATACAACAAGCATATATATACATATTTATATATATATATATATATATATATATATATATATATATCGGACGTTTCATGTCAACTTGACTGACGAAAAAATAGAATTTACTGAAAATCCGTGAGAGGTTCCATTTAATACCCAAAATATACAAAAAATTTTTTAGAGGCATAGGTCAAAGGGATTACGAGTAATGAGTAATAGAATATTGTGATTTTTCAAATTTTTTTTGTGAAATTACCAACTTAATTATTTTTTTCCTTAGAAACTAAGGATTTTAGAGATTCACTTATAAATATATTTATTGTTGCAAATGATGAGTAGAATCTACGCAAATTTTTTTAAATCTCAGAATTGCTGTCTTCTGATTGGTTCATTTTGTACTTTCATGTAATTTTGAATTTCTGGTGTTCGGCCAGGTTGATTTCACTCAGGTTGCACTATGCTATGTCTTTTTATAATACCTTGAAGTTAGCTTTGTCTCATCTTAGGCATAGAACTGAGAGAAGAGCTATAGAACTTTGAATATTAAAAAGTAAAATAGAATTTTCAATTTAAAACATATATACTGTGGATTTGGTTCTTCGATTATAGATAATGCAATATACGAACAAATGATTTTTAAAAATCTTAGAAGAGATCTATTTCTTAATAATTTAAGTGTGAATTTAAAATCTGAATTGAATTATCAACTGTTCGTTATTTAGACATTATCATTCTTAATTACCTTATACTATTAGTCATTGCTATCTATTTATTTTTGATTATAGTATAATTAATGACAAAAATAATAATAATCATCACTAAATAACATTCTTCTGAAAGAAAAAGACTTTTGATATTCTTAATTTGAGTAATGATTGTAAAAATAGGACTAATCACCGCTCTATCATATTTTCATTTATTATAATTATTTTTTTTAAGTTGAAAAGTATTTAAAAATTAAAATGTCACTAGAATGGAAATAAAATGAAAAAGTACTTGTCAACAGTTTGACAATCCATGAATAAAAAATTTTTTCATTTTGTAATATTTTATAATGAATAAATTTTATGCATCTTGAATTTATTTAATTTCTTTTATTTCCAGATATATGATATCAATATTAATTCCTGAATATATTTTTGAATTTTCTCAATTCATAGTCTATTTGCAAAATTTAAATGTCACTAGAATGAGGATGAAATCAAAAAATACTTGCTAAAAGTTCCACAATCTGTAAATAAAACATTCTTTGAATTCGTAATAAATTTTTATATTAAATCAATTTCATGCCTATGGAATTTATTTTACTTCATTTCTTTTACTTCTAGATAAATGATATAAATATTAATTCTAAATATATAATATTTATTCAAATAATTTTTCAACATGTATTTAAAATCATTATAATAACAATTCATTGAAACACATAAATATGTTTTGGTTCCGAGTGTATTTTAAGGATGTCTACATAATGAACAGTTGATATTTCAATTCAGATTCTAAATTAATACTTAAATTATTGAGAAATAGATCTCTTTTAAGATATTTAAAAATCATTTGTTCGTATACTGCATTATCTATAATCGAAGAACCAAATCCACAGTATATATGATTTAAATTGAAAATTCTATTTTATTTTTTAATATTCAAAGTTCTATAGCTCTTCTCTCAGTTCTATGCCTAAGATGAGACAAAGCTCACTTCAAGATATTATAAAAAGACATAACATAGTGCAACCTGAGTGAAATCAACCTGGCCGAACACCAGAAATTCAAAATTACATGAAAGTACAAAATGAACTAATCACAAGACAGCAATTCTGAAATAAAAAAAAATTTGTCTAGATTCTACTCATCATTTGCAACAATAAATATATTTATAAGTGAATCTCTTAAATCCTTAGTTTCTGAGGAAAAAAATAATTAAGTTGGTAATTTCACAAAAAAATTTGAAAAATCACAATATTCTATTACTTATTACTCGTAATCCCTTTGACCTATGCCTCTAAAAATTTTTTTGTATATTTTGGGTATCAAATAGAACCTCTTCACGGATTTTCAGTTAATTCTATTTTTTTGTCAGTTGAGTTGACATGAAACATCCCATATATATATATATATATATATATGCTCACTTTTATTTTTTCTTAAAATGACCTTGCTATATAAGACTTATTTGTATATACATATTTAAATAAACACATTTATGTGAAAATTAAAAAGTTTTAAAATAAAATAGATAAGCAAGAAAAATTATTTTAATAAAACTGAATTTCATTTTAAAATTTTTATTTTCTTTTAATTTACTTATTTGGTTTACTTGATATTTAATTCTTTAAAATTATGATAATAAAAGAGGACACAAACACAAATCTTTTCTATTTTGGTTTTTCAAATCCGCCTTGTAATAATAAAAATTGTAATCAATTATTTGTGGTCAAAAAAATCTAGCAAAACGATTAATTTTTTTATTGTCAAAACTCCAATTTTAAATCTTTTTGAACAAACCCACCAAGATTTGAAAGATTTTTTAATACGTTCTAAAATGGCTTTCAATTTTTAATAAAATATTAATTTTTGACGGAGATATAAAACTTTAAAGATTGATTGAATTTTTTCTTTTGCTAGAAACTTATGCACGTCACTGTACTATACAATTGGGTTGTTTCATAAAAAAATGTATTATATTCGTCAGATAGAAAAAAATAATACAAAAAAATAATATAAAAAATAATAATAGACCAGGATTTTTTTGTTTTTTAAAATATGATGAATTACAAGAGTTATAGCCGATATAAATTAATAGAACTTTGATATATATATATATATATATATATATATATATATATATAGTGCCATGATGTATGAAGTTACAATGTGTACACATTGTGACGTCACACGAATTGTTACTACCTCCATCTCTTTGAATTTTCATTTTAATGATAAAAGAAAAAATACGTATCCCTTATTTAATCGTATTCTATCTGACGGATATAATACATTTTTTTTCATGAAACAACCTGATTTGAAGTTATTACAATTAGAAATATAAAAGCAACGAAGAGAACTAAGTAACTACAGTATCGTGTCTCTCGGACAGGCGAGATAGATAGATTGATAGATAACCAATGTATTTTATGTAGAATATATTATCTATTTTATTTAAAAACTTTTTGATGTTCACATATATGTGTTTATTTGAATAAGAGTGAAATAAATTAAGTGATTTAATTTCTACCTAACTATTAGATAAGTAGTTCAGATCACTTTAAAGTTGAATTAATTTAATCATTTTTAGTTAAAGAATTGATCCTTTGGTATTATTTTCAGGTAATTCTTTCATACAGCAGCAGCAACAGCAACAGTAGAAGTAACAACTAAAATGTTTTGAAATTAATAAAGCTATAAAAGAATTTTCTTTGCTTAAAATTTATAAATTTTTGCGCGCAGTGCTAAAAAGTCACGCAAACATGATTTACCATGAAAATAATTATTAAAAAATTATCAAAACTACAATGAATGATTATATTTAACAATATCAGAACATTCATTAAATTATTAAGAGGCGGTCGGAACCAAATCGGTGACTTGCGGTATATATCAAGTCAGCATTTTTCGCTTTACGATAATATTTTGTATATTTTGATGGCTTAAACTAATTCAAATTATTCTTTATATACATGACTAGAGGAAATGACTATATTTTTACCATATAAATAAGTAAATAAATTATTATAAGCATTTATTACAAATATCAAACTGACTTGACATATACCGCATGCAAAAAACTGTCGTGTCGATTGTTAGGTGGCATTTTTCGCTTTATAACAATATTTTGTATATTTTTGTGGCTTTAACTATTTTAAATTATTCTTTATATACATGACTAGAGGAAATGACTATATTTTTACCATATTAATGAATGAATAAATTATTATAAGCATTTATTACAAGCATCGAAGTAAATCACCGATTTGGTTCCGACCGCCTCTTAAATAATGTTATTAGAAATTTGATTGTCGACTTTGAGGTAAATTAAAAATTTTATTGAATTTTCATTTCTGAAAGTGCTCAATATAATCAAATATTATATTTAACACATATAAAAAAACTATTTTGATTTAATTATATTAAAATCAAACCCAATTGAAGAGTTTTAAATAAATATAATACATACTATATAGAAATTTTAACATTTTAGAGTCTTACAATCAACGGAAATTAGAAATTATACGATACCTAGTATTTCTTGAACAAGTCAACGTTAGACCCTAAGACAGTGTCTATTTTTTAGTGATAGCGTACCGAAACTTTTCTGAAAGTTTCATTAAAATCTCAAACTTGGAGCTCATACACTTTCCTGGTGAATGAAAGTTTGTGTAGTTTTAGACCCTAGCGCTCAATAGTTTTGGAGATATTGATATACCATATTTTTTTAGTTTGTACGAATCAAAATTCCCATAAAATATATTTATCACTTCTACGTGCATCTATAACAATCGTCAAAATTATTTTTAATTTCATTACAATAAATGTATACTAAAATGGTCACATGAAGAAGAAATCACTTTCTCGCACAAGTATCGAACTGTATTTTTTGACGACGTGTAAGAAGCTCAATTTTCACACGTGTCACTTTTATTTGATAATACCTATGTAATATTTACTGCGGCGCTGCCGAGTATGAAACTTCAATACAACTAATTCATCATACCGTAAAAGTAAAAATTTGTAAACTTTAGTGCGGAAAACTAACGAAATCCACCGAAATACTATAGATAAAAAGTTATATACAAACTTTCGATGTATAATATTTTGAGGTTAGGTTTGTCGAGCTTGATCTAATTTGCAATTTAAGTTTATAAAAAAATAATAAGATCAAATGATTTTTTATTTTGACAAAAAATAATCGTACTAACATAGCTTATATTTGTTTAAATTATAAATTTAAAAAGACACAAACAAAATAAAAAAGGCAAAAATCGATTCCAACAGCTCGGATATCCCGTTAAATTAAAAATTAGTTATTAGTAATTTAAAAGGGTTATATATTATAAAAATGATTTTATAATTAACAACTTTCAATCCTAGTATGTGAAAATTAGTCCTACAACAATTATATTCTCTGCGAAATATTGTTCCTGGATCGGATAGGTGAAAGGTCATTCGTAGTACGAAAAAAATAGGTACTACGAAGCTGAAATTCATGTACTCAGTTCGTAGTATAGTTGTGCCAACATTAGTAGTTAAAATTTAAAGTATGGTACTTATTAAAATTATACTATCACATTTTTTTTCAATACTTTACTACAGAAATTATACATACTATGTGTAGTATTGATTTTAATGGTATTTACGTTTTTCCGTATATGTATGGATGTGTGTGTGTGAGAAATGAAGTTTATAAATTTCCTTCGCGAGTTTCAATTTAATATGAATAATTCTAACGGGAAATTATTTAAAATAATAATACAAATAAACATTCCTATCTAGAAAAAAATCGTTGGAGCCATTTTTCCATAACAGTCGTTTTATAGGTCATAAAAATGAATTTTAGGTAATAACTCTAAAAAACGAATTTTATTGAAAAAGAAATATAGAATAAAATTGATAGAACAAAAAAGTGAATCTTTTTAGTATTATACGTTTTTTACCAAAGTTAATATTTTTCAAATTATTTATGAAAATTATTAAAATTTAACACTTTCTTACTGATAGTTTGATAAATGTTGATTTTAGAATAACGTGTGTAATATTATTACAATAAATAAGAGTTTAATGGTGAATAACTGCTCAATTCATTTTTAGCAAAAATAATTTTATTTCATGGAACTATGTTAGTCGACGTTTCACTCTCTTATCATAGTAGAGCCTTTTCAAGACCAAACATAAATTAGAATCTAAACAAAAAATAGTAATAACATTGTTTAGTAGTTTGTAAAAATCAATATATAAAGACATCAGGATTGACATTCAATCAACGCATAAATTGGCCTACTTACATACATGATTATAGACAATAATATAAGCAAGGAATCAATATTCCATCTCTTTAATTATACAAAGTATTGAATTTGTTATAACTTAATACAATTAAAAGTTGTACCAAACATATAGCACTCGTCAAAAATGCATGTCAAACAGAAACAATATTGTGAAAATAATACATAGGTTTCTATACAAAACATAGAAGGCATTCACACAGGTCTGTGAGCAAGCCTTCATCACCCCTCATCCTTACTTTAAAATTTATGTCTAAATCGTACTATAAATACGCGAAGATGCAAGACAAAGTTTCGGATCAATAATCAATAAACTTTTTGTTTACGATCATAGAATGTCACGAGATGAGACTTTTTTATAAAAATAGTACAATCAAGCAGATTTTACATAAATTTTTACAGACCTGGAAAATATAATGGAGGACAGTAGTGGGGATGAACTGTTGATAAGGCTTCTGTCTGAAGAAGAAGAAGATGCGTCTAATTCGAAAGATCCTGTACTACTACCATCTCCCGAAGAGGTAAGAGAAGTCATAAATGTCTCTGAAATTAACCCAAACTTTGCGCTGTGAAAGGGGTAAATAATAATACAGCAGCGCCATCACCTTTTGAACCAATGCCTGGTTGCTCTTGGTGGGATGATGATGGGAGACAGACATCAATGGCGATCAATAATAACGAGCATAATACACTTAATACGATGATTTCGTCTAAATCACCAGGTACAGAGAATACAGGTTAATTTAAGTGTACATTTATAAATTACACATTTTTACGTAATGTTGGTACATCATATTGTAAACAAATACCTTGAGCAGGGAGATGGTGCTACTACTACTAAAAACTGCATTACAATTCATAAAGAATCATCGCGATATTACCGACAATTCAAGTTATAAGATAATTAAGAGTGTCAATATTACCTCCACCACCTAATGCGAATGTGTATACGTGGTTTGAGGCTGAAATAAATGATTTATATCGTCATGTGTGTGAATATGCGTGAGCTTCAGATTATATTGGTATAACTATAAATTCTGACCAATTTGTTCACGGTTCTCTATGGATTTCTTTTAGACTGGCTCGTGATTTTTCACCGATAGATCTACTCGAGTTATTAGCTTGTGTAGCACAGAGTAATGTCAGTTTTAAAATCGATGATGATATGAAAGTCAGCATTGTTTCTAAACCAGGGAAACG
This sequence comes from Anastatus disparis, assembly GCA_017163975.1. NCBI lineage: Eukaryota > Metazoa > Arthropoda > Insecta > Hymenoptera > Eupelmidae > Anastatus > Anastatus disparis. The sequence continues at coordinate 7,032,443 of JAFFSR010000349.1, read as the reverse complement.
CAGTCAGGTGTCACTCACTAGCGAATTAATTTTCAAGAAATCTATTCTAGATATTCGAAATACCTACAACCTTTGCATTCCACGCTCGCTAGTCGCTGCTTATGTATATGCTATACGTGGTCAGATGCGCAGTGATATTTACCATGACAGGTGACTTAGAACAAGAAACCACACAGCACAATATCAGAAAGTGCAAGCGTTTAAACTTTTCAAAGCTGCGAGAGTTACGATACCCGAAACAGGTTGTGGTATTGAAAAAATAAAATTATTTCTTCAATACCACAACAAGAATATTATGCGCTTTTCGGAGTTATAGTAGTTTATTCTTTTCAAAACTTTGCTAGAGGCTATAAACCACTTCACGATGGCGCTTTTTGTACACAATGTTAGTAATGTGGTTAGATATACCTTAAATATAATGTATTATGAAAATTGTAATCGTTACCAACCAATTTTAAATTTACTCGCAGCAGCTGGTAGCCGTGGTTATTGCATACCTTGTGATAACAAGTATAAGGAGTCCTACTTGCGATATAAATCAGGAAAAAATAAAATGTATTCAATGCACTAGAGATTTTTACGGTAATGTTTATCTGGAAAATCATAAAATCTCAAAATCTTTCGATAATTTTCAGTCGGTGTACGAGAGCATAAAAATTTGTCGTTTGTGCAGTAAAACAGTTCGAAAGAGCGATAAAGATCCACATGATTCTAATACGATATTTTGCAAAATATGTAATGGTAAAGTACCGATCGAACACTTTTGTTACAAGAAAAAGTTTTAAGCAAATTATTTGTATAGCCCACAGTGCACAAGGCTTTCATGCGCAATTTATTCTTAAGCATTTGACAGAACGTACAGATCTCAGACATAACCCAGATGTAATTTCAAAAGGGTCAAAAATAATCATAATGGAAATTTCAACCGTTAAATTTATAGACAACTAAAATTACTTACACATGAGTTCAGCTTCATTACCAAAAGCTTACGGTTTTGCTAATATTGAGAAAGGTACATTTCCTCATTTGTTTAATACACCAGAGAATCAAAATTACGTTCGAGAAATGCCACCTGTGTGGACCTTTTCACCATATTCGACGAAGGTCGATGAGTGACGAGAATTTATACAGTAGTATAATGAAAAAAATGAAAATTACATATTTAATTTTAGAAATAAGATTATGAAATATTGTTGACAAGATGTAAAAATTTTACGATTAGCATGTTTGGCCTTTCGCAAAACCTTCATAGAGTGTGGTAATACAGATCCATTTGTAGAGTGCACCACCATCGTATCATCTTGTATGCGTGTATATAGAAAAAATTTTTTACAAAAAGACACTATAGGGTAGTTATAGACAATCAAACAAGCAGTCTATGAAGGCGATGCAATAGCTGTGTTAGATGAAAATGTGCTGAATCATCGAATCCAGTATACTGTCCAAGCTCGAGAAAAGAGACTTCCCGAGGGCCCTCTGGTGGATGGATACTGCGAACTTGAAAACGGTACGGAAATTGTTTTACAATTCCACGGGTGTCATTGGCATGGCTGTGTATGATGTTACACAGTAAACCGTGACTCACGCCTCGTAAACGGTGAAAATATGGATGAACGTTTCAAGAGAACCACGCGAATATCCAAAAAGATAAAAACCCACGGTTATCATCTTATAGAAAAGTATAAATGTGATTTTGATAACAAAACTCTGTTTAAACTCATTGTGGGGTAAATTCAGCCAACAAGTAAATATGACAAACGCTAAAGTAGTAGATGACCCGCAGAGATTGTTGGAATTACTCTGCAGTGTCGAGACCGAGATCGATTCAATTTTACCGATCGATGAGACAACAATTTATGTAAGCTGGCACAACAAAGAATCGACAGTTGAGCCATCACCATAATGTAACATTGTCGTAACCGCTTACACCACAGTCTTGGCACGTTTAAAACTCTACGAAGAATTGCAACCGCTTGGTGAACGTGTATTATATTATGATACTGATTCTATTGTGTACGTAAGTCGCGTGGGTGAGTACGATGCGAAAACAGGGCCGTTCTTGGCACAAGCATCACATCATTCGTCTCTGGAGGAGCTATTAGACACACACGGTTTCACGATATTGTAACATGTCCTGAATGTAAAATATGCGAGCATGTGTACTCAAAGAGACGATTCATGAATAACGAGATTAGCTATCCATACGGTTATAAATCTAATTAAAAATAAATTATTGTAAATATATTATCACTAAAGAAAAAATATGATATAGGATAGTGAGAATTAAAACACTAACTATTTTAAAATAAATTTTTATATTTTATCAAAATGAAAAACAAAACAATAAATTTATTTTCTATTAATTAAGTAGTCATCAATTTTTTTCAAAAGCACAGGTTCCAAAATAATCCGCATCCTTTCCACCCTCGTTCTGAATCTTTCTCGATCACGAGCCACTTGCTCCTACTCTCCACGTCATGCTGTACGACTCGCATAGTCCCACACGCGCATCACATAAATTTCCGGCTTACCCTTTTTGGAATGCATTTGTTTTGTTTCATTCATCGTCCACTGTACTTTCTGTAGACTCTCTTTTTTATAAAACAGTTAAGAATCAAGAGTTTAAATCTGATTAATTATTTGATAAAAATTTATTACCTTTCTCAATTTCTTGGCTATTGCTCACGATAGCAGCACTTGTTCAAGATTAACCAGTACTGACTGTTTACCAACACTTTTAATTTTATACTACGAATGATGGTGATGGTGATGGTGGTAGTGGTTGAGGGAAAGGCCTGAGTCAGGTGGCTGAGAAGCGAAATAATACTAGCATCAACCAGCTATATAGCTGAACAGCTAAATAATTGGCTAGCGCCAGCGCGCGCCGCCGCCCTCTGCTTTTCCTCGTCACTACTAATGATCATATATGTAGAGTGGTTGGAGGATTTAACGAGGTTAGTAGTAGAAGTTTAGCAGCAGCGGTAACATCGACGTTTGCAGGTGGGTGCATCCGTGGACTTTGATGATTTGTGGACCCAACTTACATGGTAAAACTGTATTTGTGGAGAATTTCCCGCATTATATTGATCGCATGAGTGATTCGAGCGTATACTCTTGTACTAAACTGAGTGGCAACCAATTTATAAGGAGTCGGATAAGGGAATCGAATTTTACTAGGGTTTACCAAAGAGCGAAGATTATGCCAACGATCCACGAGCAAAACACTTGATTCTTGACGATCTGAAGGGAGAATCGTGAAGCAGAGCTGTAGTCAATCTCTTTACCAAAGGCAGTCATCCCAGTAACTTGAGTGACATCTTTATCTCGCAAAATCTCTTTCAGCGAGAAATCTCTCTAAACTCTAATTACATCGTGGTATTTGAAAATCCGTGGAATCGAGCGCAAATAAATCATCTGGTGCGTCAAGTCTGTCCCAAAGAGCCTCGTTTTTGCACAGGAGGTATATCTTGATGCCACAGCATAGCCACATGACTATTTGTTTATAGATCTGAAACAGGGTACGCCTAAAAATGTGAGATTTCGTACTTGTATATTTCCGTTCGACAAACATCAGTATAATTATGTGCCTCATTGCACGCCCATAAGCTGGTGCGACTCAAATATTCTACTAGTCGTGTGATTGTTATGAAGTCGATAAGACGGTAAGTCGTGGCACACCAATCCTAGAAAAGTACTTAACTCAATTACATTGTTTGTGTAAAATCGAATTTTGTCAACTCAAGGCCATATTACGCGAAGTTAATTTTAAACTTTTAACGTACATTTGCGAGTGTGCTTTAAACATTTTACGTAGAAATATTCCACTTAGCAAGTATTACGAAAGACAATTGCGAAAATTCGCACTTCTGTTGCGAAAACTCGCTAAACTGGGTAGTTTGTAGGTCAAATCAGCATATTTACTACAGCTAATTGTGAAACTTGTTTTATTGGCATGGAATATGCAAAAAAAAATGAATTTAGTACGGCGAAAGTGCTTGAAACAAGAGCAGCAGCATAACGTGACTACTACCAATCATACACCACCAGTATCCAGTGACGAGACACCTGGTACAGCTAAGACACGCTTTAACGAGGAAATGAGTAAAATTTTACATTTTGTGGGTGATAAGCGCCAAAAATCTTTGGAATATCACCAAAACTTTCAACGTTACTTACATCTACACGAGAAGAAGAAGAATGAGAATTAGGGTATAATACGTCCAAACTAGACAACATTATTAGAAACGGAAACGACAATGGGTACAGAAAATGACTAAATCGACGACGTACAGCTTGTTGAGTCGGTACCGCAGAAATTTCGAGCATTGTTAGGCATCTCATTAGACACTTGTAGAAAGCTGGTTATATTGAATGGGATAGTCGTGGTGTAATCAAGCTAGATGGCGCTGTTGTCAAAGGTACTAATATTGTCGATTTAGTGAATGAGGCTATGAGAAAAAGAAAAAGACCACCACCACGCAGATACAAACAGTTTGCACGCGTCTTGCGACAAGTTAGTACACCTTGAGAATTCATTGGTAACGATCAACTGGTGCGTACGATTGCATCTCATAGCCCTGAGCCATCGCTGTCATAGTTGTCAGAAAACAAAGTTTATTATATTTTAACAGCTACTAGTCAAACAAACGTAAAGGAGAAAGAAGTTAAGAATTCGAAAATGCGTAAAAAATTTGGTAATGAGCTAGCAGCTACCCCATCAACCCCTGCAAAAAAGAGTCGCATCGAACAGCTAAAATGGACCCGTATGTAAAAGCATGGAAGGAAGTAATGGAGGGGGAGGAGAAGGAGGAGGAGTAAAAAAAGGAGGAGAATACTGGTACTTTTATAGACTGATTGATTTCAGTTGTACCCTTTGAAATGCATCCACCAGGCTACTAGTTTCTTGGCCCAGGAACGCATCTCGAAGAGCGTCTGAGACGTGGTTAGAGAGAAAAAAATCCTCTTGGAAATGCTTGTTTAGAACACGATATTTTAGATTTAAATAGAAAAATAACGAATCATATAAAAGTCGACAGGCTGCTGGCTGAACGAGCATTTTCACGCATGCTCTCGGAGACTGCGGATGGTAATGAAAAGACTGCAGCTGTTATTTCTGTTTTGTGTATGATCAGCAAAATCGCGTTCAATAAATTTTTGAAATGCATTGAAAATACATTCGAAAGACAACGAAAGAAAGAAAAAATGCTAGTTTGTAAGAGAAGGAGGAGCAATGAGAAAGAAGGAGAAAAAGAAGAAGGAGATGACGAAGCCAGACGATCTTAAGCATTATTACTATAATCTTTCTACACCATCAGCGTACGCTGGTCCTCATCTACAAAAACACGCAAAACCCAGAAAATTTGATAACAATACGATTGCCGAATGGCTGAAGAGTCAGGATGCACATACTTTACCCGAACTCGTAAAACATCGTTTTCCTCGTCGACATTACAACGTTCCCAGCCCCTTTTAAGTATGGGAAGCTGACTTGGCAGATTGTAGATCACTCAAAACCTACAATGATGGGTACAGCTATATTCTCATTGTCATTAATGCACTTTCAAAGTTTGCCTGGGCAGAGCCTCTTTTCGACAAAACCAGCCGAAGCGTCGCTGTAGCATTAGACAAAATTTTATCGCGATGTAATAGTAGACATCCTATTTACCTACAGACTGATAAATGTAAGGAATTCATCGGCCGAGAGGTACAAGAGGTGCTGAAAAAGAAACATATTACCTATCGAGTCGTCAGAGACCCTGATATAAAGGCAGCCATTGTCAATCACTTTATTCGATTTTGCTTTACTTATTTGCGTACAAGACAAGTTATATAGATATTTTGCAAAAAATTTTGACGTGTTACAGCGAGTCATGGCACAGTGCCATAAAAATGCCCTCTTCCAATGTCAACTTATATAACGCTCACGTGATACGTCAAAATTTGACGTTGCGTTTCAGCGAAAAAGAGCCGTTTCGAGTAGCTAAATACAGCGTTGGTGATCTGGATCGTGTCGATCGTGCTAAAACAACCTTCAGGAAAGCATACGAGGATGGCTGGACTCTAGAACTATCTAAAATTATAAGAGTCGACACAAGACAACAACCACCCGTCTATACTTTGACAGATCTTGAAGGAGAAAAAATTGACGGATATTTTAACGAAGAACAGTTGAGCAGAGTGCACAAGGATTTGGATAGCGAAGCGTTTGAGGTTGATGAGGTTTTAAGAAGCACAGGTAGGTGGTCGAAAAAACAATATTTGGTCAGTTGGAGAGGGTATACAGAAAAATTCAATTCTTGGATAACAAATAAAGATTTGAAAAATTTATAATACACGATAAATTTTATATGGTTTTACCGAGCAGCAGCAGCAGCAAGTTTGTCTTCCCACACAATGTAACGACACATTTTACAACACAATTATTACAAAATTTTTATCTTCGTGGCAACAGGTGTGTAGGACTCATGGAAATTTAAATATTTCTCACATTTCAGCATATAACAGTGGTAGAACGGGAGGGTGTGATTTCTGTTAAAACAGCCAAACGTGAAATCGCGAATGTTTTACAAGAAAAAGAGGGCACTCAATAGAGGGCCGAAGTATTTACCCGAGTTAAGCCTGCTGTTTATCGTGACATTGAAAGTCTCTCAGAAGAAATAAATAATCTTAAAAATGTGAAAAATCGTTAATATTTTAAAATCCAAGCTGGTGGCTCTGTACAGGTTAGATGTCGATGTAATTAAGATTGCATAACTTATATGCACACATTTACACTATCGGGAAAATTACTTAGAATTTTAGGTTTGGGAAATATACTAACTTCCTCTTTCAAAAAAAAAAAAGAACACTGCATTGCCTGTAATCGTTCAGCAACCCTTGTAAACAGATTACCAGCCGTACTCATGGTTTACAGCAACATTTGCCAATCTTATGTAACAGGTGACATGCGCACTAGCTTCCTACGTATAATCTCGCTTTATTTGTGCGATTGAGTTTACTGAAGCGTTGAAATTAAAAACTTTTCACCACCCATGTACCTACCACTGCTGTCTTCAGTGTTTTAGTCCATCAAAATGGATATTAGAGACGAACACGGATTTCCCATTTTATTCGACTATGGTACACTGGTTGTAACGCTTCACTTGGAGATTTTTTGATAACAAAATAGTTGGTGGTGGAGGGGTAAGTGCGTTAGAGTTGGTAAACCTTGTTTTTGTTATCACAAACATCTCAGCGGCTAAATGCTCGTAAAGTAGTGAAGTTACGAAAAAGAAGAAGAAGCGAAACAAGAAAACACGTGCAGCTAGAGAATTTTCTGAAAATTAAAATTTCAAGGTGGGATTGTTACATACAGAATCTTGTGAGTCGATCAAGTCAGAATTATCACCCTTTGAATTACTCTCGACATAGACTGCAATTAAAGACTCGTACTGGGTACAGTACAAACCGATATCTTAACTCCACGACCAATCACCAATTGAATTCACCATCCCTAGCAACACTGAGTATCTAGACTTGGCTCATAGAATGTTAAGTGTGAGTGAACTAATGCTGAACCACCTCAAGATCCGAACGTTGGACCAATAAATAATCTTTTGCATTCGTTGTCCAATTAAGTAGACGTGCTATTTAATCAGAAACCTGACGATACCACAGGTGGTGATGCAGATCTCAGTCAGCGTAAAGCAATTATGATTGACAGGAACATTAATTCGCTCAGCCATTTACATTGTGATGTTTTTAATCAAGACAAATTATTACTGGGTGGTATTGAAGTTAGAGTAAGGCTCGTGCGTTCTCGTTACGGCTTCTGTCTCATGGATCCCGCTGGTGCTTTTACAGTATATATTACCGAGGCTACGCTTTTTGTGCGTCGAATAAGATTAAATCCTTTACTTGTGCCAGCACACGAAAAACTATTGTCACAGGCTATTACAAAATACCCACTAACACGTGTTGAAGTTAAGGCTGTTATGTTACATAATGGTGTATATGGGGAAACAATCGACAATGTCATATAAGATCAACTGCCAAAAAGAATTATACTCGATTATGTTAAGAATAAAGCTAACAACGGTGATAAAAGTCTTAACCCATTCAATTTCAAGAATTTTAATATTAATTTTTTATGAATGTACATTGATGGAATGCAGGTGCCATCAAAACTCTTACAACCAGGTTTAAAAAAAAACAAAATGTACGTTGATGCTTATCATACACTTTTTTCCGGCACTGGTATTTACTTTATGAATTTAGGCAACTTGATTACCCGTAAAGACTATCGGAACAGTTACTGCCTATTCGCTTTTGATTTGACGCCTGATTTATCAGCGAGCGATAGTAGTCATTGGGATTTGATAAAAAATGGTACTGTACGAATTGATGATAGATTTGTTAAATGTAAATTTTATAATTCATGCTAAATACGACAGTTTGTTCGAAATTAACTCGTCAAAACAGGTTGTCGTGGATTACAGCGGTTGAGTAGTGGTAGGGATATATTTTTCGCTATTTAAGTAGAGCAAAGCCATCTTTATTATCTCGAGCAACTTTCATTGTAAACAGTATGGACGTGGTGATTGACGTGCAGTTTTTAAAGAACAACAAAAATCGTTTGATTTCAAAGGAGGTAGTTGTACTTGCTACTCATAAAAACTTTACTGCTCATTGGATTGTGACGCCTCTTTGTAATTTAAGACGCTTACCTATAAGTGTTTTGAGACAGAACGATTGGGTGACACTGAATCATCATGGCCTAGAGTAGTACGAAGGTCATATATCGATAAAAAGATTATACAAGAATTTGGAAGATATTTGCAAGCACTGTCGTACAATTTTCGAGCGAGGTCAAGAAAAGGTTGAACTACTTTCCAAGCTCACCACCTGTAAGATTAAAAATTTAAAAAAAGAACAAGATTGTCCAGCTATTAGAAATTTAGATTTCAGCACTGTACAGGGCTTTTTCCATAATAACAATTAAAAGTTATAAACAACTAATTTCTAGTAGGCTACTCTATCTCGCACGATTAACTTTTTACAATGTTTAACATCGATTCTGAAAGTTTAGATACCCCTCTACAAAATGTATAATTCAGATTTTTTATTAAGTGATTAGATAGACCTTAAACATTCATTTGAACATTGGATCTTTCGCTCCGATGCATGAATTAACGTTAGTAGTAGGGGAAACGGAGGAGAAATGTATGACGGGTAGTTTGCCCAGCATGTTTTTAGGCGCAAATTTGGGCACCGTAGATATTCCTTTTTCTTTTCTACAAACTTCTTAATTGTTATTAACTTTTATAAAAAGCCCGCTTTTCGTAAGCTAATTAAAGTTAATAACATTTTTAAAAATGTAATAATTCATATACATTTATAAAAGTTATTGTCTTTTTTTCTTAAACATGCCATTGTAGTTAATAACTTTTCATAAATTTTCATTAAGTTTATAAATAGCATAAATGTTTTTTATGCTTTTTGAAGAATGTAATTGTTTGTTGTATTTAGAACAATAATAATTGCTTTAGAAATTATTTTTAATTTTGGCACTGGATTTAAATATACGTCTTTATATTATTATTTTGTCACTAAAAACTTCAAAACATCTCAGAAGCAATAACTGTTATTTATTATTATTCCTAAAAAAATTAGATAAACCTTTTTTTATTAGATAAATTTTTTTTTAAATTAAAAATACATATTCATTAATAAAATTTTTCATTCATTTAAATTCTAAAATAGTAAATTTTTCAGATATTCTTTTCCAATCCAGTCATAATATTTGTAGAAGATTAAGTGAGCAGGTATATTTTACTTACAAGAAGGGACTCTGACCCCATCGTTTAAATTTAAAATTATGTTATACAAACAATTTCAATTCTCCTCCTCTAATAACAAATTATTAATCCATTCATTTTTAAATGAAACTCGTATTTCTAAGATGTAATTATCAATTTCACCATTTTTTTATAGAATATGTGATTAATGTTCATATAATTCTTAAATTTGTCGATTTTATATCAAATATACGAGTTTTAATTTTATTTTATTACTATAGTGTTTGTAGCAAAATAGTTAGATTGTATCATGTTATTTCTACTTTATTGTTGTCGGACTCACTACAAGAATCACTATTTTTGTCGGACAACACAATATTATGCCATCACTGACTCTTATCTATCATGGAGAATTTTTGTCCGACATGTATTAATCATGAAACATAATCTCATATAAATGACATGTTTACGCTGTCGGTCTGAAAAAACGCAGATAGATATTTGTCGGACAAGATGATCACTTGATTTTATAATTAATTATTAAACAACCATACAAAAATGAGCTGTGTATGTATCCTAAAACATAACCACGTAGAAGCAACACATTCACGGCGGTAGACAAACTCATTGCAGCAGTGTTTCTGTCCGACACAATATATTTCGAGTTTCTCATAAAATTATCTTTTAAATTTATTAAAGTAAAGTATGTATTCATCTTAAAACAAAACATCATGAATTCAACAAGTTCCGTGCCTGTTTACTCAAAAAGGCCGCAGCTACGAAAATTTTCGCAGAGAAAAAGTGTGGTTGACTTGCTAAAATTAAACCACTCACAAAGTTTGAAGTATGTATTAATCAATTATAGAAAAGGGCGCTGGCCTGGAGACTAATATATCTTATCCGTAAAAAAATTATTGAACTTCCTATTTTTTATTTCCAAAAATTACTACTAATATATTAAAGTGAAGAATTTAGACTTTTTTTTTCTTACGTGAATATCTTTTGCATTATTGTCACATACATACACATACACACGTGCACCTTTAACACACGAATGCACACATAAACTTATATACACACATACACATACACACATACAGATACACATACATACATACACACATACACATACACACATACACATACTCACATACACATACACACATACACATACACACATGCACATACACACATACACATACACACATGCACATACACACATACACATACACACATGCACATACACACATACACATACACACAAACACGCATATACACATATCCATACACATACACTTACTCATATACACATACACACATACACAATTTCTGACACTCCGTCTCCGTCACCGTATCCGTTTCTCCGACTCTGCCTTTCCGACTTTTCGTCTTTGTCTCTCCGTCTCCGTTTCTTCGTCTTCGTTTCTCTGTCTCCATTTCACCGTCTATGTTTCTTTGAATCTGTCTTTCCAACTTTTCGTCTCCGTCTCTGTGGCTCCATCTCCGTATCTCCATCACCAACTCTTTATCCCCATCTCTCCGATTTTGCATCTCCGTCTACGTTTCTCCGATTTTGCATCTCCGTCTACGTTTCTCCGATTTTGCATCTCCGTCTACGTTTCTCCGTCTTCGTTTCTCCGTCTCTGTTTCTCCGACTCCATCTTTCCGACTTTTGGTCACCGTCTCTCCGTCTCCATCTCTCCGTCTCTATGTCTCCAACTCCGTCTCTTCGACTCTCCGTCTCCGTCTCTCCATCACCGTCTCTTTGTCACTGTCTCTTCGTCTTCATAACTCCATCAGCGCCTCTCCGCCCCCATCTTTCCGTCTCTCCGTCATTATGTGTCCGTCTCGCCACCTCTATGTCTTCGTCTCTTTACCTCTGACTCCGTTTCCGTCTTTCCATCTCCGACTCTCTACCTACATTTCTCCAACTCCATCCCTCCATCTCCGTCTCTCCATCTCCAAAAATTTTCAACCCACAAAATCAATCGAAGTATTATCAAAGTCGAGGTAGAATGGAGCATATAGATTGCTCAGATGTAAAGAGTATCCCCCCTTCTGATAATAATGGGAAAAAAGTAATAATAAAACTCTCCAAAAATCAGATGAAAAGAAGAATCTTTCAGATGGAAAATATATACTTGAATCTGACACTGAATTTACAAATTTTGTAAATAATAGTATTCCACGACAGTTGATCAGTTTCTAAATTATCCACTCGTTCTATTAATATTTTTAACAAAAAATTTAAAACTGTATCTTCTCAGTATGTACCAAAAGAATCAAAACTAAACAGTCAAAATGAAAAAAATTACTACTCTTATATTTAAGTGAAGAATTAAGACTTTTTTTTCTTATGCCAATATCTTTTGCATTATTAACATATACATACACATACACACGTGCACCTTTAACATACAAATGCACACATACACATACATATACACATACACACAAACACACATATACACATATTCAATCACATACACTTACTCACATACACATACACAATATCCGACACTCCGTCTCCGTCTCTCCGTCTCTCCGTATCCGTTACTCCGACTGCATTTTCGCGTCCCCGCCTTTTCGTCACCGTCTCGGTCTCTCTGTCTCCGTCTCCGTCTTCGTCTTAGTTTCTCTGTCTCCATTTCTTCGTCTCCGTTTCTTTGATTCTGTTTTTCCAACTTTTCGTCTCCGTCCCCGTATCTCCATCACCAACTCTTCGTCCCCATCTCTCCGATTCTGCATCTCTGTCTCCGTTTCTCCGTCTTCGTTTCTCCGTCTCCATTTCTCCGTCTCTGTTTCTCCGACTCCATCTTTCCGACTTTTGGTCACCATCTCTCCGTCTTCATCTCTCCGTCTCTATGTCTCCAACTCCGTCTCTTCGACTCTCCGTCTCCGTCTCTCCATTACCGTCTCTTCGTCTCCGTTTCTCTGTCTCCGCCTCTCCATCACCATCTCTTCGTCTCCGTCTCCCCACCACCATCTCTTCGTCTTCATATCTCTATCTCTCCGTCTCCCTCTCTCCGTCCCCGTACCTTTGTCTCCGTCTCTTCGTCTCCCTCTCTTCGTCTCTGTTTCTCCGTCTCCGTTTCTCTCTTTCCATTTCTCTGTCATTGCCTCTCCGTCTCCGTTTCTCCGCATCCGTCTCTTCCTCTCCGCTTCTCCGTCTCCGTTTCTCTGACTTCGTCTTCGTCTTTTAGTCTCCGTCGCCATTTCTCCATCTCCGACTTCTCGTCTCCATCTTTTCGTCTCCATCTCCGTCTCTTCGTTACTGACTCTCGGTCTTCATATCTTCATCACCGTCTCTCTGCCCCCATCTTTCCGTCTCTTTATCATTATGTGTCCGTCTCGCCGCCTATATGTCTTCGTCTCTTTACCTCCGACTCCGTCTCCGTCTTTCCATCTCCGACTCTTCACCTACATTTCTCCTACTCCATCCCTCCATCTCCGTCTCTCTATCTCCAAAAATTTTTAACCCACAAAATGAATCGAAGTATTATCAAAGTCGAGGTAGAATGGAGCATATAGATTGCTCAGATGTAAAGAGTATCCCCCCTTCTGATAATAATGGGAAAAAAGTAATGATAAAACTATCCAAAAACCAGATGAAAGATGGAAAATATATACTTGAAGCTGATACTGAATTTACAAATTTTGTAAATAATAGTATTACACGACAGTTGATCAGTTTCTAATTTATCTACTCGTTCTATTAATATTTTTAACAAAAAATTTAAAACTGTATCTTCTCAGTATGTACCAAAAGAATCAAAACTAAACAGTCCAATTAAAAAAAATTACTACTATTATATTTAAGCGAAGAATTAAGACTTTTTTTTCTTATGTCAATATCTTTTGCATTATTAACATATACATACACATACACACGTGCACCTTTAACATACAAATGCACACATACACATACATATACACATACACACAAACACACATATACACATATTCAATCACATACACAATATCCGACACTCCGTCTCCGTCTCTCCGTCTCTCCGTATCCGTTACTCCGACTGCGTTTTTGCGTCTCCGTCTTTTCGTCACCGTCTCCGTCACTCTGTCTCCGTATGTCTATGTCCGTCTCTTCATCTTCATCTCTCCGTCACCATCTCTCCGTCTCCATCTCTCCGTTTGTCCATCTCCGTCTCTCCATCTTTCTCACCGTCTCTCCATAATTACAATTATAATAAAGTGAAGAATTCAAACTTTACCTCCTGAGAATATCTTTTGCATAATTGTCACATATATATATACGCACACACGTGCACCCACACACATACACACACATATATATATATATATATATATATATATATATATATTCCCATGTACATTTTCACACACACATGTCACATACACACGTACACATGAACACATACACTCATATACATACACAGATACACATACACTCATGCACATAAACAGATACACACATACACATACACAACATTTGCCTCTTTATCTCCGTCTTTTCGTCTCTGTTTCTTTGTCTCCGTTTTTCCGTCTCCGTTTCACTTTTTTCGTCTTTTTGTCTTTATCTCTCCGTCTCTCTATCTCTGTCCCTATGTCTATGTCTCTCCATCTTTGCCTCTCCGTCTTCGTCTCTCTGTCTCTGCTTCTCCGTCTCTGTCTCTCTGTCTCCGTCCTTCCCTCTATGTCTCTCCGTCTCTGATTCTTCGTCTTTGTCTCTCCGTCTCCAATTCTTCGTCTTTGTGTCTCTTTATCTGTCTCTTCGTTTTTGTCTCCTTGTCCCTCAGTCTATGTCTCTTCGTTTTCGTCTTTTTGTCTATGCCTCTGCGAGGTAAATTAAGCTTGTATAATATAAATTTTTATTCTTAAATGTATTATACTCATTAAAATAAATTCTTATTCGTATACAAAATAATTATAATAACAATTTATTGAAATACATAAAATTGTTTGGGTTGGATTTTGATGATGTGTACGTAGCTAATATTTTAATTCATGTGTATCGATAGTTAATATTTCAATTCAGAATTTAAATAAGCACTTGAATTATTAAGAAATAAATACATTTTAATATATTTAAACAATCATCTATCCATATACTGTGTTGCCCATCAATATCGAAGAACCTAAAGTATATGTGTTAAATCAAAAATTCTATAGTTTGAAATATTAAAAGTTTTGTAGCTCTTCTCCTAATAGTTTACCCAAGTAGAGCAAAAGTTTAAAGAAGAAACAAAATAGTGCTTAATGAGTGAAATCAACCTTACCGAACTCGAGCAATTGAAAATTACATGAAAGTAATAAATGAATCAATCAGAAAATAGCAATCCTGAGATTCATAAATTCATAATTTTTGTAGATTCTACTCTCAATTCGCAACTAGAAATGTCTTAATGAGTAATTCTCTACACCCCATAGTTTTTGAGTAAAATAATAACACAGGCCCACAAAATGAAAAAAAATGTCTGAACTTTTGACCGGACATACATATTCCCATGTATTTTTCGACGCTGAATCCGAATCTGTAATAAAAATATAGGGTTTTCCTACCTTTTCTCAGAGTTTTATTGAAAAAACCTCATTTTTTACGGTTTTTTTGCGGTTTTTCGAGTCTAGAAAAAACAAATCATGAGATACGGTTAATTGGACTTCAAAATCGAATTCTACGGGAAAAAATACACGGGAAACCATACCTTCAAATTTTTTTAACGCGATTCTAGTCCTCTGTATGGGGCTGAAAAGATGAGGAAATCGGTAAAAATCGAAATTTTGCCTAAAATGGATTTAAACAATATTAAAATTTAATCATGCGTCTTTTGAAGAGTCGATAAACATTGGAAATACTATCCTGGGGGTTTTTCAGATTGCTGATCATGAATTTGAAGTCAGATTGTGTAAAAACTACTTCTAGAGGGCGGTGACAAGAACTGTATATTGTAAATTTATCGATTTTTTAAAAATTTTACGTCTGAAATACTAATTTTAGAGTCTTTCACAGCATTGACTGTAAATTCAAGATATTAACTTAGCCTATTCTGTACGTTAAACTTAACATTTTGTCTATGTTTGTCTCTCTCTCTCTCTCTCTCTCTCTCTTCCGATGTGTTTTTAAATTGGCTTACGCTTACGTACACGTTTCTCTTCGAATGACCGATGTAGTGGATTTCTGACACGTTTTTGTCCTTTTTCGCAGCTGTTTCTCTTTTTATCATCCAGCAGTAATCTGCTAACATGTTGATACCCCAGTTTCCTTGAAATCTACGTTCAAACTCCTTTAAATCTTGGTGAAATCGTTCACCATGCTCTTCACTAAAGTCTCCGTTATTTTCAGGAAACTGATCAACGTGTGAATCAAGAAAATGAAGTTTTAAGTTCATTAGACAACCCAATTTTTCAAAATTACGTACCATTCTTTTCACAATAGCTTTATAATTCGTGTCTTTGGCATTACCCAAAAATTTCGTCGATACCTCTTTAAAACTTAACCATGCTGCCTTTTCAACATCAGTCATGCTTTGTTCAAAGTTTTCGTCTCTAAATAAAGTTCGGATTCCAGGACCATCAAAAATACCTTCATTTAATTTAGCATCAGATTTATGGGGAAATACTTTGCTTATATATTGGAAGCATTGACCGTCCTTGTCCAAAGCTTTAACTAATTGCTTTATCAATCCAAGCTTTATATGCAGAGGCGGTATCAAAATTTTCGAAGGATTAACGAGTGGATCTTTTATAACATTCTGTTTTCCAGGTTCAAACGATTCTCTTGATGGCCAAATTTTCTTTTTATAGTGTTTTTCTCTATCTCTGCTATCAAACATGCATAAATAACATGGGTACTTCGTAAATCCAGATTGTTGTCCAAGTATCATAGATAAAATCTTTAAATCGCCACATATTTGCCATTTATGTTCTCTATATTTTATTTTCGTTAAAAGTAGTTCAAGATTGGAATACTCTTCTTTAAGTACTGTTGAATGTGCTAATGGTATAGGAGCATATTTATTTGTGATGTTGAGGAGTACTGCTTTAAGGCTGCGCTTTGATGAATCAATGAATAGTCGCCAATTTTCAGGTTTGTATATGTTGGGTTTCAATTCATCAATAAGACCTTTCACGTCCGTGCAATAAACCATATTAGAATCATTCTTGAAATAATTTCTAAAGCGCTCTTCTCGATTACGATATGCACATACTTTAGTACCCTTTGTCAACATATTTTCGTCTCTTAAACTCTGAAGCCATAAACTCTGATTGTTCCTTAGATAAACCACTCTTTCTAAATAAATCGTTCAGACTTTTTTGATCAAACTTTTCAACAGTTCGTTCTTCACCCTTAGGAATATACTCTTCATCACTATCCAGAGAATGTTCTTCAGGTGAACTTAGATCTTCTTCATTTGGTGTGTTTGTGTCAGAGACAATTTGATCTGTCAATTTTTTATTTATACTTATTCTGTTGTAAAACTGGGTACTGTTGTTTAGAAATGAATTCGGTTTCATTTTAAAGCTCCGTTCAGTTAATCACTGTTGTACACTGTCATTGATCTTAAAGCATTGTTTATAAACGAATGGGACTTATGATCTTTTTCCAAAGCTATATATATATATATATATATATATATATATATCAGTACTCTATAAGGGTACCTAAAAAAAACCTGCTGCTGCGAAGTATTTATATAAAATTAATATTATCTGTGATTTTTCTTTTGTTTCGTTGTCCAATATATTCTGAACATACATAACAGAAATTATCTTGAGATCCATTACACGTATGGTTAAAACTGTTATTGGATGTACCAGCGCAGTTTAAAAAAGGTTGAAAATTTGAATTAGCCATATTGTTGAATTAAACCCCACACACTAGGAATCCTGTTCCGATCGCAGGTGAGTCCGCCGTCCTAGGGGTGATAACTCTCATACCTCCCCAGGCCTAAGTATGAGAGCTTTCCGACTTTGACGAGGACAATGTCAACTCGTCGTCGGACACACTACGGCATCATTCTCACATCCTAGTGCTCCCCTGCAGGACAGCGCGCCTTCGCTGGGTTCGTTACTGCAAAGTATTGAGTACACCGAATCATTCTACACATCCCATTTTCAGGGCAGTTGTCATCGTGACCAATACTTCGCAGCAGCAGGTTTTTTTTAGGTACCCTTATAGAGTACTGATATATATATATATATATATATATATATAGCTTTGGAAAAAGATCATAAGTCCCATTCGTTTATAAACAATGCTTTAAGATCAATGACAGTGTACAACAGTGATTAACTGAACGGAGCTTTAAAATGAAACCGAATTCATTTCTAAACAACAGTACCCAGTTTTACAACAGAATAAGTATAAATAAAAAATTGACAGATCAAATTGTCTCTGACACAAACACACCAAATGAAGAAGATCTAAGTTCACCTGAAGAACATTCTCTGGATAGTGATGAAGAGTATATTCCTAAGGGTGAAGAACGAACTGTTGAAAAGTTTGATCAAAAAAGTCTGAACGATTTATTTAGAAAGAGTGGTTTATCTAAGGAACAATCAGAGTTTATGGCTTCAGAGTTTAAGAGACGAAATATGTTGACAAAGGGTACTAAAGTATGTGCATATCGTAATCGAGAAGAGCGCTTTAGAAATTATTTCAAGAATGATTCTAATATGGTTTATTGCACGGACGTGAAAGGTCTTATTGATGAATTGAAACCCAACATATACAAACCTGAAAATTGGCGACTATTCATTGATTCATCAAAGCGCAGCCTTAAAGCAGTACTCCTCAACATCACAAATAAATATGCTCCTATACCATTAGCACATTCAACAGTACTTAAAGAAGAGTATTCCAATCTTGAACTACTTTTAACGAAAATAAAATATAGAGAACATAAATGGCAAATATGTGGCGATTTAAAGATTTTATCTATGATACTTGGACAACAATCTGGATTTACGAAGTACCCATGTTATTTATGCATGTTTGATAGCAGAGATAGAGAAAAACACTATAAAAAGAAAATTTGGCCATCAAGAGAATCGTTTGAACCTGGAAAACAGAATGTTATAAAAGATCCACTCGTTAATCCTTCGAAAATTTTGATACCGCCTCTGCATATAAAGCTTGGATTGATAAAGCAATTAGTTAAAGCTTTGGACAAGGACGGTCAATGCTTCCAATATATAAGCAAAGTATTTCCCCATAAATCTGATGCTAAATTAAATGAAGGTATTTTTGATGGTCCTGGAATCCGAACTTTATTTAGAGACGAAAACTTTGAACAAAGCATGACTGATGTTGAAAAGGCAGCATGGTTAAGTTTTAAAGAGGTATCGACGAAATTTTTGGGTAATGCCAAAGACACGAATTATAAAGCTATTGTGAAAAGAATGGTACGTAATTTTGAAAAATTGGGTTATCTAATGAACTTAAAACTTCATTTTCTTGATTCACACGTTGATCAGTTTCCTGAAAATAACGGAGACTTTAGTGAAGAGCATGGTGAACGATTTCACCAAGATTTAAAGGAGTTTGAACGTAGATTTCAAGGAAACTGGGGTATCAACATGTTAGCAGATTACTGCTGGATGATAAAAAGAGAAACAGCTGCGAAAAAGGACAAAAACGTGTCAGAAATCCACTACATCGGTCATTCGAAGAGAAACGTGTACGTAAGCGTAAGCCAATTTAAAAAACACATCGGAAGAGAGAGAGAGAGAGAGAGAGAGAGACAAACATAGACAAAATGTTAAGTTTAACGTACAGAATAGGCTAAGTTAATATCTTGAATTTACAGTCAATGCTGTGAAAGACTCTAAAATTAGTATTTCAGACGTAAAATTTTTAAAAAATCGATAAATTTACCATATACAGTTCTTGTCACCGCCCTCTAGAAGTAGTTTTTACACAATCTGACTTCAAATTCATGATCAGCAATCTGAAAAACCCCCAGGATAGTATTTCCAATGTTTATCGACTCTTCAAAAGACGCATGATTAAATTTTAATATTGTTTAAATCCATTTTAGGCAAAATTTCGACTTTTACCGATTTCCTCATCTTTTCAGCCCCATACAGAGGACTAGAATCGCGTTAAAAAAATTTGAAGGTATGGTTTCCCGTGTATTTTTTCCCGTAGAATTCGATTTTGAAGTCCAATTAACCGTATCTCATGATTTGTTTTTTCTAGACTCGAAAAACCGCAAAAAAACCGTAAAAAATGAGGTTTTTTCAATAAAACTCTGAGAAAAGGTAGGAAAACCCTATATTTTTATTACAGATTCGGATTCAGCGTCAAAAAATACATGGGAATATGTATGTCCGGTCAAAAGTTCAGACATTTTTTTTCATTTTGTGGGCCTGTGTAATTAAGTTGGTAATTTTAAAAAAAATTTTGAAAAATCTCAATTTTTCATTACTTAATACTCTTTACACCTTTGACCTATCTGAAAATATTTTTGTGTATTTTGGGTATCAAATGGAAGCTTTTCACTGATTTTCACCGATTTTTATTTTTTTGTTAGGTGAATTTACATGAAATGTTGCATATATATGTTAATAATATATATATGGGGCATTTTTTGTGAATCGGTACACCTTCCTTCTCCAAAATTGTAGTGGACTAAAAAAATTGTATGATGGCTTAAAATCTTCCTTCTATCATATAGTTTCAGATGCACAGTAGCGTTTTCGAAAATTAAATATGGTGCCTCCAATATGGTGGCCAACACTTGGGAAGTTCGTAAAAATTGTTTGAAATTTCATGATAACTTGCTCAGTTTTGAATTTCTCGTTTTTCTCTTACTAAAAATGAATAGAGCACAAAATTTTACATAGAAATATCAAGGTCAAACCACATTTTGAAGGTTATTTTTTTCAATCCTCATTTTGAATCGCTTGGCTATTATTTCGGCTGAAAACGGATCTTAAAACAGTAAGCTCTCACATTCTTGAGATGACCGCTTACGATCCTCATGCCCATACGATATTAGCATGTTTTAGTTGAGGTCAAACGGAGGTCAAACACCTTAATTGAAATAATATAATTTTTTTACTTCTGATTCTGAATGAACAGAGAATTCCACGTCGAGATAAGTTTGGGTTTCATAATTTGCGAACTTATATTCTAATGTTGATAGTGTAACCTTAATAAAATGAATATCTTAAGAAAGTAGCCTGCAGTAGTAGTATTATATCTAAGACACAACTTAAAAGGTGATTAATCTATAAAAATGATTGACCGTATGAGTATTTGCGAATTCCACTATAAAAAATAATATGTTTAAAATAAATATTTTGTTGAAAAAAATAAATGTAAAATATTTTTCCACACGGCGTGCGGAAAGTTCGATTTCACACACGATTTTCCGTACGGGAAGTGTCCTATTTCTGCACGAAAAAAGCGAGCGGAAAAAGTACATTAACGGGTATGGAAAGGCTTTATTTATGAAACGAGAAGTTTACGGCCTGAGCTGAAGGTGAGGGTTGTAACGAGATTCGTAAAGAAGCCTTTCCATACTAGTTGCGTAGTGTATTTTTCGCCATGAGAGCCAAAAAAGAGCAACAAAGTTGCGATTTTAGGGTTAGAATGGCGAAAAAAAAATTCCCGCACGCTATGTAAAATATAATATTACAACGAATAAAATAAATTTGTAAGATGTTTAATATTATGAAAACGAGGATCTAAAGTTTGTAAATTCAATAAGATGACAAATATTTCCATCGGTCTTACAGTCATAATAAAATAAATATGGACAGTCAGACTGTCCTTGTTTATAATCACCCCCGTAGAATAACCTGAAATAAAAACTTAAAAATTAACTGAAAAGAAACCTGAAAATAAATAAAATTAGTAAAGTACAATCTGACTGTCCCCACCACTAAAAAACCTTTTTCGTTTGTGATCTTCAAAAATGTCCAACGTTTCAAGCACGCTACTGCTCATCCTCAAGGACTGAATTCCTCTCGCCGCACGACTCCCAATTTATACCTAAAAAATTATTTGAATATACCCTCCACCATCAAAAACGTTATAAATATACATCCAACACCAATATAAGTTAATATACCTCCACCACTTTAATTCTATATAATGTTAGAAAAGGATGATAAATACTGTTCAATTTACTTGATTCTAACATTAAATTTACATTATTTTTATTCTGAAAAATGTGAATATTCTCAAAACTCTCCCTTTTAAATTTATTTTTAATATTATTTTCTAAAATTTCAACATTCACAAAATCAAAAGAATGAACGGAATTCAAACAATGTTGCTCCAAACCCGACACAACATTTGGACTTCTCAAACTATATTTATGTTCATAAATTCGTTTCTTTAAATATCTACTTGTCTGTCCAGTATAATATTTATCACAATCATTACAATTGATCTTGTAAATGACTCCCGATTTTTCATCCTTTTCATCATTGTCTTTACAATTATTAAAAAACCTACCTAAATTATTATTATTTCTAAAGAAAACTTGAATTTTATGTTTTTTGAATTCATTTCTAATTCTTTCTGACAAATCTCTAGCATACAGTAAAACAAAATACAAGCTTCTAGTTTCTACATCAATTTTCTTTTTTAAATTACTATTATAAATTTCATTCACCCTCTCCTCAATCATTCTATTAACAAATTCGATTGGATAACTATTACTAACAAAAGCCTTTCTAACAATGTTCAAATTTTCTTTTCTAAAATCTAAATGTGATAACTTAATCGCGCGATCAATCACACCCTTCAAAGTACCAATTTTGTTTCTGAACTTGTGATGTAAATTAAAATTTAAAAATCTACCAGACCAAGTTGGCTTTCTATACCAATTTAGTTTAACTTTATTATTACTGTCTCTAATTACTTTAATATCCAAAAAACTCAACTGATTATCTGACTCTATTTCTTTAGTAAATTTAATTCTATCATGAACAGAATTAAAAACATCAACCATTTCATCCACAAAACAATCTGGCACCACAGCAAAGATGTCATCAACATATCTTTTATAAATTATTGGTCCAAAACTCAGCTTCGACAAAGCAACACCCTCCAATTTTTCCATCACCAAATTAGCTATCACAGGTGACAATGGTGATCCCATCGGACAACCATACCTCTGCTCATAAAAAATTTTATCAAAAGAAAAAACTGTATTATTAAAAACTAATTGAAGGGCTTTAATCATTTCACTCTGAGTTAAACTAGTATATAAATTGATATTAGACCACCTCTCGCAAATGATCTCATTGACCATCTCCAGAGGTATATTCGTAAACAGAGATACAACGTCCAACGAAATCATTTTACGATCATTCGGAATAACAACATCTTTTATAATATCATAAAAATTCCAACTATCTCTAACAAAAGAATTAGTTTTTCCAACTACATTAATTAAAATATCAGACAAAAACCGTGCAAGTTTATACGTAGGAAAATTAATTGACAATATTATTATTCTATATGTCAGCTGTTCTTTATGAATCTTAGGAAGCCCATAACACTTTGCAACTGTACCATTTTCACATTTTAGAAATTAAAAAATTTTTTTATCTATAAAATCCTTCTTTTTCCAATATAACAATAAATCTTTTAAACTATCTTGTAACTTATTTATATGTGGATTCCTAATTTTCTTATAAGTGGTGTCATCATCCAAAAGAAGCTTTATATGGTTCATGTATTCCCCCTTAAATGAAGCTACCGTTACATTACCCTTATTAGCCCTTTGAAAAATTATGTCTACATTATCCCTCAAAAATTTTTTTGTTACCTTCAAATCATGACACAAGTTCCCATAAATAAAATTATTAAATCTATTCTCCCTTTTGGAATTCCCTATAATCTTAACCAATGATCCCCTACAATCTTTCTTCAATTCATCATTAAAACCAACAATACTACTTTCCACATCTGCAATAATTTCTTTAATCGAAAGATCATTGTTTAAGTATGGTAAAGCAAACCCTGCTCCCCTTGACATAATATTCACCACCTCACTAGGTATTACTCTATCAGTCAGATTTCTGAACCAACCTTCATTAGCATTGTAATGATTGATTTGAGAGTGTTTTTTCCGAACAAGATATTCAAATTTTCTTTTTAAATTTTTCCTTTTCATATATTTTACTTTATTAAAGTGCCTCTCCTGATTATGAAAAAATTCATGTAAATCATTATAATTCATAACTTTATATAAATATGATTCAAGATCCAACAAATATCTATTTAAACTATTAATATCAAAATTAACATTTTTAATCTCTAAATTTAATAATTTATTTTTAAAAAAGAAAATGCTTGTTTCTAAATCATAAGAAACTCTTTTATTGCTATATTGATAAAAATATCTACCATCAAACCTATTATCAATATGTTTTGGAAAGTTATTTGATTTCCTACATCTTAAAAGAAAAATTAATTGTTCCCTCAAAATTAAAATTCTAACAACACCCTTAACCCATTTTAAACAATAATCTTTTACTACCCTCCCATATTTTAAATTTATATGTCTAAAATAAAACATAATAACCACCCAATAGACCTTTAATTTAAAATAAAAACAATACTTATATCGACTGAATAATAAATAAGATGACAAATATTTCCATCGGTCTTACAGTCAATTTGAAATCTATTTAATAAAATAATAAAATAAATATGGACAGTCAGACTGCTCTTGTTTATAATCACCCCCGTAGAATAACCTGAAACAAAAACTTAAAAATTAACTGAAAAGAAACCTGAAAATAAATAAAATTAGTAAAGCACAATCTGACTGTACCCCATCACCAAAAAACCTTTTTTCGATTGTGATCTTCAAAAATGTCAAACGTTTCGAGCACGCTACTACTCATCCTCAAGGAATGAATTCCTCTCGGCATCTTATTTATTGTTCAGTCGACATAAGTATTGTTTTTATTTGTAAATTCAATGTTTACACAATTTATGTATAAACTACAGTTGTAAGCACATCAAAACATGAAAAAACATGGAAAATGTTATTGCACCTGAAAAATTATTTTCTTATTTGCTCTATTTTTCCACGCTTGTATCTCTGCATACGAAATAGATATTAAAAATTGATCGAAGTCAATCATTTAGAAAATATTCTCTACTTCGCAATCGATTTTGAATTTTTTAATTTCAGTAATTCTTTAGAAAGTTACGGTTGATTGATTAAAATTCAAAAATACGTGAAAATTAATAAATTTTCAATCGTTAAAAAATTAAGTTAAAAAAGAGTTTAAAATATTATACAACATATGAAAAGATAGTATTTTGTCTGATCTTTAAAACGCCGTTTCAATCCTCTTTCGCGCTCGACTCACCCAAGAGCAATTTGTCCAGAACAACGTCAGCTTTTCTTTCAAGATTTTTACCACTCTTACAAATGCGCTTTTTTGCCGCCTCTTTGACCAGTCTGTCACCTAGAGTGACGTGATCCAGGATATTTTTATCTGCTCAAATAGCCTTTTTACCGACTACTTTTGCACCTTGCTTGATCTTCGGTATGGCTGTTCGGAAGAAACCTTTCAAAAAACTACCTATTCCTGCACTCGAATAATGATAACCAAAACAAGGTTTACCAACTCTAACGCACTTACCCCCACCAACAACCATTTGGTTATTGAAAAAATGTTCAAACTCAGACATTTTATCGGATGCGCTTTAAGTGAACCGTTACAGTCAACGTACCGTAGTCGAATGGAATGGGAAATCCGTGTTTATTTCTTATATCTATTTCGACTGACTAAAATACTGAACTGACAGCAGTGGTAGGTACATGGGTAGTGAAAAGTTTTTAATTCCAACGCCTTCGTGAACGTAATCGCACAAATGAAGCGAGACCATACGCAGTAAGCTCGTGCGCATATAACCTGTTATATAAGGCTAGCAAATGTTGCTGTAAACCATGAGTACGATTGTCAACCCGTTTACACGATTTGCTGGACGATTACCAGTAATGTAGTGTTCTTTATTACCTTTGCAAGAGAAAATTTGTACATTTTCCAGACCTACAATTCTAAGTAATTTTTCTGATAGTGTAAACGTAAACATATAAGTTGTACAGTCTTCTCCACATCAACATCTAATCTGTACATAGCCACCAGCTCAAATTTCAAAATATAAATGATTTCTCACATTCTCAAGATTATTTATTTCTTCTAAAAGACTCTCAATGCCACGATAAAACCAGGTTTGACTCTGGCAAACACCTTGGCCCTCTGTTGAGTCTCCTCTGTTCCTCGCAAAACATTTCCCTTTCACGTTTGGCTGTTTTAACAGAAATGATTCCCTCCTGCTCAACCATTGATATATGCTAAAATGTGAGAGGTATTTGAATTTCCGTGAGTCCTACACACCAGTCGCTATGAAGATAAAAATTTTGTGATGATTGTGTAGTAAAATGTGTCGCTACATTGAGTGGAACGACAAATTTGCTGATGTTGCTCGGTAAAACCATGTAAAATTCTTATGAATTTCTCTCTAAAACATCAAGATTTTCAGAAAAAAAATTATAAATTTGGGACTTTTCCAAAAAATTTCAAAAATTTCCAAATTTTAAGGATCTATTGTTCTTGATCCTTCCAATCTAAACCCTTGAAAATTACATATTTTAGGTAACAACAAGAATATATTCTCAGAGTTTCAGCGATTTTTATTTTTTCGCTTTTTCAGTTGGTGTGAAATATCGCATATATGTGTATATATATATATATATATATATATATATATATATGTATTTTTTTCACTTGTACTTGTATTTATTTTTACTTTCATGTATATAAATATATATATATATATATATATATATATATATATATATATATTTCACTTGGGTGATAATATATCAACAATTATTTATTATTTAATTAGATTTATAGCCGTATGGATGACTAAACTCGTTATTTACAAATCGTCTCTTCGAATATATGGGTTCACATATTTTACATTCAGGTCGTGTTACAACATCATGAAATTGCCCATATTTACAAATATACGGATACAACGAACACACGTCCATTTATTTTTTCGCCCTCTTTTGCATCATAAATTTGACTGTATTGCCCGTTCCCCCGCCAAAAAATGCTTCTCGAGGATTTAACGGTGTGTGCAATTTTCGTGTCTTATCTTCAATGTACGACCTCATATACTCGTTCTCCGAGTACTTCCGATCGAAATCACACTCCCTCACCGTTTACGAGCTTCAAGTCTCCGTTTATTGTGTAACACCACACACAGCCATGCCAATAACACCCATGAAATCGTAAAACGACTCTCTATCCGTTTTCAAGTACGCAATATCCGTCCACGAGAGGGCCTTCGGGAAGCCTCTTTTCTCGTGCACGAACGGTATACTGAATTTGTCGATTCAGCACATTTTTCATCCAGCACAACCATCGCATCGCCTTCATAGACTGTTTATTTGCTTATCTATGGCCACCTTGAGGTATAATACCTACTGTATCTTTTTGTAAAAATTTTTTTCTGTACACACGCATGCAAGAAGATGCGATGGTGGGGCACTCTACAAAGGGATCTGTATTACCACATTCGAAGAAGGTCTTGCAAAAAGGTAGACATGCTAAACGTAAAATTTTTACATCTTGCTTACAGTATTTCATAATTTCATTTCTAAAATTGAGTATATAATTTTCATCTTTTTTTTTGTTATACTACTGCATAAATTTGCATCGCTCTTCGATCTTCATCGAATCTGGCGAAAAAGTACATATCGGTGGCATTTCTCTCCCGTAATTCTGCTTTTCTGGTGTATTGAAAAGATGAGGAAACGTACTTTTCTCAATATTAACAAGACCGTAATAAGCTTTTGTTAGTGCAGCTAAACTCATATTTAGATAATTCAAACTATTTATGAATTTAACCGATAAAATTTCCATTATGATTATTTTTGACCCGTTTAAAATTACATTGGGCTTATTTCTGAGATTCATACGTTCTGTTAAATGTTTAAAAATAAATTGTGCATGAAACCCAGCGCATTGTTTGCTGTATAAATGATTTGTTTGAAATTTTTTCTTGGTGCCAAGGCCAAATCGACTAACTGTTTTTTATTCATCGTGAATTTTTTTTTATCGACAATAGGCTGCATGTAACAAAGATGTTTTATTGGTCTTTTGCCATTACATATTTTACAAAATATCGTATCACAATCATGTGGTTCTTTATCGTTAATGCGCACTGTTCTACTACATACACGACAAAATTTTATATTCTCGCATACCGACCGAAAACTATCGAAAGACTTTGAATTTTTATGATTTTCAAAATAAACGGTACTGTAGAAATCTCTGCTACATTGAAAGCATTTTATTTTTTCCTGATTTATATCACAAGGAGGCTTCTGTAAACATAGCATTGTTGTTCACATTTATGATTTTCCGTACTAAATTTTTTATTTCAAGGTGTTTAGTAGCCTCGACTTCCAGTTGCTGCAAGTAAATTTAAAATTGGCTGGTAATGTCTGGAATTTTCATAATACATGATATTTAGAGTATGTCGAACGACATTACCAACGTCGTGTACGAAACGTGTACCATCGTAAAACGGCCTATATCCACGAGCAAAATTTTGGAATGAATAAACGACGATTGCGACTTCAAAGAGTGCATGATTTTCTTGAAATAATTTAATCTCCTCTATACCACAGCCCGTCTCGGGTATCGTAACTCTCGCAGCTCTGACAAGTTTCAATGCTTGCACTTTCTGATATTGTGCTGTTTAATGTCTTATTTTATTCCATCTGTCATGAAAAATTCCACTACGCGTTTGACCACGTATGGCATATACGTGAGCAGTGACTACCGAGCGTGGAAGACATACACTGTCGCTATTTTCGATATTTAGAATTCATTTCTTGAAAACTGATTCGCTAGTGAGAGGCACACGATCCCAGCCCTCTGGTTTAGTCACAGTACTGACTTAAACATTGAAATTATCATTAATTTCATTAATTTTCATTAATTATATACCGCATTAAAAATTTTTCTACTGCGAATTGTTCAATCTTTCACGTGTATAATAACGCCATTTTGAATTTTGTGAGTTGAGACAAGACTGCTGTATTAATATTTTTTTTTTTTACTTGTTTTTTTTCTGCTCAGCAATAATGTGGAAACGCGCGAAAATATTTTAATTAATAAACTGATTTTTTTTCTGTATATTATAAATATTGCCTTTTTCGTAATACAAAGAATACAAAATTATCATAATTTGGATGCTATCCATAGTTGGATCATTGACCTTATATTTAATTTTATTTTTAAAAATGTTATTTCATATTTAATTGTTTATTGTTATAAAAGTCAAGACATATAGTCTCGAGTAACGACTTTCTACACCACCTTACATTTCAAACTAGTTATTATGATGAATTGCATTTATATATTTAATTTGATTGTATAAATTTTTTAATATTTAAATATAGATTATTTTTCCACCAAAACTTTTATCATTACGACAAACATCCTTTAAGAGCAGGCCGGATTCGCTATCCTTTGTAACCTTTCCTACCCGTAATTCTGTTATCCTAAAGGTTCTTTATTTAAATGGTATTCTTTGTTCTTAGAAACTCTATGTGGTATCGCGTTAAAGGATCGTTAAATAGCTAGCGCGCCATGCCTAGCTATTGCAGACCCTGTATTTCCTTTTATTATTGTTAAAGTCGTTTATAGCTAGGACGCCTTGCCTAGCTATAGCTGACTTTTAAGATATATTTGTTAGTATTATTTAGGATTATTATGTGAAAAGCCCGTTATTATTAAGGACCAAATGCCTTAATATTCGGGGCTTTACACCGGGTTAATTGGATGAGGGTATATCTTGGAAAAGCTCTTTATTAACAACTTAAATTGAATCAATGTACAATGCAAAAACTAAAAGTAATCTCGCGCTTAATAAATAAATACTTGCTTGTAGCACGTGTCAGGCCATTCGCCACTTGTGCTACGAGCAAGCGTGTCTTCACACCAAGAGAGCTGATCCAAGAGTGCCAGAGTCGCGAGCTCCTCGCACTGCTTGCTTCAGCTCTCTTAGGTCTCTCTCCGACTCTTCTATCTTAATATAAGAGAGGGAGAGTCGCCGTATATTTTCAGCGGTACTTACACATGCAAACGCGTGTACGTATACACGCGCGCTTGCATGTTCAACCACTTTGGTCTTTTTGGGTGTTTGCGCGCGCATCTTCCAGTCTCGTACGGTTTCAGGGCCGTACATACTCGGGCGCTCACATTGCCCCTCAAATTAAAATAGATTTTACATATTACTTCGCTTAATCAATAGGAAAAATCGATTTTATTTTCCTAAACGCGACCATTAGAGAGATGCGCGCACAAACACCAAAACGTACTCAAGTGCTACCCCGGTGTGTAGGGATGCCCCCCAAAATAAAATACGATTTTTACATTTTTAAAATAACCAAATATATTCTTCTTTTTTGATAACAATTTTAATAAACAAAAAAAAAAACACATTTTTTCTTTTTCATTTTTAAACTGAAACAAAACTAATTTAATTTTTTTTTTTCTTTTAACTAAAATTTAACTTTTCTTTAAACAAATCAAGATTTTATTTTTAACTAAACCATTTGTTCTTTTTTTTATATAAATTATAAAGTTGTCTTAATACCTAATACTTTCATTAAATTAATGTTTTATTTCTTACTATTACTATTAATTAACAAAAACACTTTTCTTTTTTAACTTAAATTTTTCTTTTATTTAACACAAACTCATTTTAAAACTCTTTTTCTTTATAAATCGTTAGGGCTAACAAATTACAAACATTTGGTACCTTTTATTTTAAAAATTAAACTTAAAAAATTTTCTTTTTGTTTTTAAATCTTTAAAATTAAACACTTGTTTTTTCATTAGCTAAACTTAAATTTCTTAACTTATTTAAAAAACTTAACTTAAAAATCTTTTTCTTTTACTAAATTAACTAAAAAATGTATTTCTTTCTATTTTATTTTAATAACAAAGATTTTCACTTTTCTTTTATTATTTAACTTAACAAAATTACTTTTCTGATTAAAACTTTTTTTTTTATAAATCTAACTTTTTACATTTTTTAACTTAAATACTGCTTTTACATTTTGTTTTTATTGTTTATCACATTTTCACTCTTTGTATGTCCATATTAATTAAATTTATTTATTTTTAAACTTTGTTTTTAGCACTTTTAATTTTTAAACTTAAACAAAACTAATTTAATTTTTTTTTTTCTTTTAACTAAAATTTAACTGTTTCTATTTTATATATTTGGTTTTATTGTCTTTTTTGTTTTTTACTTCTTCTTTCACTTTTTTTTAACCACTCTTCAAAATTTTCTTCTTCATCTAAATCATCTCTGCATGTGTTTATACCTTTTTTTATCATTTTATGTTCTTCTAACTTTTGTCCTGAGTAATAAATTTTAACTCTCTTTTTTGATTTTTGTAGATATATCTCCTTTATAAACATTTCTTCTTCTTCTTTCTTGTTTTTTATTTTTCTTTTATTTGTTTCTTTTTGTACTTTTTTATTCCAATTTTTCTCCTGTGGTGTGTTTGTTGTTTTATTTATTTTATCGTTGATGGTGTAATAGTAATACCCGGGATCTGCGAAATCCATTGGTTGAGGCTGGATAAATTTGGACGTGCTTGGGTAAATCACCCTGCCCAAATTTCCACTCCTCATCGTTGGGTCCTCGTCCCAATCACAAATAAGTGTTTCATTTTTTATCGTTGTTTCGGTAACCGATGTACTGACGTGTTTTACATTGAAGTACGTCATGGTTTGCGCACTAGAGTTTTTGTAGCACGTTGCCATCATAAATTTTTTATCACAGTTTTACTTTTTGACTTTAAACTAGGTGATGTAGCTACTATGAAGTGTCGATGAATAATGAACCACCCTGTCAAAATTTCTCTTAAGTGTTTAAATTCTTTTTCAGTGTTTTTCTATGTGTTTGTGTATATGTATACTTGTTTCGTTTGCTTTAGTACGTTTTTGGTCATTGCCTTTGACCTTTTATGTACTTCAAGTGTACGCTCGCGTAAATACTTGTATACGTTACTAGCATGTGTCTTTTTACTATGTTTTTTGCATTCCTTTGCTACTTAGTCTTTTATTATTTTAAAATAATATTTTAGTTAAAATACTTTTAGAACTCTTTTAAATGTTCTATATGGGACTTTTCACGTTTATGTCTTTTCAATTGCAATTAATTAGATTTATTTTTTATTTTATTTTTTAGTTAATTTAATCATTAGGCTCGTAGAACGGTTTCAGGTGTTCTATATGGAACTTTCCACGTTCTACGGCTTTTTCATTGATTAATAAGTATGTATCTGGTGCAATGATGTTTTTTATAATATATGGACCTTCATATATCTCAAAAAATTTTGCGATTTTATCATCATCTGCACTTGATACGTTTAATGATTTCAGCAGTACTTTATCATTTAAATTAAATTGATAATGAGTACTTTTTGCATTTGTTGCGTTTGCTCTATTTTTTATTTTCATATGCATTTTATTTCTAGCATAGAAAATCTTTCTATCATATGGTACCTCAGTATTTTCTAATTTAAAATACTTTTCCCATATTCTAGTTGGTTTTTTACCCATATGTAATTCAGTTGGCGTAAAACCTGTTGTTTCATGGGTAGTTTCGTTCATTATGCTTTGAATTTTTTGCATATATGACGCCCATGACTTATGTGAATTATTCACATAAGTTCTAAAGAATCTGCCCAATTCACGATGGATTCTTTCCACAATATTGCTCTGTGGGTGTCTAATTGATGAATAAATATTTTTAATGTTTTCATCATTTAGCTTTTTTATCCATTTTTGGAAGTAAATTGTGCTACCATGGTCAGTCATTATTGACTGAGGTTTACCATAATTTGGTACATAATCGTTAAATATTTTTCTAATTGTTGTTAATGTATTTGCCTTTTTAATAGGATACATTACAACGTATTTGGAAAATACATCTATAGTTGTTAAAATATATTTAACGCCTCCTATAGACGTAGGCAATGGACCATAAAAATCAATCGATAGTATTTCATTTTTTTCGTTTACTATGATTGGCTGCATTTCTGCATTATATTTTACTGTTAAGTATTTTGTCTTTTGACAAGTTATGCATGATTTTAAAATTTTGTGTACATGCTTTTTTAATTTAGGAGCTGTGAAGCTTTCTATTAATAATTTATACGTTTTTTTGGGACCAATGTGCCCATAAAAATCGTGTATTTCTATTATTAATTCTGATAATAGTGATTCAGGTATTATTATTTTTAATCCTGATTCATCTTTTTTATATAAAAAATCATTTTCGAATTTATAATGATTTTTTATTTTATCATTTTTTACTTCGTTTAATTTTTTTTTATTTTGATGCAATATGCATCATTTTTTTTGCGCTTTTTTAAAGCTTTTTAACAATTTTTCTAATTGTTTATTTATTTTTAATTTGTTTCTGATATTCGCAATTAATACTTCGTTTTCATCATCTTTTGCGTTATCAGATGTTTGTCTGCTTAAAAAATCTGCAGCAACATTTATTTTTCCAGGTATATGCTCTGGTTTGATATTAAAATCTTGGATTGATAAGGCCCATCTTCTCAATCTATAATTATTAAATTTACATTTATTTTAAAATGTGATAGCTTCATGGTCAGTTCTTACAATTATTTCTTTGGCACCTCTTAAGTATGTGTCAAGCTTATGTAATGACCATACGACAGCTAATAATTCTTTTTCGGTAGTGAAATAATTTAATTCACTACCTTTTAATGTTCTGCTAATAAAACAGACAATGTTTTCATGATTATATTCGTCCAATTGTGACAAGATTGCAGCTATTGCGTAATCGCTTGCATCTGTCGTTAGTATAAAAGGTTTTTCCATATCTATGAATTTCAATATGATATTTTCCGTGAAAAGTTCCTTTATACTTTCAAAGGCTTTTTGCTGTCTTGCCCCCATTCATAGGGTACATTTTTTCTTAATAAGCCAATTAATGGCAATATTTCATTCGCATAACCTTTCGCGAATTTCGTGTAAAAATTTACAAACCCCAAGAATGCTTGTAATTCTTTAATATTTCTTGGTCTTTTAAAATGTTTTATTGATTTTATTTTTTCTGGATCTGGTGTTATTCCTTTTGACGTTATGAAGTGTCCAAGAAATTCAATTTTTTGCTTTAAGAAATTTGATTTTTTAAAATTAAATGTCAAATTATATTTAATTGCTTTAATAAATAATTGCTCTAAATGCTCCATATGCTCTTCGAATGTCGATGACCTTATGTGCAGATCATCTACGAAGGCTAGAACGAATTCTTGCATATC
The DNA here is from genome assembly GCA_017163975.1 of Anastatus disparis. NCBI lineage: Eukaryota > Metazoa > Arthropoda > Insecta > Hymenoptera > Eupelmidae > Anastatus > Anastatus disparis. The sequence goes on along the minus strand of JAFFSR010000349.1, from coordinate 6,998,305 downwards.
TTTTATTACGTAGTCCAGTCCTCTCAATAGTGCAGCGCTGCTGGTTTTTATGCCAAAAGCTGCTATGTTAAATTCATATACTTTGTTATCGATTTTAAACGCCGTATATTTTTTGCTTGGCTCTGTTAATTCAATTTGCCAATACGAGCTTGTTAAATCTAAGCTCGACATGAAATTTTTCTCTTTACATCTGAGAAAAATCTCTTCTATTGAGGGTGGAGCTTCGTAATCGTCAATTATTTTCTCATTTAATTTACGAGCATCTAAACAAAGCCTTACAGTGCCATCTTTTTTAATTACTGTAACTATAGAATTTATATAAGGGCTTTTTGATCTCCTTATAATTCCTAGTTCTTCCATTTTTTCTATTTCTTTTAGTACCTTTTCTCTATGATTTATAGGAATCGGATAAGGTCTAGAATAAAATGGATGATCGTCTTTAAGTTTGATATCATGCTGATATGACTTCAATAGACCTGGAGCCTTTCTAAACACTCTACTATACTTTTTTATTAATAATGTTAATTCTTCTTTTTGTTTGTTTGTGATATTATCACATTCATTTATTTTTTCCTGAATCTCATCATTTGTGAGTTCAGTTGTATTAAAATAATTTTCGGAATTAAGAATTCGATGATTCTCGTTTTCCATTGCAAAGTCGTATGAATTCTGATCATTGTCTCCTTCATACACTTCGGTTATTTGCATAGCTGAGTATGCTAAAGAATTTATTCGTTTTTCGGTATAAGATAAATTTATATCTTTACCATCAATTATTATTAATATTTCTTCTAGCATCGTGTTTATAATCATACTCAAAGCCTTTTGAGTATCATATCCGATGATAACATCTTTGACTAATTTCGGAATTATTAGGTAGATTATTTTTATTTCTACATTTTTAAATTTTGTTTTTATTAATAACTGCCTCTTTATTCTTGTAGTTTTTGTGCCTGTGGCTGTTTTTATAAACTTCCCAGTTATTGGCAATAAAGGGCATTTTTTGAATGTCTCGTAATTTTGAAAATAAAATTGCTCCGATATACAGGTGACTTCGCTACCTGAATCGATTAGAGCTTTGACATTTATATTTTCTAATTCTATTTCAATTTCTGGACAACATATCATATTATTTTCTTTTGACTCTTGCTTGTCAATATCATCTATTAAATCGTCTTTTATACTCTCTTGCATAGAAGATATTATTTTTGGGGATTTTCCATTAGTTGCAACCTTACCCCTTCTATTTTTGATTTCAGGTGCAACTTTATTTAGTTTTCCTGATTTTTATCATTATCTTCTTTGTTCATGTCTATATTTAAAACATCTAATTCTTTGTTACTTTTCTGTAATTGTTTTTTATTTACAGGTGATTTTAATTTTTCACGTTGTTGATTCTTTTGTTTATTTTTATTTTCCTCGATTCTAGCTACATTTATACTAGGATCCTGTTGAGGTTTTTTGTATTCTTGTTTATAGTTATTTTGATTTGTTGCGTTATTACTATGATTATAATATGTTTTATTAATTTTTTCATTATTATTAACTATTTTTTGTTGACTATTATTTTTATTTACTGCTCTTTTTTCCTGCAGTTTATCGTCATTATCAAAATCTGACAAAATTTTAAATAAGGTATTTTTATCTTTGTTTTGCGAGAATTGCATGGCTTGCCTAACATTTCTGCTGAAATGTTTGCTAATTTTTTCAGCTAATTCCTCTTCAGAATATTGAACATTTAGCTCTTTAGCGAAACCATATACTTGCGTGGCATAAGCCATACGACTTAATTTGCCATTCTCATAATATTGTCCGAACTCAACTTTCCTTCGAGTTGTTCTTTGGACATCCTCATTCCAATATCTATCCAGGAATAAATTTTTAAAACCTTCGTAGGTCAGTACATCATCTTGATAGATGTACCACCACTCATTTGCGTCCTTTTGTAGAACAGTATGCAAAAGTTCGAGAGTTTCTTCCTCTTCTAATTTTTTTAATGCAATATATTTTTCGAATTCATTTAAGAATTTCATAGGTCTTTCAACCTCCGTGCCTTCGTATTTTGGCAAAGGAATTTTTATTTTGTTCACATATGGTTCGAGACCTTGCGTTCGAATCCCATTACTTTTTAATTTTTCTTTCAATTCATTGATCTTATCATCTTGCTCTTGAGCAGTATCGTCTATTTTTCGCGTCAGGTTATCTTGAACCATTTTAATCGCTTCCTCTTCGTTTATTATTTTTTTAATTTGATTAATTCTTCATTTAAAGATTCGTTTTTAATAACTAAGTCTTCATTTTCTTTTTTATATTTGTTTAATAAATTTTTAATCACGATATTATCTTCTAACACGTTTTTTATCTTGTTTGATAATTCGCTTATTTGTTCTTTAAAATTTATTGTTCCCGCATCTGCGGTTTTTTCTAAGTTAAAGACTATAGCTTTGTCTGGACTAGCTGTAATTTTGTCATCCAACTCTTGTTGTTTATTAAACAACAATGTCAGCTCATATGACACAGCTTTCATCCATTCATTTTGTTTTGTGTTAACATCTTCCTCTATGGTCCCATCAAGATTATCTAATTCTTGTATTAGTATCTCTGACCTTCTTTTCGCCATTTTTATTTTTATTATTATTCGCTATTACAATATTTACGTATTTCCGAAACTAAAATTTTAACTCTTTTTATTTCAATACTTTCTTATTTAAGTTAATTTTTGAATAAGCTATTTTTAATTTTAATAAATTTAAATTATCCAAAATTAAATTTCAAAATTTTAATTTCGTTTACAATTATTTATCTTGGCTCTTTTAATTTTTTAATATATTTTATTTTATTTTTATTAACGAGCATATTCTTTATTACAATGATTGTTCTCATTCGCGTTGAGAACCTATGTTTAAGAATTCCTTCTGTCTATTTCTTAGCTATTGACCTTTTAACTTTGCTTTTTGACATTCTTTAAACATATTCGCGCTTTAGACTTGAGTTTGCGCGGCTATAACAAAAGATTTTAAGAAAAATTTAATGTGTACATTGTAACACTCAATCTTCTTGTTTTACCTCGCGACCTTCAAGTCTTTTTATTATTCTCATTTACGAATACTCTATTCAATATTAATATCAAGTAAAATTTTTGGTCAACCTTTTATTCGCATTTATTTAGAACAAAAGAAATTCTTTTATATAATTATGTTCTTATATTTTATACTGATGGTATTTTATATACCATTTTTCTTGCATTTCTACGCTTTTTTTTTTTTTTTATTTTATTAAGTTTTATAAAATTTTTTTTGTTATTAATTTTTTGATTTTTTACAGATTTTTTTTTGTATTTTTTAATTTTTGTATTTATTTTTATTTTCCTATTATATTTTTAAATTTTCCATTTTCTTTGTTATTAAGAAAATGTTCGTTTTTAACTGCAATATTTCGCCTTTTACTTCCCGGTATTGCTTATTTGTATTTTTTTTTACATTCACTATTTCATTTTCTATCTTTTCTATTCTTTCGTCTATTGATTTTAAACATTCCACCATTAACTCATTTCTTTGATTATTGATATTAATTAAATGTTGGATTCTATTTTCCAAATATTCTACTCTACTATAGTCTGTTCCTTGGAACAGACTATTTGGAAAGTTAGGAATCATAAGACGATTTTTTGTTTTTTAATGTCAAATTTATAATCTAATGATAAATATTACGCGACTCTAATTACGCGTGAGTTTTCTTAACAGCGGTTAAGATCCCGTGGGCGCCAATGTAACCTTTCCTACCCGTAATTCTGTTATCCTAAAGGTTCTTTATTTAAATGGTATTCTTTGTTCTTAGAAACTCTATGTGGTATCGCGTTAAAGGATCGTTAAATAGCTAGCGCGCCATGCCTAGCTATTGCAGACCCTGTATTTCCTTTTATTATTGTTAAAGTCGTTTATAGCTAGGACGCCTTGCCTAGCTATAGCTGACTTTTAAGATATATTTGTTAGTATTATTTAGGATTATTATGTGAAAAGCCCGTTATTATTAAGGACCAAATGCCTTAATATTCGGGGCTTTACACCGGGTTAATTGGATGAGCGTATATCTTGGAAAAGCTCTTTATTAACAACTTAAATTGAATCAATGTACAATGCAAAAACTAAAAGTAATCTCGCGCTTAATAAATAAATACTTGCTTGTAGCACGTGTCAGGCCATTCGCCACTTGTGCTACGAGCAAGCGTGTCTTCACACCAAGAGAGCTGATCCAAGAGTGCCAGAGTCGCGAGCTCCTCGCACTGCTTGCTTCAGCTCTCTTAGGTCTCTCTCCCACTCTTCTATCTTAATATAAGAGAGGGAGAGTCGCCGTATATTTTCAGCGGTACTTACACATGCAAACGCGTGTACGTATACACGCGCGCTTGCATGTTCAACCACTTTGGTCTTTTTGGGTGTTTGCGCGCGCATTTTCCAGTCTCGTACGGTTTCAGGGCCGTACATACTCGGGCGCTCACACCTTGTCTAATTGAAATTTTTGTTATTTACTCAAGTATTAATTGGTGTATCTGCAAATTGAAGGTTAAGCGCAATAGATATTATTATTACAAATATTTATGCACAAGAAGAAAAAAATCTACCGATTTGTTTTTGAGAAAAGTAAGGAACGCAAAAATATTATAAACATAAACTTTTACTTCGGTGTTCCTTACTTTTCTCAAAAACAAAGCGGTAGAATTTTTTTTTCTTGTGCATAGATGTTCATAATAATAATATCTATTGCGCTCAACCTTTACTTTGAAGATACACCGATTAATACTTGAGTAAATAACAAACAACTAAATTGTTACTCGGTCGGTATCAGGATCTACTCCGGCCTGCCGTTAATGTTTTGTCTACAATTTCTAAAGCTTTTTTGGGAATCATTGATGCTTTGTCCCATATAATTATATCTGTTTGTCGTCATTTTTTTTTATCTGAATTAAATTTTAAAAATGCACTTTCAATGTTATTTAAATCTAATGGTAATCTGAAAGTTCAATGAGTTGTTAAACCTTTAGGTAATAAAATTGAAGCTCATTTAATTGTTTATACATTTTATTAAATTTTTTTTTACTATAATCTATAGTTTCATTATTGATTTCTTCATTTTCTTCAACATACGTTTTACTTGGTTCTGGCAAACCAAAATTTTCACATGACATATCTTCTAAACTTAATATTTCATTAATATGTGATAAAGCTTTATTTTCTTTGTTTTCTTTAAAATCTTCTGTAAAAAATTTTTTATATTTGTCCCAAATAATTTTACCTTAAATATTTTTACATAATAAAAAACATGCAAAAAGTTTACGTAATTGTATTGGTAACATAACTTAACATGCTTCTTCAAAAATATAATAGATTTGATTTTCATGTTCAATTAAATTCATTGCTAAAGCTGTTCCTTTATAAGTATTATAAGTTATATTTTCATGAGTTCGTGAATCGATATAAGATGTTGCACCTTTTATTCTGTTTAATATTAATTTAAAAAAAAAACGTTCACTATCTTTTGGAGATACTAAATTTAATCTACCAATAGCTATGTTTCTTCTATTCGTTGATCGTTTTATCCAAGATTTTGTATTATGATTGAAAATATAATATTGTGGTATATTAACATATTTAATTTTTTAGCAGAATCATCTTTTTTATTTAAATTGAACCATGCAGTTAATGCTGTTTGGTATTTATTTAATGCTGAATGTATATCATTTTTATCGAAAATCATTCTTTGTTGATTTTCTGTATGAATACTTAATCTTATTACGGAATGACTCCTACCGCATAATGGTAATTCTTGTAATCTCCATGTTGCTTCCATCGGGCTTAAATATCTACCATATATATATTGAGTTATTTCATCATAGACATCATCTTTATTATTTTCTTCAATTTTACTTTGCTTTATTTCACAATATGCTTTATCTACTCCTTTATAAATATAATCATAAATATATTTAATACTTTGTATTGATACACGAAGTTCAGTATTAATATGAGCAGTATATTTTGCTAATAAAAAACTGTTGTGAGGAATTACCATTGAATTATTAACTTGTATAATTTTCTTTGTATTTTTAAGATTATAGATATGATTCTCACAAATATTATTTTTTCGTTCATATTGTGGATATTTATTTTCTTCAATTTTGGTACATTCAATAAATGGTTTAGGAAAATTTTTTTTTCGTATATTTTTATTTTTATTATAACAGGGAGATTTATCACTATGTGGTCCGTGTAACATATGTTTAAGTACTAATTTTTGTAAATATGTATTTTCTGATGGAGGTATTTCAGCTGAAATATATTTATCAATAGATTATTTTTTTTCAGATATATCATGTGATTTATAAATATGATTAATTTTTCTTCATGTAAATGTTTTAACAATAAGTTTTAATTTATTGATTAGTAATATAATGAAAAAATTTTTTTTCAATCTATTAATAATTTTATATAATATTAATGAATAAATATTTAAGTATTGTACAATAAAATTTTATTATTGAAAATACAATTTCGTTTTTCATTAGATATACCACATTATATTAATTAACATATAATAATGCATAAAAGTTATAAACTGTTATATCATTATACGAGTGAGGGAGCAGTAGAGGGTAATGCGGGGGCATACGGGGAGGGCTACGGGGGGAGTGGGGTGGTACGAGGGGCGTGGGGGGTCGTGGGGGGGATACAGAGGGAGTGAGTGGTTACAAAATATCGTAGAATTACAAACAATTTTACGTTATTTTGTAGGGGTTCCTTAAAAAAACATTGCTGGGGGGAGTGGGGGGTACACGGGGGTGGGGCTGCTGAAACTGAATTTTTAATATAACTATATAAAATAGGAAGATATATATATATATATATATATATATATATATATATATATATATATATGGGGACGTCCACGTGAAGTGTACATGAAAATAAATAGAATTCCTCCAAACTTTGCCTAAATGTTTGTTTTGGTTTCCTGAGTTTTCATGTATTTTTTCAGATCATTCTGAGTCAATGCCTCTGAGATACAGGAGCTCAAAGTTGTCCGAAAACGTTATTTTCGCAAAAATAGGGCTTTTTTTTCTCAAATAACGCGAAATCTGTACTTTTGAATGAAAAAAGTCATAATACTCTTTTGTTGAGAAATTTTTAAAAATAATTTTCATATTGGCCTTTAAACTCTTTTTAAGACCCTTTCCGGCCCTTTTTTGGACAAAAATAGCCCTAAATACAACAGCGACCTTTTTTTTACCTTGTACATATGAAAATTGAATTCCTAGGTAAAAAATATACACGGAGTCAAGTTTTTAGAGTGGACAAACAAAAATTGTTACCTCCACAGCCTTAATTCCAGAAAATTTCATGATAGTATGCAGAAACGCAGCTTTTGAAGTTTTTCTGTCATTTTTAAACATCTGTCGTAATTTGGATTCTCAATATAATATAATGTTTGACCTTGCAACTCAAAGGCCTCTTCAAGACCTTTTAGTATCAAGATCAAAAACCTTTGCAGGACGTTTGGAACCGATGATGCAATAATTTAAGGGTTGTCTATTTTTCAAAGTAGAGAAATGGAATAAATAGTAGATTACGTAGAAGAAAATTCAACTCCGTAAACCAAAGGCATGGTCGCGAATTTATTATTCATAAAAATAAACAAATTTTTTTCTTTTTTTGTAGATCAAAACTGAGTTTTGGATGCTAAAATAGTTTTCAAATTGATTTATTCATCAGTTATTGAGTTTCTATTTGTTTTGGTCACGGAAATGAATTGAGCGTCATTTCAGTTTTATGATTATATTATCGGTAGCTCGGTCAGTAGACTGATAGTAAATGGGTGTATATATAATCAAAGTCTGAACATTCAGATACTTTTTCCAGCGCTATTATTAGTTGTATATGTGCACATAGGCTCGAATTTATAGTCGTGATTTAAGTATAAAGTATGACTTAAAACTTGAGTATCGTTACTTGAGTATCAGCTGTTACTTCAATTGAATGTTAATTTAAGTAACAGCTGAAACTCAAGTAAAGATACTTACATTCTGAGTCATACTCTATGTACTCAAGTTACGACTATGAATTCGAGCCATAGTTTCTGCGCGAATAGCTCTTATAAACTGATGCTGATAATAGTATATTATGTACCAAGGGTGCGAGATTGGAAAATTTGGCTCAAGTGAAAATTTGTGGCTTGAGAAAAGTGAGGGTTCCAAATTCACACGAGAGACATAATTTTCCATCGCGCCCATGGTGCATATACTATTTTTTAATCCGACAGAAGCAAAACAGCACTTTTCCGCCCGCTACAGCGGGCGCAAAATTACCGTTTTGCGCCTGGAGGGTTGAAAAATATTTTTATCGATTACTACTTCATTAGTGATAATTTCAAAATTATAAAATTATGACGAGAATTGGCAATGAATTTACGAACGATTCCTATTGTTTTTTTTCTTTATCTCTAATCGTTTATTCTGCCAATAACACGTTACCTGCCATTTCTTTAAAGCTGTAATAATATATTTTACGAAAAAATAATAATACGCAGTTTTTTATTTGAAATTGCAAAATTTACAAACGATTCCGTAATTTCCGGTGTATTTTTTATTATTGTAAAATTAAGTTCATTGCTGGGACCGTATTTGGTAACTGTCTCGCGAACGAGGTAGACCTAAAGGAGCTCTGTGATTGGTCAATGCAACTCTCTGACTGGTCAATGCAACTTGTGTCACTTGTGAGACACTTACAGAATAACCCCCTTAAGTCCGTACATCTCAAAGATTCAAGTGATGAGTGTTGATTGTCCACTATAGATTCAAACTTTACTTAGGAAGTAAGGTTCTATGAGTGTATATATAAGCTTGAATTCATATAGACCCAACTCAAATAACGATTGTTACTTAAGCCTTGCTCTGTCTTTGTCTTTTTCATAATAAGAAAATGGTCAGCTGATAAACTGTTACTTGAGTTATGTTTATAAATTCAAACCTTAGTGGTAATAGTAAAACACAATGATAGTTTTATGTTCTATTTTGTCCCTTTTATTTTAATGTGATAACTTGTATTTTTACTTTTAATATAGCAAATTATAAAATTTTATTTTATAAATTTTTAAAATCTAAGAAACTAAAATATTTGAGTTATTAATTAAATAAATGTGCATGGAAATTTTTTAAAATAAATAAACATTGATAGAGCAAAATTGTTTTAGTAAAGTGAAGGTGAATGCAGATGTAAATACAGAAAAACATGTTATCAAATCTAAATAAAAAAGTGTATTTTGGAAGTTTTGAGAAGTAAAGTAAGAAAAACTTCTGATATGTTAAGAAATATATATCTAGATAAAGATTATAATGATTTATTTCAGAAGATTAGATTAATTTATTTTCAACTCCAATTAATTTGAAAAGTATACATTTTCTATGAAACAGTGCTTTTTTAGTTTATCTAATGATCAAATGATATATCAATATTAGTTACATATTACTTATTTATTTTTATGTAGCTCGTAATGATTATTCAAGATTTTAGTTTAATTGATTATATTTCATAGATATAATGAAAATAATATTTTATGTACAGAATTAGTAAAAATATAATCAAGCAGAAAACAGATGAAACGGTCATGTCAACAAAGCTCAAGAAACAATGTTTGAATCCATTTAACCGCAAGGATTCTTGTAAAACTACTGGTTTAAGAAAAGCATCGACGAATATCATCAACTATTTAACTATTAAAAAAAGATCATGGTTATGCTCAGTTTGTAGGATAATAGCACAAGCAAAAGTAAAAGAAGAAATTTCACAAGCTGTCAAATGTAAATATCCTAGTTCTTAATTTTTATCATAACTTAGATATTTTATTTAATATTTTTTCTACAAACATTTTTTATTGAATTAGTGTAGAAAGTAAATATTTTAGTTTTAGATAAATTTTTTAATTTTTGAAGTAAATCGTTAAGTTTTACTTGCATGGAGCATATCTTAGATATGGGTCTTTAATCGGTTAATACTTGGTTATTATGACAGTGAGGTGGGTCAATTAAGCGACTTACGATGAAAAATAGGATATTTTGTAAAATAAAAAATAATCAAGAAAACTATAAGTTATTATTATTTCATAACATTTTTAAAAATTTAGTCATTTAAAATAGCATATATGCTCATAAGTTAGTAATAAAATTATAATTTTTGAGGAATCAAAAATAAAATTGTAGATTATTTCTTTAAATATTTAAATTGATGAAAAATATGCTATGTCATTAATGATATAAATAAAAAATTAAAAAAAAAACATTTTTAAAACACGCTTTTATAACGGAGAAAATACACTAAAAAGTATTAAATAAATTAATTTACTTCCTTGAAATTACTTTTATACAGTTCATTGCGATAGTTAAAAGAAAATTTTACAACAAAAATTTAAAAAGAAAAGTGTGGGCGTTAATTTTAGTAAATCTAATGCAGCGCCTGTAACAAACTCAGACCCTCATTAATTTATAATTATTTGAAAGTTTTACTTTTTTCCCTCTTTTTCTTTCGCTAAGATTAAAGAAACGAACTTGTCGCTCTTTACATCTGTGAGCCATACACACGGGACACGCCGCTTATCTCTAATGACCCACGGTGACCTATGACGCATCTACTAGCTTCTCTAGTAGTAACGAGACACTTCTTTTTTTCACCTCATAAATTAAATACTTTATGGGGTCATAAATTAGATTAAACTCGTAAATTAACATTATCTGAAGATTTCTTCAAAATCTCAGATATATATATAAGCTCATAGGTTGTGACAACCATGGGGATCAGGAGGTTGCACTAATTTATAAAAATATATAAGTTGTAATTTATTAAGTAACAAGAAAAAAGAGAAACTATATTTAAGAAATTTGTACAGTAATCGTACGCTCGCTCAAAATGGACGCCAGCCGCGTATAGTGTACGCGAAGCCGCTTATTTTAATTAAAAAACTATTGACACGACGAAAAGCAAATATTACAAAAACGTAAGCTAAAAGGGACACGAGCAATAAACACACAAAAAATGAAAGAATTAGAAAAGCACGAAGGGAATATATGCAATAGAACGCGCACGCGATCGCCCGGCACACACGTCGTAAAAGACAGAAATAAATTATATAATTTTAATTAGCAATCGTGATATTATTTTAATTCACAATAAAAGAAATAGAATAGTAAATCTATCTATTTTCGCTCACTCAAGCTCACGATATTCGCACACACAAAAAATACTAATACGCAATATCGCAAGTCGCTCACGAGTCATAATGACTCTATATCGGACGCTGGCGACAGAAGGAATAATAATGGTATTCCTTCTTGCCTCTGCTCGGCTTCGTTTCTCTTGCTATACGCTGCGCGCGCCGCAAGAGAGAGACAAACGATCCTTAACGGACCCAAGCTCAGCTACTCGAGTCAAGCTGCTCGCTAGCTATATCAGTGCACATTATACGTGCTTTATAAATTCGCACGTGTGTGCCAACGATTTTGGGTTATAGTTTTAACTATTTGACTCGCGTGGTCTGCTTTCCGTCTTGCCCGTAGTTAGATGCTCCCTTCTGTCGGCTATATGCGCCACAAATATACATAAAAGTAATATGGCCAATCTGCCATGTTACAAGGTCCATCAAAAAGTTTCAGTTTTTCATATTATATTTTTCATTCAGTACTGTACGTCGCTAAGACCAAGGGTCAAGATAATTGTTGAAAAGCCATCGAAGGCAACTAATACAAAAATCCAAGTTTGTTCTAAAATATATTCACCATAGTGAATCGCAAGTGTGTACAAAAAGTATAAATAAATTCAAATATACAAAATGATAAATAAACTAGTTGTGTATATTTATCCAGAAATATAACCAATATATATATATATATATTTCATACATCTATAAAGAGAAGGAAACGAGCATTAATATCCAAGACCAGATACAAGGTGAGTCCCAGCTAAATTACAACTTATTTCTTTATTTCTAATTCTAAAAACTGGCTCTCGAGCCTGCTTAATAACTTACCCGCTACTCTAACCCTCTGCCACGCAAAAGCTTCCTATTGTGTAACCGCTCGACGCAATAGGAACTGTAACGCGCGAATGAATTAATAAATAAAAATTTATTAACATTCGGACGTTACACTTTTATTTTTGAATTTTCATTGTAAAATTTTCTTTTGATTATCGCAATGAACTCCATAAAAGTAATTTCAAGGAAGTAAATTAATTTATTTAATACTTTTTAGTGTATTTTCTCCGTTATAAAAGCGTGTTTTAAAAATGTTTTTTTTTTTAATTTTTTATTATCTACTTTTTAGTTAAAATTGAATTTTCTATGAGTAATTTTTTTTCAAAAGTTTGTACTTAATTGTATCTTCTATACATTACCATATCCCCTATATATTCCCCAATCCCTTTTGATCCTCCTATCCTCTATATTTCCAGCTGTACATTCGCCTATCCCCTATGCAAGCCCGTATCCCCTATGCATTTTCTACAACTATCAACTCAACAACATTCCATCAACTAGCCTCCACCCAAAGATAGCCTTTCCACTTAAACTTCCTCGAAGATGACTTTGCACACCCGTCATCGCCGACCTGCGAATTATTACATTGTCATCAGAGACCGAGGTCTGTGTAAAATTTCAGAAATTTCCATAGACAAAAAGTGCCTCAAATCGAGCGTGCAAGATTTGATTACAGGCAGACAGAAAGACAGACAGACGTGAAAGCAAGCTTAATAAAAGCGTGTAAAAAGATTGAAAATTTTAATGAAAATGAAGATTAAAATCTTAGTATGCATAACTTGGAGATATTTTCTGTGGGATACTAAAATTTAATTAAACTTAGAAATATAATCATTGATTGAAAACATTTTTCATTAAATATTTGGTTTCTTCCTGCAGGACTCCTGCTTGATATGGTATTAAACGTGTTTCAGAAGTTTTCTTTAAAGTTTGATTCTTGAGATATTCGTTTCTTTATCTTTGTAATGTATACCTGTATTCAATGATAATAGAGTTTGTATTTATAAACTATACTCAATCTTTGAATATTAATTATGAATTTAAGTCTCAGTAAATATTTCAAATGACAAGCTCTATTCAAAAAAAGATTAAAACATAGATTTTATTATTTTATATGTAATATTCAAAACCTATATCTGAGATTCATATCCTGGTTAATGTATTAACTTAACCCTTTCGTGTATATAAGGAACTGACAATCATAACGTTTCTGAAACTAGAAAATTTCGATATCCGGCATCGAGCTGAATCCAAATCTGGAGTCAGATTTTCGAAATTATAATAATTGGGCCCAATACCGAGGGGGCCCACTCTTAAAATGCAAAGTTTTGAAAAATAAAAAATACCATCGTATTTTACACGAAATTTTAAGAAGAAATCATTCTTGTCATTTTTTTGATAAGACACACCAATTTCGAGTAAAAAATTATTGAATTTCTAGGATATCGGACCCCTGAGTAAAAGCAGACCCAATATCCTACACGTTCAATAATTTTTTACTCGAAATTGGTGTGTCTAATCAGAAAAATGATAAAAACAATTTCGTCTTGAAATTTTAATGTGTACCTGATCCCGTCAACATACTTACAATCAACTTCTTTCAATATTCAATAATATTTCGTCGGGTGAGAGGAATAATGTCCTAAATTTAAACGCAGAAAACTGAGTTTTCAAATCAATTATTGGATTTCGTAAATTTTCGATTGTTTTTCTTTTAAAACTAAGTTTTTGATGTAAACACAATATACTATATGTTTAATACCTATTTTTGTTTTTTTAGTCATCTTGTGTAAAATTAACGAAAAATTTTAAATCGCATTGCATTGCGCTACAGTTTTCTAGTCAAGACACCACGCGGCGCTATGTGTCCTTCAGTCATGAACTATGAGCGCAAAATCCTTCGGAAACCAACTGGTTAGGACCTTTTTATGATTCGGCGCGCGGACATTGAGCCGAACGGTTGTCTCGCCGGCTCTTTTTCTTTCCTGTCTCTCTCTCTCTTTTTTCCGTTTTTCGCTGTTCGTTTCAGGGTTGGCGGGCGGAATCCACCCTGCCCCGTGTGTTTTTCGGGGTTCTTAGTTCTTAGTTTTTTTTTTATCGGTTCTTTGTTCGCTGTGGTTATTCACCACAGCTTAAGTTCTTATTTCTTTCTTTTTCCCGCGCTCGCAAGTTTTACCGTTATCCTTGTTAAGATTACGGCCACAAGATCGTTATGGCAGTTCGCCATAGCCTAATTTTCATTCGAGCCTAATAAAGGAATAATCTTTTCATGTTCGCTGTGGCTACTTTCCATGGCATAAGTTGGAGGATTCTTGAAGGATTTCCTTTACATCTGCAGCATTGCTGTCTGAGCGACGTAGATAACTTAGATTTTATAATGTGTGTAACGAGCGACGTAAGCTTTTATTACTTCTCGGGGATGACGAGAGGTGAGTTTTTTTTCAAGTTTTCGCGGAAAATGCACGAAGATTTTATTGTGAAAATTGTGAATTGTGTCCTAACGTTTTTTTTCAAATAAGTATGAACATTTTATTCAGGGTCATTCATTGATATCCCAGTGTTTATTTACTCCCAGGACATAATATATTATATGCGCGGCATCGATCAAAAGTTCGAATTTAAATCTCTTACAACGATCATTGACCGGTTTTCTCGGAATTCGGTATCATCGGGAGTGAGGTGTGTATTTGTAAACAAACTTTTCGCGGGAATTTTACCGGTATACACGCTTGACTTTTATTCAATATGGACGCTCAATGCGCGGGAGGTGATGGTGTAGTGTACTCTGAGTGACGTGAATCCATTGGTTCTTTGACCTGAAGTGCCTTGCATTAGACTCATCTACGTGTGATAGACTTTAAAGCATGTTCGGTGTTCGGGATTGTACAGTGACTCACTATATCATATTATTGACAATTTAATTCCTGTTCGCGCTAGTTTGCTTAACAGACGTTTTATCTTTTTTTTTCTTTTTTCGAATTGTGACCACTGTCTGCGACGGGGTTGTTTTTTGTGTCTGACGGTGTTCTTGTCCGGTAATGGCGCGGATGTGACGTGCTGAGTATGTTTGACTCGGACCGTCATTGCCGCATCTCGCTTTTTCTATCGTCAAGAACGGAATCAAGATTTCATTGGACTATATTTTTGGACGAGTTGCCCTTTTCCACCGTTGCGCGGGTCGTTGATACGATATTTCCGGAGAGATGCTCCAATGATGATGAAGGAGAGATAGATGTTCTTTCCTCCAGGACAGTTGTGGAGACCCCTGCCGGAATGAGGACTGGGCAAAAAAAGATTCTTATATTTCATACCCACCTGAGATGCGTATAGATCCACTGAGGAATGGTAATGGGTACATGCCAGAAAACGGCTTAACCAATAAAAGGATACAAAAAAGGACCTTTTTATGCGCAAAGCCGATTTAGGACGTTATTCCTCTCACCATTTCATAAAATTTTCGTCAGTGATATTTTCAGTGATTTTTATCTAAAAGTCGGGTTGCTTTAATCTTTATATATTTAATTTTAGAGGTTAATTTAATAACGTTTGAAAGCCCTTAAGGCGACCTCGGAGTTTAGGTTAGGTTTCACTTTTTAGTTTACAAATCACGTTTTCTATGCATGAGATTTTACAGATCTTCTAATTTTCCACCATTCTTTGAAGCCCATAGAATGGTGAAAAACTTAAAAACCCAAAAAATTTTATAAGCTGAAAGCGTAATTTGTAAACTACAAAATGCAAATTTAGCTTAATCTCCGAAGTCGTCTTAACTTATAAAAAAAATTCTTTTTAATTTAGTAGTATACATTTCTTGACATAAAGTACTATTTTGTAACCTCTTACTATCCTAAATCTGAAAATGATAGCACAAAGTGCTCATATACAAGGAAAAGGATAAGGGAAAAAGGTTATTTTAAGCTAGACCCGTTCTTAGTGTAGCGTCATGCTACATCTAGTCCGTGGTCTCTTTGCTTTTTTGTTCATTATCTTAAGGCCTCTTATAAGCCAGCAAACTCCAAGACTTATAGTCTTATAAGGGACCTTTTCTTTAACTTCGTTAAATAAACTTTAAGTTAATTGAACTAGTCGATATGTTATTCACAATCAACTTCAAATAAATGACAACGATTAATATTAAAACACTTAAGAAGGGGCCGAACTATCTGTCTTTGTCTAATAGCGTTTTTCATCATTTATGTAAACACTATCCGGTATAACAAGAAAAAAATAGCAGCCCCCGCTAGATATTAGTATAATGAGTAAATTTTGTAATAACAACCAAATTTTTTCACTGCGTAGTTTTTGAATAATTAGAGAACTACCAAAAAAAGATAGGTTATATTCTAGATTGCTAGTAGGTCTCTAATTAGTCAAAAACTACGCAGTGAAAAAATTTGGTTGTTATTACAAAATTTACTTATTATACTAATATCTAGCGGGGGCTGCTATTTTTTTCTTGTTATACCGGATAGTGTTTACATAAATGATGAAAAACGCTATTAGACAAAGACAGATAGTTCGGCCCCTTCTTAACACGACACATAAGAAATATAAATCAAGGTAGAATTAATTTATTTAACTACAATAAAATTTTGATTTTAACTAAGTATTTATTCTGTTATAACTGCTACCGGTACGGAGCTGGTGGTTATCCAGCTCCTCGCGGACCTGCAGAATTATCAGAAAAAACTAACACCAATAATCAGTATTCAATTTAAAATTAACTTTATTTGAAGAAGGTTGGCCAAAGAGTGCCGTACAAAATTTTAGACGACGACTACATTGCTCCCGCTTGAGCCGCCGTCGCCGCTATCTTCCTCCTCTTTGCTTGATTGGCATTATTGGGGGAAACTCGCGCTAATTTTAGATCTCGCTCTGCGCGAGACCACCTTTTCCATATAACATCTCGCACTCGGAGTCTCTCCTCCTCGAATCCTATATACTGCCTAAAGAGGGGAGAGATCTTCATTACTTATCTATATTATAATACAGGTGCGCTTATATGTGTGCTAACGCGCAAAACTCTATACGCGTGAATCAGCACACATACAAGCGCGTACATATATCTTATATTAATTTCTATCCTGCGCGTCGGTATAACATATAATTGTTACACCGCGCCGACGCTCAAGATAGAAAGAGACATAATATCCTTTCATTCTTTTCACTTTTAATACAAGCATCGAAATTTGAGAGAGAATCATTATCATTTTAAATTCATTTTATTTTATTCTTTTTTTTTATTCTTATTCTCTCTCAAATTAACATGCATTTAGATCTTTCATATTTAGTATTTTATCGCGTTAATACGTGAGGTTACAATTTCTTGTTCTATCTGTATTATATTTGAATGAATAAATTATTAATTCTATATATTTACTGTATTATAGGCCAAAATTTGAGTTCCGAAGTTGTTGAAACAGTCATAAAGTTTTATAGGAATAACAAAGTCACTACATTAAGAGGAGGTCACGTATTTCTGTCCTTTTCTAATCAAAGAAATTATTTTTTTACAAAAACTAATAGCTTTAGCAAAAAATGAAAAGAAAGCCGCATCTTGTATCAAAAAAGCAATATTTTCTTTGATAAGAAAAAATTAATTTTATTGCTTCATTCTCAAGAAAACCTTGAAAAACCAAATTGTCCACCCTAACCTCTATGATTTAAGTTTTTCAAGGTTTTCTTGAAAATGAAGCAATAAAATTAATTCTTTCTTATCAAAGAAAATATTGCTTTTTTTATACGAGATGCGGCTTTCTCTTCATTTTTTGCTAAAGTTATTAGTTTCTGTAAAAAACTTAATTCTTTGATTAGAAAAGGACAGAGATACGTGACCTCCTCTTAATGCTTGGGAAAAGAGATTTTATTGTAATCAAGGATATCGAAGGGAATAAAGAAGAAATTCAAAAAAGATTACTGCTTGGTTCACTAAGAGAACTTTATGTTGGGTTTAACGGCAGGCCGGAGTAGAACCTGATACCGACCGAGTAACAATTGAGTTGTTTGTTATTTACTCAAGTATTAATCGGTGTATCTTCAAAATAAAGGTTGATCGCAATAGATATTATTATTATGAATATCTATGCACAAGAAAAAAAAATCTACCGATTTGTTTTTGAGAAAAGTAAGGAACGCCGAAGTAAAAGATTATGTTTATAATATTTTCGCGTTCCTTACTTTTCTCAAAAACAAAGCGATAGATTTTTTTTTTCTTGTGCATAAATATTTGTAATTATAATATCTATTGCGCTTAACCTTCAATTTGCAGATACACCGATTAATACTTGAGTAAATAACAAAAATGCCAATTAGACAAGGACAGCGAATCCGGCCTGCTCTTAAAGAAGAATATCCTGATTTGAAAATTGGTTTTTCACGTTTTGCATCGGTTCGACCACCTGAATGTGTTCTTGCCCAAAGCAGTGAAACACACACTGTATGCGTATGTACTATTCATCAAAATGCTAAGCTGTCTATCTTAAGTAATTATAGATTTCACAACCTTCAAATGGTAAAGTTACAAGGAGTTTTTATTTATTCTTCATTATTGAATAATTCTTTTGATATTTTCTAGGTTGCAGTTTGCAAAAATTGACATTTGGTTATGAATTTCTATTAAATTATTACAAAGATTGCATTAATTTCAACGTTTGCGAAGAATCATTGGATTGTTTTCTTAAAAAATGTAATAAATATCTTGGTATTGACAAACTAAAAAATTATTTAGAAGAAATTTTTTCACAAAATGAGGCTAATATCATTACTTTTAAATAATGGATAAATGCTCCGCAATGTAATCTAGAAACTATTACAAAAACTATTCCAGATTTCATAGATTATTTTTGTAATCAGATCCAGAAACTTAAAAATCATGATTTTATTTGATAGTCTCTACTCCTCGTAGAAGCTACTCTGCAGTTGTTGATACGGAAAGGATAGGTGGATGGTAGGTGCTTGAAATAAAGACAAGATTTCCTTTAATATATAATACGTGTATTCACCTGGAGATGACGAAGCAAGGTACTTATCTATCCTGAAGTCAAGAACGCTCTAACGACTTCCTTCGCTCTCGTGTAACACATAGCTTACACTCGCAATCGCTTACTTGCGCACCGCAGGCTGCGCGTGACATTTACATGTCTATACACCAATACACACATACTCTCTATACCTGTGTACCCACAGTACTCCCCCCTAAATAACCGTTTATAGTTATTTATATTAAAAGGAATTACTTTATTTTTACATAATCAGTGGGTACTTTTTATTTTACATAAGATTTTTATACATAATTACTCGCGCAATTACATTATCTTTATGCGCTTGCACGCACTCCTACTACCTTTTACATAATTATATTCACACATACGCAATTCTAATTACATTACATCAGTACACATCATTTACATGACTTTTTGCAACTATTACATATGCGCATACAATTACTCTTTACATACTTCTGTAAACAACGCTTAAAAGTCCATTTTCATCATATACTCTTGCACCACATCTTGCCATAGCCGTAGACAATGCCAGACTGATGATCACTTTACAATTAAGAAAATCCAACCTGAACCTTGGTACATTCCTTAATACCGTCAATACAAAGTTTATGTTGAAACATTTATTCTTCTTATTATTCCTTCCATAATGATTATTCATTTTTATCATTTCTATGTTGGTATTATTGAAGGAGTTTAGTGTTCTTTGGACATTAGGGTGGTATGACATCTCTACCGAACGTAGTGCTCGCTGGCCAGCAAAATCAAAACCCTGATCATTCGGCTCCAATCCTCTGATATTTAATATCCGCAGTTTCCTTGACTTAACAATGATCTCCTGGACACTCTGTATCAAGTACCTGTTATTCTCTATATTCACCTCCACTAGGCTTTCATTAATATGTAGTACTGGTTCATGAACGAATTCTAGTTCCTTACTTTGACTTTTTAAGTACTTATAATGGAAAATCTTCATTCTGCCGCCGTGATTATACACTGCCTCAAGAATTCTCCATCCCTGCATTCTTTGATCTATACTATTTACATCGGTTAAGTACAATTCCTCCAGTACTTCGTTTTCCTTGAGAAAGCTGTACAAATACTCCATGTACAATTCTTTGCATCCCTCAAGGTTAATGCTCCTTAGACTAGAAAACAACTTATTATCTAAAAATCTTAATCTAATATGTGCATTATTTACAAATGTGGCCTCTTCCAGCCCCTCTATACGCATTTCTGCATCGAACACTGTAGTCACGTTGGCCACTTTTAAGCTTCTTACATAACAAGCTTCTGACACCTCGGCTATTACCTCCTTGGTCATCACACCACCAGACAAGTCCATGTGATCGATGCGCCACTTCTTGTTCCTTCCCTCCTTTTGGTACCTTAACAGCTTCCTGATGGTAGAAGCTTCGACCTCCCATCTGCATCCGCCAGTCCATACATTGACAAATTCAAATTGTCTTGCGTCCTCGAACAAACGTTCTAGCCCGCTTACTCCTTCGTACCTACGGTGATGTAGCAGCAGGTCTGTTGCACCCAGCTTGTAGCACGGTTCCCGCAAACCGTCTAGAGCGCACATAAAATTCATTACATCTACTGGCTGTAGATGCCACAGGATCCTGCTGATGATATCAGGGGCGCGCAATGCTTCGACAGATGGAGGCACGACCTTGAACTCTGGCTTCTCCAAGGTTAATTCCTCGAGTGTCCCTACGGAAGCTTTCTGGTCAGGTTTAATGGACAAGTAGAACTTACTTCCATTTTTGGTTTCCATCCACATCTTTCTTAGGAGCGCGTCACACTGCATCCTTGTTGATGCAGCGAGAGTGTGGCATTTGATGTTAGCGCACGTTCTTCTACCTGTCAAATGGATTTTCCTTATCTCGAAATCCTCCTGACCGAATGACCTCAAAATCTGGTCCAACTTCTTCTTGCCTGGGTTCATTGGCATGTTGTACAGAAACAAATCCAGCACAGGGTCATCACCGATGAAGAGCGATGGTTTTTTGAACTCATGTTCCTGTGTGTTCTTCATCGCGTTTTTTTCACCGGCTCTACTGGCAGCGTTGATTTTACCAATACATTGTTGTGTGTAAGGATCCATAAACTCATATAAGTATACCTCTGCCAATCTGTACTCAGCCTTCTTCGTGAGATCATGCGTCTCGTTTATCTTGTATAATAGGCCTCTGGCCAACTCCTCCAAGAAAAACATTCTGGCTCGGCTGACGGTACTCTTTAGCGATACAAATATCTGGGGAGAGCCCAATCAGCTTCACCTATATATAACAAAAAAAAACAAACATTATTAATATAACGCATTACAATATTGCCTAAGATTAATCACATTTCTCTTTAAAGTGAGACACTGTTGTACAAAATCTAACTTTCTTATTACCCTTTTCATTATTTTTACAATTATTATTTTTTCTATACAATATTATACTATCCATTTTTCTACGGCTCAAAATGTTGGGTATAAACCTCTCTCTCTTTTTACCATTACCCTTATCTTTTTCGCTACCTGTCGCTTCGTGCTCTACCCTGTTACCGGTTTCTATTTCTTTGTCGCTTGCTACGTTACCTGTTTCGTTACACGTATCCGTAATGTCTATTTGCTCGCTACTGAGCTCGTCGAATTCGCTATTACCTGCCTCGTTATGATTATATCCTGGTACCTCCTATGTCGGGTTACCTTCGTCCAATGCTTCGCATTCTTCACCACTTGCGGGTGGAACTTCTTCATGAATCTGAGCTTCTGTTACTATGACGTTTTCTTCATTCATTCTATTATTATCCTCGCTCAGTTCTACGTTGCTACTACTCGTTTGTGGCTCCATTTCATTAGCCAGAAAATAGGCTGGCTTCAACCTTTCTACATTTACCGTTACGTTTTTATCTCCTTTCCTTATGACGTAATTACGGCCATTTTCATGCCTAGAGATGACCTTATATGGCCCTGAATACGGTTGCACAAGAGGTGGTTTAACTGCTTTTATCTTTTCTAGCACATGAGTACAATTTGCTAAATCCTTGAATACAAATGTTTTTCCTGAGTTGTTATGTACTACAGGTACAGGTTTAACCTGCCTCATGTACTCTCTAAACTCTGCCAAGAATAGATCTTGCTCTCTAGCGTCTGTTTCTCTGAATTCGCACATGTCACCTGGTATGGTGAGTGTTGTTCCGTAAAGAAATTCAGCTGGACTGGCCTCCGTGTCTTTTCTTAAACGCGTTCTTAACCCCAATAGAACAGTCGAGAGGTTTCTAGTCCAATCTCGACCTTCCATATGGCACATCAATGCTGCCTTAAGATCACGGTGCCATCGCTCAACCATGCCGTTCGCGGCTGGATGGTATGCCGTAGTACGTATTCTCTTACATCCAATTAGCTGCAGTAGTGCCTGAAACATGCCGGACTCAAACTGTTTGCCTTGATCTGTAGTCATGATGACAGGTGCACCAAAACGAGACACCCACGTGTCATAAAAGCTCGTGCGACAGAAGGAGCCGATGCATCGTATACGGGCACCGCCTCCGGCCACCTAGTATACCTGTCTATCATGGTCACAAGATATCTGTAACCCTCGCTAGGTGGCAACGGACCGACTAAGTCGACATGCACGTGGGCGAACCGTCCATCAGGTTCGCTAAACTTCATAGGTAAAAACTTGTTTTCCCTAGTGACTTTCGATCGTTGGCACTCCATGCATGCTCTGCACCAAGATGTTATCTGCCTATTCATATTTGGCCATACGTACTGCTTCCTTATCATCTTACTAGTTGACCTAGCAGATGGGTGTGCTTTATTGTGAAAGAGTTCAAAGATGACTGCCCTCAGCGCCTCTGGTATATACGGCCTGAGGGGAGTCTTGTGCTATTTCGCAATAAAATGGCGTGTTTTCTACACCATATTGCAGTTTTACCAGCTTGAGTTGATGCTGCGGATTACCTACTATGTCCCGCAGCTGTTGATCTTCCCTTTGTTGTCTAGCTATCTCATCTAGTGAGAATATTGTCGGAAATCGGAAGTCATCAACTCTCGATAATGCATCAGCCACCACATTATTCTCTCCTGGCAAATAGCAGATTTTCACGTTATATTCTGCAATATAGGTCAACTTCCTTGCTTGCAGTGCTGTGCAACTATCTAAGCTCTTACCTAACGCATACACCAATGGTTTATGGTCTGTGCATACCGTAAACTCTCTGCCTTCTAAGTAGTAACAAAAATATTTGATAGCCTCGTAAATAGCCATCAGTTCACGATCGTACGTGCCGTAATTCGATTGTGCGGGAGTAAATTTTTTCGAAAAGAAGGCCAGCGGCTTCCACTCGTCTCCTACTCTCTGTTCTAACGCTGCGCCCATCGCAAAATTCGACGCATCCGTAACTAACCTAATCTCCGCATTTTTAGCCGGAAATGCAAGATACGCAATATTCGCTAATTCTTCTTTTATCTTCTTGAATGCTTGTTCTGCTTCTTCGGTCCATTCCACGGGTCTTTTATCCTTTTTCTTAATATCTTTAATCATAGCTACTAAATGTCTCTGTACCTCCGCGGCTCTTGGTATGCTTTTTCTATAAAAGTTTACCATTCCCAGAAATCGACGCATCTCGTCTTTTGTCTGGGGTTTCTTAAAGGCTTGTATCGCCTCGACCTTAGATGGGTCTGGTTTGAATCCATTTCCGTCGATGAGATGGCCCAAGAAAATAAGTTTATCGACTCCAAACTGACATTTATCTATGTTCAATTTGAGGTGGAACTTCTCTAACCTCTCTAGGACGACTCTAAGATGTTCTTGGTGCTCCTCGTCTGATGAAGATGCAACCAAGATATCATCAACGAATGCGAACACAAAATCCAGGTCGCCCACGGCCTGGTTTATGTATCGCTGAAATGTCTGCGCAGCATTTCGAAATCCGAACGTCATCACTAGGAACTCATAAAGTCCGAATGGAGTCGTCACCGCTGTCTTTGGTACGTCCTCTGGGAATATAGGAATTTGCAGGAATGCCTTTTCTAAGTCGAGTGCGGAAAAAATAGTTTTCTTTTCTAAATTATATGCGAAATCCTGAAGATTGGGAATTGGGTACTTATCTGGCACCGTGACTGTGTTCAACTTTCTATAGTCGCCACAGATTCTCCACTCACCATTTTTCTTGGGGACCATATGGATAGGTGTAGCCCAAGGGCTTTTTGAAGGTTGGCAAATGCCTTCCTTACACCATCTCTTAAACTCCTGCTTTGCCGCCTGCAGCTTATCAGGTGCCAATCTGCGCGGTTTTTGCGCTACTGGCGGTCCCACTGTGGTGATGTGGTGGTACACATCTATCTTTCTTTTAATTTTTGGCTTTTCAAGCCCAAGTACCAATGGAAATTCTTTTATAATGTGTGCGTACCTATTCCTCGGGTCTATTAATGACACTTGCACATACGTCACTTTCTTTGCCGTGCCTGTGACTGACTCACCCGTTTTTGCATCCACTAGCTCCCGTCGGGTCAGATCTGGAAGTAAATGGTAGTGCTGAATGACGTCGCCACCTAGTATCGCATATGGTACGTCTGCTACAATGAACGTCCATTTGATCTTATTCTTAAACCCGAAGTCTAATTCCCTGTATATCACGCCATACGTGTTTATTTGCGTATTATTCGCTGCGTATAATTTAACGCGCGCCGCTTTCTTTTTACTATTCTTTCCTTTCGGAACTAACGATACTTCCGCACCCGTATCTACCAAAAAGGTTTCGTTCACTACTTTATCTATTACGTGGAGGCGTATTCCTTCCGTGTCCGACGAGGTTGCCCCCTCTACCCGCCGGCTCGAGAGTTTAAATGCTCTCTATCTCTATTATTCCTTCGCGTTTGATTCTTTTCTTTTCCAACGCTATTACTTCTTGCTACCCCGCGGTTGGGTGATTTAGACTGTTGACTTTTCCTATCATTAGTAGGTGGAACGGACTCCTGCCTTTTCTCGTAGTTAATCCAATCGCAGGGCTCTAAACATTTATACGCGCTCTTTCCATATTTCGTATGGTATACACAATAACGTTTCCTGTTATTCCGACTGTTGGTTCGCGAGCGTCCTCCGCCCCTAAACTCGTTTCCTACTTTACCGAGCGTCTTCTTGATAACTGCTTCAATATGAGCTTTAATATCTACATTATCGGCATACGGTCTATCATTTTCCTCTTTACCATGGTTTATTACACTAACCACTTTACCGACCTCTTCGCATTTATTCTTATATATTTCATCTGCGTTTTTTACGATAATTTCTTCGTTTCTTAAATTTATTTCTCCCACTATGTGCGATTTAATGCTGGGTGGAAGATTATATTTCCATACCCTTAAGACAACCTCGCGTTCTATTATACCGTCCGACACATCGAGCAATTCTCTTAAATACTCCGATGGCTTTTCCCCGTGCGCTCGACATTTCCTAAATAATTTATTAAACCTCTCTTCTTGTGACTGTCCGTAAGTCTCCATGAGGTATTTCTTCAACTCGTTATATCTATTTCCCGGCTTTAATGTTTTTACTAAATTCGATGTTTCGCGAATTACGTCGCTATCTAGATTGTTTATAAGTAATACGAACGCTACGCTCTCGTCCGTAACATTTTGCATTTTAGCCTGGGCTTCAAATAAGTCGAACCACGTTTCCGGATTATGTTTCCAGAAGGGAAAAATTAATTTGACGATTCTGCATGAAGTTACCGGGTACTACCATGTTCGCGCGTTGTTCACCTAACCTAAAATTATTTTTCGCGTCACCAACATTCTCTTTATTTGCGTGCGTCGGTATTTGCCCATTGTTATGCACATCGCGTGCTTCTAAATTTTCTCCCGGTTTATTTCGGTCTAACTCGAGCGTTTCTATTCTTTTTATTAAAATTCCCATATTCGTTTCATAATCTTTTCTCATTTCTAATAATTGTTTTTTATAATATTCTTCTACTCTCCTCGTACCGCTCATTCCTAGTATACTACTACCGTTCCATATTTCTTGATCCGCGAGAGCCCTATTATTATCTACCTGGTTCCCAAACGTATCTCGTTCCCTATTATTAGGCGTGCTATTACATACACCGGATATAGCGTCGTCAATTCCGCCATTAAACGCGTTCCCGGTAGTCATTTTGTGATTCGAGGTTATATATACAATATAAAGCTATCTTCGCTATAAAATTTTTTTTTTTTTTTTTTTTTACCGACCTTGATCGATCTGACTAGACTCAATAAATACACACGCAATAAATAAATAATTAAAATAAATAAATAAATAAATTACATGAACGATAAATGTTCATTATACTACATATAAATACACAAATAAATAAATAAATAAGACGTTAAAATAAATAAATAAATAAATAAATTACACGCACGATAAATATTCACAATAATACAAACGCTTTAATAAATAAATAAATAAATAAATAATAGACGCTACATAACCGTTAAAATAAATACTCACGAAACACACGTTTAAACACGTACATAAACATTTGCTTATACTGTCGATCAAGGTTGATTGCAATAGGTGTAGAAGGCCTACGCAAAATGCTACATCAATAAAATCACAGAGGACTGTTTACAATCTTATATATATTCGTTAGCTCGTCCCGCGTGCGCGGCAACACAATTCTTATTATTTTTTCTCGCGTCTTACCGGCATGCGTGACCTCCGCACGGCCCCTTGAGAACACCTAAGAGCTACACAAATGTAAGGGTTAGAGTGTATCTCTCAAGGTCGTACATCGGCCCCAACATACCAGCAATTATATTTTGTTCGTTATATTAAAATTTTACACGCGCACACGCGACTTGCCGCGAATCACCTCTATCTAACCTCGAAATAACCTCAAAATACCCGTCGCGTCTCGGCTTTTATACTCGTTTCTAACTAACCGCTTTTATTTCCACGCACAACCGAATCACTTTTTTTTCTTTTTTTGCACTATATTTTTTTCGTTACTAACATAATTATTTTTCATGTACTTATATGCACAGATTTCCTACTTCTTCGTGTGTAACTTCCCCCCTTTTTATGAAGGAAGAGAGAGAGAGAGGTTTCCTACACTCCCCCCAGTCTGCACGCTCTCTATTTAAAAGACAAAGAAAAAGAAAAAATTTATACAAGGCATATGACCGCCAGTAACCGATGCAGCCACGACTCGTGGACAAATAGACGAACAAATTCGATGGTTTGCACCACGTGCCGAGTCTACAACGGCACCAACCGTCCCCTTAAGAACATTAAAACGTCCACAAAACTTCTCACTATATTCTCTATTTAACGTGCAGCTGGAGAAAGCCAGTCTCTCACTTACTGTGCTTTCTTACTATACTAGTACATGCATGTATATATATATATATGTATCTTACGAGCGAACAATTACTTTGTATATAGAGAAAATTCACTGCTATAATTTTTAAGATAATTATTCATTAGTTATACTTTAATACATATCATAAAATTTTTAAGATAATTATTCATTAGTTATACTTTAATATATATCACAAAATTTTTACTTTTCTTTTTTTTCAAGATAAGTACTACAGCGCGCTCGCGAAATTATAACTCTAACCTTTAAAATGTATTTCCGGCGAGACGATGGCAACCTTTGCTTGGACCCTTGCTGGCCGACGGCTTTTGCTCAGGCGTCCTGCTAGCTGCTGCGCTGTCTTGTCTCCCCTAACGGTTGTCGGGGTCACCAATGATAGTCTCTACTCCTCGTAGAAGCTACTCTGCAGTTGTTGATACGGAAAGGATAGGTGGATGGTAGGTGCTTGAAATAAAGACAAGATTTCCTTTAATATATAATACGTGTATTCACCTGGAGATGACGAAGCAAGGTACTTATCTATCCTGAAGTCAAGAACGCTCTAACGACTTCCTTCGCTCTCGTGTAACACATAGCTTACACTCGCAATCGCTTACTTGCGCACCGCAGGCTGCGCGTGACATTTACATGTCTATACACCAATACACACATACTCTCTATACCTGTGTACCCACATATTTGTAAGGAACAGTCAAAATATTTAAAAAATATGAAAGAGACATTGCAGGAAGGAGAATTTCTTTGGTTACTGACTTCGCGGAAAACTATGCATTTATAGTTCAAGAAGCAGCCCAAGGATTCCACTGGAATAAAAATCAAGCTACAATATTTACGTCCGTTATATACTATTGCAAAGAAAATGAATTCGAGCACAAAAATTTCATTATAACATCCGATAACCTTACCCACGACTCGGTGGCCGTTTACACTTACATCAAGTTAATTATAGATTCATAAAAAAAGAATTTAAAACTATGAAAAAAAATTATTATTTTTCGGATGGAGCACCACAACAATTCGAAAATTTCTAAAATCTATTGAATTTATACTTTTATCAAAAAGATTTTGGTATTCCAGCTGAGTGGCACTTTTTCCCGACTGCTCAAGGAAAAGGTCCATGCGATGGACTTGGTGGTGCTGTTAAACGGGCAGCAGGATTAGCTAGCTTATGACTTTCACCTGACAAACAAATTTTAACGTCACAAGCACTTCACAATTGGTTTAAAACCAATAGTAATTTTAAAAAGGTTGATTTTATATTTTCACCTATTGGAGAATATAAAGCTAACGAAAGAAAATTGAATCAGTGATTTAAGAATAAAAGCAGAGTGCTGAATTTACGACTGCAACATGCTATTATTCCCTCAAAAAATGGTTTAAATTCAAAAATATATTCAAATTCTATAGAAGAAGAATTCCACGAATTATCGAAAAATACTTTAAAAAATCAAGTATTTTAGATGATATGGAATTTTCAAGAATTCAGTTTACGTGTCCATATTTTTTATGAAAATATTCTTATTTTTTTTTGTAAATTTTGTAAATAATGCAATAAACATCAACATTATTTTCATTTATTTCCACTTTGGAACATTTATCATTAATAATTTGTAACATATGGATATATGTATTATATTACATACTTGTAGAGTAAATAATATGTTGGTAATGCTTTTGATTTATTTATTTAATTTATCATATAGATTCCTTAAAATTTTACTACTTTTCTGCTTCAACATGCTTTGTGACTTTCTGCTTCAATATGAATTATGCGCTGGTTTTAATACATTTTGTAAAGATGCTAATTTTGAGAATAGACGATGAAAACTTAAAAATTGTAGCATTCTTATTTTGAAAACTCACAAGGAGAGTGCATTGCATTTGGGTCTCGGATTTTCATCTAACTTTAGGGTATTTTTTCTTACACAAAATTATGAAAAAAACCGCGGCCATTCGATCCAACGCTCAATTTTTTCCGAGTTATGAGCAGTTTTATCTAAATTATAAAAAAATGTATATCTGCTTTATAGCTACACATTTTTTGAACTACTTATTCTACAAGGTTTTTACTAATTGCGTATTAAAGTTGAAATTAAAATCTTTTGATAGGAAAAAGACGCGTTCAAAAAGCTCAAGTTGTTTGAAAGTTATGAATGAATACAAATACCGCAAATATTTAGCATAAAAATATGTATAGAAAATAAATGCTGCATTTTAGTCTAAATTTCATCTTAATATTCATTCCTTCATAACTTTTCAATAACTTAAACTTTTTGAACGCGTCTTTTTTAATCAAGAGGTTTTAATCTTAACTTTAATATGCAATCAGTAAAAACCTTTTAGAATAAGTAGTTCGAAAAAATGTACAGCTATAAAGCAGATACACATTATTTTAGAATTTAGACATAACTGCTCATAACTCGGAAAAAATCGAGCGCTGGACCGAATGGTCACGGCTTTTTTCATGATTTCATGTTAGAAAAAATATCCCATAGTTAGAAGAAAATACAAGACCCAATTGCAATGCACTCTCCTTGTTAGTATCAGAAAACAGCAATAAAACTAGCATTACACCAGTATTCATTGACTATCTTTTGATTTTATTGCAAAATTTAAGAAAAAAAATGCTTTAGCTTTTACATAAAGATTATTCAGTTAAATTTTTAAATGAATCTATTCATTAGTTATTGAGAATTTTGGAATTTAATATATTAGTTTACAATTTTACGATGTAGTACAAGAAATCCAAAATTCTTAAAAACTAATGAATGAATTTACTAAAAAATTTAACTGAATAATCTTCATATAAATATAGCTACAAGCTAATGCATTTCTTCTTCTGAAATTCTGCAGTAAAATCAAAAAGAAAGTTAATATTCATGAGTACAGGTAGAGTGT
Source organism: Anastatus disparis (assembly GCA_017163975.1). Classification (NCBI taxonomy): domain Eukaryota; kingdom Metazoa; phylum Arthropoda; class Insecta; order Hymenoptera; family Eupelmidae; genus Anastatus; species Anastatus disparis. The sequence continues at coordinate 6,967,970 of JAFFSR010000349.1, read as the reverse complement.
CCGCTTTACATCGCCTTAACATAAAGCTGAAATTACGCGCAATGATTATATATATATATATATATATATATATATATATATATATATATATATATATACCTATTTACTATCAGTTTACTAACCAAGCTACCGATAATATAATCATAAAACTGAAATGACGTTCAATTTATTTCTGCGACCAAAACAAATAGAAACTCTATAACTGCTGAATAAATCAATTTGAAAATTATTTTAGCATCCAAAACTCAGTTTTAATCTACAAAATAAAAGAAGAAATTTATTTTCATGAATAATAAATTGGCGACCATGCTTTTGGTTTACGGAGTTGAATTTTCTTCTACGTAATCTACTATGTATTTCATTTGTCTACTTTGTGAGCGCCCAGTTGCATTATAGACTCTTAATTGCTAAATTAAATAGATGTAACATAATTACACGCGATAAATAATTAGATCTATGAATGAAAATGAATATAAATTAATAAAATCTAAATGAAATAAAAGAGTGAAAAGTATAAGCGCCCAAAGTACGTACGCTCCTGAAGCGCACACACTTTCAAAGTCGCTTGTGTACATGCATCACACATCGAGAGCGTGCTTAAGCATCATAGCAGCTAAGCGCGCAAGAGAAAAGCAGGACCACGCGCGCGAACGCCGGCGGTGCCAATCTATCAGCGAAGAGGGGACTGGAGTCCAGCGCCTATAAAAGCGGGCCAGCAGAGAGAAAGACTCTCTTTTGCCTCGCCTCAGCTCAACTCAACTTAACTTGTTTTGTCTTCTGACGCCAAGCACAGAAGAATCACTTACATGATTCTTCTATGCTTGAGCGCTCATTCACTTCACATTGTACGATGAATTTGATACAATTTAAATAAAGAGTTGCGGCGAGCAACACTCACCTTACCTTATCCCATCCTAAAGGGTAAAGCCCCGCGTACTGAGGCACTTGGTCTTCAGTAATAACAGGCATTACCCATAATCTAAATAATCATTTTACTAATAACAAAGCATTACACACACTTGTACACTGACACATTCGAGCCCGCACCAGACGGCATAGCGACTTGTCTGGTTAACGGCTCTACAATTACAAGCTTGAAATAAAGCGAAGGATAAAACTCAATAGAGTCTATCAAAGTGCGTCGTACTAGCCATAACCTAGTAGGACGTCACAACTTTGAAAACTAGACAACCCTTAATTTATTGTATCTTCGGTTCCAAACGTCCTACAAAGGTTTTTGATCTTGCAACTAAAAGGTCTTGAAGAGGCCTTTGAGTTGCAAATTCACACATCATATTATATTGAGAATCCAAATTACGGCAGATGTTTGAAAATGACAAAAAAACTTCAAAAGCTGCGTTTCTGCACACTATCATGAAATTTTCTGGAATTAAGGCTGTAGAGGTAACAATTTCTGTTTGACCACTCTAAAAACTTAACTCCGTGTATATTTTTTATCGAGGAATTCAATTTCCATATTTACAAGGTAGAAAAAAAGATCGCTGTTATATTTAGGGCTATTTTTGTCCAAAAAAAGGCCGAAAAGGGTCTTTTAAAGAGTTTGAAGGCCAATATGAAAACTTTTTTTAAAAATTGGCTGAATTCCCTAAAGAAAAGGTGTAATGACTTTCTTCGTTCAGAAGTACAGATTTCGCGTTATTTGAGATTAAAAAAGCCCTATTTTTGCGAAAATAACGTTTTCGGACAACTTTGAGCTCCTGTATCTCAGAGGTATTGACTCACAATGATCTGGAAAAATACATGAAAACTCAGGAAACCAGAACAAACATTTAGGCAAAGTTTGGAGGAATTCTATTTTTTTTCATGTACACTTCACGTGGACACCCCCATATATATATATATGGGGGTATATATCTATCTATTATATATATCTATATAAGAATGTATATATTTTATACAGATTTTTGTGTACACGTGTATGTATTTTGTATGTATGTATAGACATACATATTAGAAAGATAAAAAAAGAGAGAGAGAGAGAGAGAGAGAGAGAGAGAGAGAGAGAGAGACGTTTCTCACGTTAAAATTTCAAGTTTTACAAAATCAGCACCCATTATATTATAGTACATACGTCTTGGAGAGAGAGATTTCTTACGTTGAAATTTCAAATTTTTTAACGTCGGCACCCTTACATACATCTTTTTTATAAAATTGATTGCTTAAAGAGTCAGATTTACAATCTTAGCGTGAGAATGGTATGTGATTTTTTAGCAATTATGATTATTTTAACTTTATTTTAAAATATGCTTCTCAAAATTCACTTATTAATATTTTCCTGCAAAGAGTATCAAGTTGCTATTCGTAGTGTGAGGATGGTATGTAATATTTTTATTTTTCGGTGGGGGGAGTTAGGGTATTAAGGGGTGAAGATTCGACTTCATTGTCAGTCTTCATAGAAACTCCGGGCAGAACGTTTGTTCTACAATGTGGGTCTAGTTCGGGATATGCTTCCAACAGTGATCAGCTGGTAAGCAATTATTATGTGGCACTTTGGACCAAGGTTAAATGTTATGGTATACAATGTGTGAATGGTTGTGTATGTCTCCAATAGAAGTTAGCTGGTAAGAGATTTTTATGTGGCACTTTGGACCAAGGTTATATGATGTAGTACACAATGTATAAATGCCTGTGTATGTATACAATGGGTGTGTGTTTATGTATGCATATATTACTCCATCTATAGCTATGTATATTACTTTATTTTTAAGGTCATCGATCTTGAATTAGTATTTTATGTTATTCAACATGCGTGGTGTGTACGTGAAAAGTTTATTATAATACACATTGTATGCGTGCATATATATATATATATATATATATATATATATATATATATATATATATATATATAATATTGTGTGTTTAATAAAATTTTTTAATTTCAAATATTGTATATTTATTTGTGCGTATGTATTTATTTGTGCGAGCGTGTGCGTGCGTGTGTGTGCGTGTGTGTGTGTGTGTGTGTGTGTGTGTGTGTGTGTGTGTGTGTGTGTGTGTGTGTGTGTGTGTGTGTGTGTGTGTGTGTGTGTGTGTGTGTGTGTGTGTGTGTGTGTGTGTGTGTGTGTGTGTGTGTGTGCGCGTGATATAATAACCAATATAATTTTTCATCTGTCAAAGTATTTGTGACTTGTATCTTTTTTAGTGTAACGGCCTTAAGAGATAAAAAGAAATAAGCTGCTGATTTCTGTTATTCCTCGCATATATAGATAGACTGGCAATGTATTTTCTTGTTCCTCGCGATTTATTTTTTTAGCCTACAAAAGGCCCTTAGGAGTTACCAGTATAGACCGTAAAGCAAATTTTATGTCATACATAAACATTATCAAGTCAGCACTGGGGCTGGAATTTATTCAACGTAAGTGACAGTTTATTATGTCTTTTTTTTATTGTGAGGAAGACAAAGACAGAATAAGATTTGAATAGCAATCATTACTTGAGTTGGATCTATAAATTCCAGCGATGTTATTTGAGTATTATTTATAAATTTGAGCCAAACATATTTGTTTAAAATTAAAATTAAACAGATACGTTTGGCTAAAATATAGAAACGTTACTCAAGTAAAGTCGATACTCAAGTGACAGCGTTGCTTAAGTTAAGTCGTTGCTTGAGTTAGGTCTGTGAATTACAACCTGAGAAAATTATCAAGAATTCCCAGAAGTATTGCTCGCCACAAATATTCTTAAAAAATTTGGGAAACTCGAAAAAAGATTGTTATTGAATATGTTAGAATGGTTTCAAAACGCTGCGCATGCGCATGGATAATCTCTCGTTCACTTTTGTGGAATTTGTCGTATTTAAACATATACCTTACATATAACAAATCAAGTCACATATTACAAAAACAAGTCACTTGATCTAAATTTTGAAATAAGACTGGTAAATAGAGATATTAACATTTAGCAATTTTCAACGGCTATAAATTAAAAAAATATGCATCTTAATCAAGATAGAATTTGATGTTAATAACGTAAAAAAATTTTAAAAATTTATTGAAATATTTTACCATTTATAAGAAAATTGAGTGATGTACACCCAATGTTAATGGATTCTTTCGGAATAATTTAAAATCCAGAACTTTCATTGGACCATTCAGTTGCTTTCTTTATTTCTATTGAAACATTTCTGAAAATTCGGGAAAGAATCAATTAACGTCAAGTGTATATTTAGTTAAAAAATTTGCTAAACGAACAATATTAAACAGAATTTTTTTGGCTATTTGAGATGAGATGAGAAAGTATATAACAAACTTTGAAAATGATCAAAAATGCAATTTTTACAATTTCTCAAAATTTTGAAGTACTATAACTTGAACAATTTTTAACCAAACGCAATCCTTAAAAAAAATAGTATTTTTTGTGTTAAATCGAATGACGTTGCTAGGAATAGGCATAATCAAACGTAAAAATATCTAGAAAAATTTAAGAAACCATAAGATATGGACAAAATTTACGTTACTTCAAGCTACGTAAAACGACTCAAGTTTTATAAAATTAAGCTTGTAACGGCTTGTTTAAAAGCTCGAGGTTATACCTTTAAAACGCAGCTTGCTGAGTTGAAAAATGTTAAAAATTATAGTTTTGGCATTAGTTTGAAAATTCGCAAAAAAGTGGCAAAAAATGGCGTTTTTAACTGTTTGAATATTCATATCTCACCGAATGTTTATAGAGGGCTAAAATTTTGCATAAAATATTTTTTTTATAGTACAACAACATATTAAAATTTGGGAAAAAATCGGTGACCCTTTTGGTGAAACTTTTTAAAAAAAATACTGACATGAGCCATATGTATATATTTAGATATGTATATACATACATATATATGAATATATATATATATATATATATATATATATATATATATATATATATATATATGCTGGTCACATAGACCTTATATGAATTTATATATATATAAATTCATATAAGGTCTACGTGACCAGCCATGTCCTAGAAGATAAAAATGTCTTTAAATAATTCCTTATGCATAAGAAATGTCCCGGAACTACCCCCTTACATGAATATGTACATATATTTATATTTATATTAATTGATATTAGTGTATAACATGTCTATCCTATATATAAGATGAAAGCTCAATCCAAAAATGTTTTTAATTTATTTGAACTTTTTTCGATTACACATACACAGAAAAAATTATTAATTACAAAAATACGTACTACTCGCTGCCTTTCGAGCTCAGCTTCTCGTTCAGCTTGTTCACGTGCTAATCTACGACGTTCGGCTAAAGCTGCCTTTGCTTCTTCTTCAGTTGTGATACGAATTTTTTGAATCATTGAAGCTGGAAGATAAAAATTTATTATTTTGATAAAACATTAAAAAATTAAAGAATATTACTAAATACTATTATTTCCCAGTTTAATGTAAAATATTGACTATATAATGTGAAAAGTTTGATACAGAAAAATTTATTGGAAAAAATACAGGAGAGCCTTCAGGATCTCAATGAAATATTAGAACTGCTAAAATCATTTTCTTCTTTTTTTATTGATATCTTTTAAAATTCATAATTTGAACAAATGTAATGACTTGTCCGCACTAAATCTATGTAAATACAATCATTTCATTAAAATGAAAAATTATTTGGACTTGTTATTTTTTTATGAACTTGAATTTAAAATTACTTTGCTGCGTCACGAAGCATCTTTTATTTTAATTATAATAATTCAAACAGTTATTGATTACTAAAAGAATTCGTCAAACTAAACGTAAAAATAAGTAGGCTGATTTCATTTAGATTCATGCAGGCTGTCATGGATCAAATTTTGTTATAAAATAGTATATGCACCGCGTGCGCAATATACTTAGTGCATAAAGTACTATTTTTTAAATGCAATTTTCTCGAAAACTATATTTTTTTTTGAAATTTTTATATATTTTTATAAGTAAAAAATGCTAACTTTTAGGATAGGTGAGAATATGCTATTTTGCCTTATTTTTTTAAACAGGTTTACGAACGTGTTTTTTATATTTTCCATTTTAAGGCATTGATACTCTGGCACATCGTGCCATTTTCCCAACTACTACGTCTTCTTACGATTCGTTTATGCTTTTATTTATTAGTGTAATAAAAATATTAACAAAAATCTTTAAAATAAACCCCCGAACAAGTTTTTGGATCAATTAGAACCAAAGTTATAACGATTTTAAGTTTATAAAACTAGATGAATTTTTTTAAATTTTATTCTTCCAATAATTATGATCTTTCACTATCTGTTAACTGATTTATTTATAAGTATATTGTTAGTGTTAGCAAAAACCTTCAGAATGAGCCATTGCTCAACTTTTTTGGTCAATTAGAACAAAAGTTATAGCAATTTTAATTTTAAAAATGTGTTAAAAAATAAATGATTATTTATTCAATTTCAATTTCGCGCCTGCGAGTGAAATACAGTTTGAAAGTAGTTGGTGCATGCCGCGTATTCATCAGCAATATAGCGCATCGCAACAGATGAGAAGAGATCGAATTGAAAACAAATCATCTAACTTTTATAATCTTTTTTTTGCGCTTTATTAAAAGATTTTGAGTTAATTACAATGGCATTATCACTGGCTAAGATAAAGTGCAAAGACTTAAAAAACTTGAAAAAAAACATTTTAAAAACATGCCTTTATAATGGAGAAAATACACTTAAAAGTATTAAATAAATTAATTTACTTCCTTAAAATTACTTTTATACACTTCATTGCAATAATTAAGAGAAAATTTTTGTTGTAAAATTTTCTCTTAATCCTTGCAACGAACTGTATAAAAGTAATTTCAAGAAAGTAAATTAATTCATTTAATACTTCTAAGTGTATTTTCTCCATCATAAAAGCGTGTTTTTGAAATGGTTTTTTTTTAAATATTTTTTAGTTAAAATTGAATGTTCTATGAGTAATTTTTTTTTTAAAGCTTGTATTTAATTGTATTTTCTATACATTTTCCTATACCCTATATATATATATATTAGACAGGTCGTTATTTCCCGAAACTTACTGAGCATCGCTCCCAACCCTTAGATCGATGTGTTTATACTAAAAATTAAAAAAGCAGCTGGAATACCTTGTTGGAATAGAGATTTAACCTTGCCAAATCGCAAAAAACCGTATTTTTTATTGTTTTTTCTTATTTTTCTCTTTTTTACATACAGCTATGACTGAAAAAAATTTTTTGAGACCCTTTTTCACACTTTTTCTATTGCCATAAGTTAAAATAATATCTTATGGGGTGATTTTAAAGCCGGGAAAAATTTTTTTTCCGAATTTTTGCTCTTGAAATATTAAAAAATTTTACTCAAACGGGTTTATTCTCGTGTATTTTGAGGTTAAAAGTACTTTATAATTTTTTTTCATTCAAACAACCAACATAATTTTAAAGTAGGCTTAAAGATCTTCAATTTCCTTTTTTATAAAAGTTTCTGGGTGCTTCTGATACTGAGATATGGCCATTTGAATTTGATAGGAAATTCGTAGAATAAAATCTGTAAACATCGTGAGCATACAATTGACTATCAACTCCCTCTGATCACAAATTCAGTTTCAAAACACATAGGAACGGTCTAAGTAAAGCAAAATGAAAGTCTCAATTTCAACAAAAAAGTAGCGCTAGGTGTCTTTCGCACAGTCAGAGTTATGAAATTAGTAAATACCTATATAGAAATAATTTTCGTAAATATCTGTAAATATCTGTAAATATCTCTAAATAACTGTAAATAATTAATAAAAAGTATTGAGACTGAAACATTAATAAAAGTTATCTACACTTATTTATTATTATTTACAATTATTTATAGTTATTTAGTTATTTACGATTACTAACTGATTTTAAGAGGAGGTCACGTATCTCTGTCCTTTTCTAATCAAAGAATTGAGTTTTTTACAGAAACTAATAACTTTAGCAAAAAATGAAGAGAAAGCCGCATCTCGTATCGAAAAAATCAATATTTTCTTTAATAAGAAAAAATTAATTTTATTGCTTCGTTTTCAAGAAAACCTTGAAAAACTTAAATCATAGAGGTTAGGGTGGACAATTTGGTTTTTCAAGGTTTTCTTGAGAATGAAGCAATAAAATTAATTTTTTCTTATCAAAGAAAATGTTGCTTTTTTTGATACAAGATGCGGCTTTCTCTTCATTTTTTGATAAAATTATTAGTTTTTGTAAAAAAATAATTTCTTTAATTAGAAAAAGACAGAGATACGTGACCTCCTCTTAAAAGTTATTTACTATTATTTACAAACACTTACAGTTACTTACTCTTAAGGGGTGTCCTCATACCGGCACAGAAATCTACCTTATCTATATTTGAATTATGCATTTTAATAAAAATTTAACTAATTTTGACTAAAATTCATAGAAGAGGCACATTCTTAACATGCCAAAGAATTTATTGCAACATAAAAGACAATATTAGGGTAAAAATAAAGGCGAAAACTGCTTAATACGATTAACTTTTCAATGTAGTTATGAATAATCGTATTATACAGTTTTTGTCTTTATTTTCACTTTTATTCTGTCTTTTAACGTTGTAATAAATTCTTTAGAATGTCAAGAATGTGCCTCTTCTACGAATTTCAGTCATGAATGGTTAAATTTTTATTAAAATTTATAATTTAAATGTAAATAAGGTAGAACTCTATGTCGGTATGAGGATTCCCCTTAATTACTATTATTTACTATTATTTATAATTTTCAAAATTTTTAGTTAAGTAAATAGTTTATTGTTATTTATAATTATTTACGATGATTTACAGTTATTTATAGTTATTTTCCATATGGAAATAATTTCTGTGAATAACTATTAATAACTGTGAAAAAATGTAAATAACTGTTAATAACTATAATAAACTACCGCAATTGAGACATTAATAACAGTAAATAACAGTTGATAACAGTTAATAATTGTTACGAATAGATAATAATAATAATTAACTGTAAATAATAATAATTTACTGTTATTTATAGTTATTTACAAATATTTGTAATTTTTCGCATTTATTCACATTTATTCACATTTATTCACATTTATTAACAGTTATTAACACTTTTTCACACTTTCAAAAATTTTTACACGTATAATCGTGAAAAATTTTGTAAATGTGAAAAACTGTAAATATCTGTAAGAAAGTATTAATAACTATAATTTACTGTAACTAATTGCAAATAAATATGAATAATTATAAATAAGTATAAATAATAATAAATTATTCACCAATTCTAAAATTTTGGAAAATGTGAGTAACTGTTAATAAATGTGTATAAATGTGAATAACTATAAATAATTATTAATAATCATAACTTTCAGTTAATAATTGTTATTTAGCGTTCATAACTATTATTAACTATGTAACAGGTGGATAATTAAGACAAATAATATACACTTGTAACTTTTTGTTACAAGTACCTCACATGTTATAATGTGATCAGGTGATCACTTGCACCAGCCGCTCAGGACTCGTACTTTAAAAATCAATGTCAAATTTATATGTAATGTAAAGTACCCGGGCGTGGTAATTTCTTACTACGCCAGACAAAAGTAAATAAAAGTAAACCTTGTTTATGAAAGGAAATGAATAGTTTAATTTATTAAAAGTAAAACAGAGAATTAAAATAACAGAGAAAACTAGTAAATTTAACGCTCAGGCCGAGCGTATAAAAATTTAATTTAATAATCAGTAATCTAACTAATCGATATAAATTGATGCGCTGCAAAAATATGATTAAAAGTTAAACGCAGACGCAATATGGTTGCAACCAACGTACCTTTTTCTTTTTCAAATTCGCTATACAATGCGGCCTATCGATGCCGGTATCTCGGTCCTTGTCTCGCTACAGTATATAGTACCAGTAACACGTGGCCGCAAGTGCTGGTCTCGCTATAACAAAGATAAACACTATATGTTAAATTCTGTGTGCAGCGATCCGCCTACACACACAGAATTTAACTCCACCACAACCAGACACTTACACACAAAACACGCGCACCCAACAGTTAACCAAAATCGGCTTTTTATCTTTTAAAATAAAACTATATCGAGAACACGGCAGAAGGAACTCTATCTATGATAATTCCGGTCTTAAGCATAAGAACGACAGCAAGAGTGTGTGCTACCTACCTCCCCTTTTTTATCGTTCCATGCGCGCGCCTCATTTCCATAGCATTCATGTAAGCCGGCACAAGGCGCCTCACACGTGGTTATTCTAATCCACCGTGTGCTGTCCTCGTCTGTCGGCTGGCACAGCATACATAACGAGTATATATCAATACTTGTTACAACTATTATTAATTGTTATCAACTATTTTTTACTGTTATTAATTCGTATTAATGTCTCAATTGCGGTAGTTTATTACAATTATTAACAGTTATTCACAATTACTCACAAAAATTATTTTCATATGGGTTACTTTGGTTGTCTTCGATAATTTTTCGGAACGCATGTACACTTACCGTTAAATGATTTTTTCTGAAGGTGTACCTAAAATGACAATGTCGCATATTTAGTCCATGGCGTAAGCGAACTATGATGAATTATACATCGAGTTTCGAATCATCAATCTTTGCAACTTCGTCAATTGCACTCTGTTGGCAAAACAGCATCAAAATTTTTTAATTATCTTGTCAAATTTATAATTATATAAAAAAGATAAATTAAAATTAAATTTTTATTTGAATTATGCTGTGAAATATATAATTGTATAAAAAAAATGAATTGAAAATAAATTTTAATAATTATAAATAATTATAAAATTAAAAAATAAAGCAAAATTTGTTCTTTATTTAAAACTTTAAATAATATAAAATCAAATTTTTATAATTTTTTATTATTAAAACTTTTGAGAAAATTTATGATTTTTTTAAAAATAATTAACTACATTAATTTCAATACAATTTAAATTTATAATTGTCATATATAAACTATGTTTTCATACAACTTTTTATTTATTAAATATATAAATATACATATATCTGAAAGAAACATGATCTACAAATTTCATGCTTGAATGAACTTCTAATTTTTTACTACGTTTTTATTAACTCGCTTTGGTGTCTGTCTGTCTGTCTGTCTGTCTGTCTGTCTGTCTGTTCGGTACAAATTTTGCAACCGATTGTAAACTAACTTCCCGATGAGCTAGAGACTTGAAATTTTAAATATAGCTCAGAACTGGATGACAATGCAATATTATAAAAAAAATATATATATTTACCGAACAATATATTAATATATTCGATCATATACGGAGATGTTGGCAAAATTAAAGATTTGAAGATTTTATATATAGATACACTTTTAACATTAGTGTCTAAACATCTTCGAAAATTTTAAAAATCCTTTTTTTATATATTAATATATTAATATATTCAATATTATATTTTTGCACGCATTGTTGGATAATATAATTAAAAATATATTTTCCCACCGAAAAATATATTAATATATTTAATTATAAACGGAGATATTGGCAAAATTGAAGATTTGAAGATTTTATATATAGATATACTTTTAACATTAGTGTCTAACCATTTTCGAAAATTTTTAAAATTCTTTAACTTGTCATATATTGCAATTAGACATAAATTACAGCATTTTCTATTATACATATAGAATTGGAGACTGTATTTTATTCATTTTATGGTCTAACAATGCATAAAACAATAAATCTTGGTTGAATTTCTAATGGCGTCATTATCGTCAAAATGGCGGGAAACTCACCATGCGATTACGTGTTCTCTAAAAAAATAGATGAAACACGTTTTAGTCCCTTGACAACAATATATATGCTATATAATATGCACTGTTGGACAACACGATAAATAATATTAATAATAATAATAATAATAATACCAAAATGTATAAGATAATATTTAAATAAAAAAAAAATTTTCAATCTACCACGTTTTTAATTGAACTAAAAGTATAAAATAATATTAAAAATAAAAAAAAACTTTTTAATGTACTACGTTTTATAATGAACCAAAAAGTATAAAATAATGTGTAATAAAATGAAAAATGAATAATGATTTGAAATAAAAAAAACGTGGGCGCATACAATACATAATAATAAACATGCGCCCCACGTTTTTTTTTATTTCAAATCATTATTCATTTTTCATTTTATTACACATTATTTTATACTTTTTGGTTCATTATAAAAACGTAGTACATTAAAAAGTTTTTTTTTTATTTTTAATATTTTTCTATTATGAATAATTATACTAATTTTAATAAACTTGGTATGACATAATGAGTGCCTTCTAAATATAATAGTTGACAGAACCATTGCTTTCAACATTTACATAATTTCATTCAATTATTTTTAATAAAATTTTACATAAATTAATGATTCATAAAATTATTGTTGTAATTAATCAATTATGAATCAGAGTTATGTATACAGACTCCATTAATAGCTATTTTAACAGCAGCATCAAACCCCAGGTCAACTTCAGTATCTGCAACTTATCGAGGAGTTGATAAACTGAGAAACAAGGAAACTAACTTCTTCGCTTGCAAGCAGTTAGAGCAAGACATGCATCTCATTTCTCTCTACAGGAATGCTCATTAATTAACTACTGAGTAAATGAATGGACTCGTTCCAGTATGCTTTTGTTTAAATATCCTATTTGGCATCCGCAAGGATATAAATTTTTACTGGATACAAATTTGACTGAACAAGGAAGAATTTTAAACTTCAAATTTCTTGACGAGTGTTTGTTATTCCAATATTTCAATATTTGCATCTCCTCGATATAACCAATACAGCATCCATGGTTCTGTTAATGGCAAATGAAGGAATTTTACTCTATTTTACTCTGTTGGTAGCTTGCACCTGCTATCTAATGTTAGCAGCTTCAACATTATTTATGATTCCAATACATAATTTATTTTTGAATATTAATTTTTTAATTATTACAAATATTATACTTTTTGACATGATTTAATTAAAATAAGACATGATCCACTAGTCATATGCTTTATAACACTTGAGAATGTTTGATTAAATTTGTAATATTTGTGAATAATAATTGTATTGAATGACATAATGTTTGTTTTCTATGAATACTTGTTTACGTAATCAAGGCTTTTTATGATTTCATAATTTTATTAACTCATCGTCTCCAATCAAATTTGAAATTAATTTCTTACTTATTGAACTTTTATTTTTATTTATTTATTGTGAATCCATAAAAGCTATTGGTATGAAATTCCATACTTATAATTATAAATTAGTCGAGAAGTTGATGAACTGTGAAACAAGGAAACTGCAGATTCTTTGCTTGTAAACAGTTGAAGCAAGACATGCACCTCATTTCTTTCTACAGGAATGCTTATTAATTAACTACTGAGTAAATGAATGGACTTGTTCCAGTATGCTTTTGTTTAAATATCCTATCTTGCATCGGGAAGAATATAAATTTTTACTGGATAGAAATTTGACTGAACAAGGAAGAATTTTAAACTTTAAATTTCTTGACGAGTGTTTGTTATTTAAAAATTTAACATTTCTTTAATACAACCAATACTGCAAACTTAAAATGTATTAAAAAATATTTTTTTAACATTATATATTTTAGGCACTTCATTTATATTTGATATAACTATAAATACTTTAAAAACTTTATAATAACAAAATTTTTAAATTATTCTTTGAAATATATAATTACATAAAAATGTTAACTTGAAACTACTTTTTAAGAGCAGGTCGTATATCTCTGTCCTTTTCTAATCAAAGAATTAATTTTTTCGCAAAAACTAATAATTGTAGCAAAAAATAAGGAGAATTTCTTTGATGAGGAAAAATTATTTTTATCGATTCATTTTGAAGAAAATCTTGAAAAACTTAAAAAATAGAGGTTAGGATGGACAATTCAGGTTTTCTTAAAAACGAAGCGATAAAAATAATTTTTCCTCATAAAAGAAAATCTTGCTTTTTATTATACGAGATGGGGCTTTCTTCTTATTTTTTGCTACAATTATTAATTTTTGTAAAAAAATCAATTCTTTGATTAGAAAAGGACAGATATACTCGACCTTCTCTTAATGATTATAAATGACTTTGAAATTAAAAAATAAAGCTAAATTTCTTATATCATATCTTTATTCAAAATCTAAAATGATAATACATAAAACTTTTATAATTTTAAATCTTATGAACTACTTTTATGAAATCACAACAGATGTATTTTGTGCGCTGCTTGCGCATGTGCAGTGTGCAAACGAACTTTGAACGAAACTTTTAATTTTAAATTTGTACATATCTTATAAGAACTAATTAATAACATTAATACTTTTATAATTTTAAATCTTATGAACTACTTTTATGAGATCACAACAGGTGTATTTTGTGGGCTGCTTGCGCATCTGCAGTGTGCAAACAAAGCTTGAAAAAAAGCAAAATCAAAATTTAATAGATTTCTTAATCATTTCTAAAAAATAAAGTCATCAAAAATCAATAATCAATAAATCCACCTTCATTATCTATCACTTTCTGCAATCATCGTGGGACAGAAACGCATAAATTATGAAAATAGTCTGAATTATCAAATGAGGCAGTCCATGTTTCTTGAACGAGTTCCACGAGCTGCTCACGATTACGTGCCATTCCAGTCTATCCTTTCACCTTATATGACCAGACATTCTCAATAATGTTGAGATCTGGTGAAGGTGGTGGCCAGTCAAATCTCTGAAGCTGGGGATGCGCTGCGTACCAATCACGCACTATATGTGCAGTATGTATAGGACCATTATTCTCCACTATATAAATTGGTAGAACTTAATAGTAATTAAGAGTAAGTAACTGTAAGTGTTTGTAAATAATAGTAAATAACTTTTAAAATCAGTTAGTAATCGTAAATAACTAAATAACTATAAATAATTGTAAATAATAATAAATAAGTGTAAATAACTTTTATTAATGTTTCAGTCTCAATACTTTTCATTAATTATTTACAGTTATTTAGAGATATTTACAGATATTTACAGATATTAACGAAAATTATTTCTATATAGTTATTTACTAATTTCATAACTCTGACTGTGCGAAAGACACTTAGCACCACTCTTTTGTTGAAATTAAGACCTTCATTTTGCTTTACTTAGACCGTTTCTATGTGCTTTCAAACTGAATTTGTGATCAGAGGGAGTTGATAGTCAATTGCATGCTCACGATGTTTACAGACATTATTCTACGAATTTCCTATCAAATTCAAATGGCCATATCTCAGTATCAGAAGCACCTAGAAACTTTTATAAAAAAGAAAATCGAAGATCTTTAAGCCTACCTTAAAGTTATGTTGGTTGTTTGAATGAAAAACAATTATAAAGTACTTTTAACCTCAAAATACACGAGTATAAACCCGTTTGAGTAAAATTTTTTAATATTTAAGAGCAAAAATTCGAAACAAAATTTTCTCGGCTCTAAAATTACCACATAAGATATTATTTTAACTTACGGTAATAGAAAAAGTGTAAAAGAGGGTCTCAAAAAATTTTTTTCAGTCATAGCTGTATGTAGAAAAAAGAAAAAAAAAAGTGTGAAGCGATGCTCAGTAAGTTTCGGGAAATAACGACCTGTCTAATATATATATATATACTAGGGGGGGTACCCCCCTACTCGTTCTACTCGCCAACCCCCATTATAGTTATCATATCAATATAAAATGTAACATTTATGCATTGTTTTATAAAAAAAATTTTTTATTATAATATATTTTTTTATTATACATAATATTATATAATTGTACATTTTTCATTAAATTTTTATTATTAACATAGAAACATGAAAAAAAAAATACATAATATTAATTATTTATGTAAAATATCTGAAAAAAATTATTAATAAATTTTAATCATTATTCATAACATATAGATTAAGCTGGTTTCTACACCACCTTACATTTTAAATCTTTTAGATTTTTATCATTGTGAATTGAATTAAAATTTTTTAATATGAAATAAATATATATATATATATATATATATATATATATATATATATGTATAGAATGGATTTAAAATATTATCACTTTTTCTTAATTTATATTATTATTATTATTTATTTTCAATATATAATAAATATTAATGAAAAAGAAAATTTCTAATGAAATATTTTTAAATCATAAATTTTTTAGTAAAATTTTTCAATAGTATTATTTGATATATTTAAATGTATACTTAAGATTTTGAAGATTTAGAGGATTATTTTGTTATAATTCCTGTTTGATATCTTTTTTCTTAATATTACATTTTAGAAATATATCAAAATTTTTTTCATAAAATTTAATCTTAATAAAATATTAAACATTTTACAAAAATAATTAATTTATAATTTAAATAATTAAGAAAATTTTAAAAAATATATCATAATATTTTTTTTTAAATGTGTGCAATGTTCAATAAATATCTTAAATATGTTTCGTAATTTTGATTTAGATAAAATTCATTTATTGGTTCACGCAATGATATTTTATATTCTATAATTTTATTAGTGTAATATTTATAATATTCTGGTACACGTTCCCAATTATGAAATTCTACTTTTTCATTATCTTCACCAATATATGAATTTATTATATTATTTAAAACAGATATTTCAGTATTATGTGAACTATTATTATCAGCAAGATTTTCTAAGTAATATTCATACTCTTCCTCATAATTTAAATAATCTTCAATGTTATTATTCAAACTATCCATCATTTCTTGATCATTTACATTATCAATTATAACATATCTACCTTCCATCGCATTCCAAATAAAAGGCAAAGAAGACGATTCATTTGTACTTAAAGTTATTTTTGGTATAAAATGTTTACATCTTCATTATGTGAAGTTAAAATAACATTTTTAGAAAAATTGTATTTGTTGTTTATATCTTTAAAAATTGTATCACATATATTATTAGTTTTATATTCTTCGGGAATAATGAAAGTATTCATTTTTCCTTCTCCTATATTTAATGAAAAAGATGAAAATTTTTCAACATTACATCTTATATTAGTTTTTAAATTAAAAATTTTAAATGATTTCCAAAGATGTGAATATTTTATAGTGTCTTTTATAATTGTATCTTAAAATAATTTAAAAAATTGTTTTTTATAATCTTTTTAAAATAAAGAAAATAAATATTTTTTTAATAAAATTTTTGTAATAATTCTAGCATTCATTAATTTTAATATTATAAATTATATATTATTATGTTAAGTTTCAATTTTGTATATTTAAATACATACATTATTATAGTATGGGGGGGCAGTGGAGGGATCGTGGGGGTGCCGTGGGTGTTCCGTGGGGGTGCCATGGAGGGGTGTGGAGGGGTGTGGAGGGTGTGGAGGGTACTTAGAATAAAAGCAACAATAAAAAAAATCATAATATTTTAAGCAATTTTACGTTATTTTGTGGAGGGGCCGTGGAGGGGCTATAGAGGGGTGGGGGTGGGGGTTGGGTGATCCGAGGGTTAATTTTTAATATAACTATATAATATAGGCAGATATATATATATATATATATATATATATATATATATATAACTCTATCCCCTATATATTCCCCTATCACCCATATATCTCTATATCCCCTATATATTCCCCTACCCACATGCATTCCCCTATCCTCTATATTTCCCCCTATACATTTTCCTATCTCTATGCAGTTTCTACAACTATCAACTCAACAACATTCTATCAATTTGCCTCAACCCAAAGATGCCTCCCCACTTAAACTTCCTCGGAGATGACTTTGCACACCCGTCATCGCCGACCTGACAACGGATTATTGCATTGTCATCGGAGACCAAGGTCTGTGTAAAATTTTAGAAATTTCCATTGACAAAAAGTGCTTCAAATAGAGCGTGCAAGATTTAAATACAGATAGACAGATAGACAGACAGACAGACAGACGTTAAAGCAAGCTTAATAAAAGCATGTGAAAAAAGGCACAAGAAAGCTATGTACCATTCCTTTAAAAATCCATTTAGAGAATTTGGCAATATAGCGGAGTCTTTGCAGCGCTCGTATCAAAAAATTTTGATATCTAGAGGAGATTAAGCTTGCGCTGCATATTAGAAATTATTCTTAGAAGTAAAGTATGCTACACCCTCTTCATCTTATTCTAACAGTCAATCTTCAGAAGAAATTAATGACGACAAGATTGTGGTGCATGAGCTTAATGAAACCGCAAATAATTTGAATATGAAGATTTCACCTATCAAGATGTCTGAAACTCTTAATGTGAAGATGCGAAAATCGTATGCAATTGGAAAAAGAAAGCAAATCGTTAGACGATAGTTAGACGATTTGTTTTCAATTTGATCTCTTCTTATCTACTGCGATGCGCTATATTCCCAATAAATACGCTTAAGACGCGACTTCGCTACTTAGCGGTGGCATGTACCAACTACTTTTAAACTGAATTTTACTCGCAGGCCCAAAATTAAAACTGAATAAATGATTATTTGTTTTTTAACACATTTTTAAGATTAAAATTGCTATAACTTTTATTCTAATTGACCAAAAAAGTTGAGCAATGGCTCATTCTAAAGGTTTTTGCTAACACTAACAATATACTTATAAATCAATCAGTAAACAGATAGTGAAAGATCATAATTATTGGGAGAGTACATGGTCTTAATATTCTATAATTGAAAAAAATAGAATAAAATTTTAAAAAATTCATCTAGTTTTATAAACTTAAAATCGTTATAACTTCGGTTGT
Organism: Anastatus disparis; assembly: GCA_017163975.1. Lineage (NCBI taxonomy): Eukaryota > Metazoa > Arthropoda > Insecta > Hymenoptera > Eupelmidae > Anastatus > Anastatus disparis. Next base: position 6,949,237 of record JAFFSR010000349.1, on the reverse strand, counting down.
AATTGATCCAAAAACTTGTTCGGGGGTTTATTTTAAAGATTTTTGTTAATATTTTTATTACATTAATCAATAAAAGCATAAACGAATCTTAAGAAGACGTAGTAGTTGGAAAAATGGCACTATGTGCCAGAGTATCAATGCTTTAAAATGGAAAATATAAAAAACACGTTCGAAAACTTTTTTAAAAAAATTAGGCAAAATAGCATATTCTCACCTATCCTCAAAGTTAGCATTTTTTACGTATAAAAATATATAAAAATTTTTTTTTAAATATAGTTTTTGCGAAAATTGCATTTAAAAAAAATAATTTTTTCTAGGTTTTTTTTAAATAACTCCAAGATATCAACTCGCATCGCAAAAATCGGAACAGCATTCAAAACTAGACGGAATTTCTCATATTATAATAAAAAATCGTCTCGAAAAGTCAAAAACTGACGGAGATAGAGCATTTTGAATTTGGAGGTCCATTTTTATTTTTTCACCTTACATTTTAACATTCAACACAAAATAAACTATAGCGTCGTGAAAAAAAATTTTTAAGCCGTATTTCGGGGTCTCTACATCTTCTCTTGAGTATAAGAACACATTTACATAGTTTTCAGCTGAAATAAAAATCGATCCGTGACAGCCTCCATGAATCTGAATGGAATCAGCCAGTAGTCTATTAAAACTTAAGACCAGCATTGTTCAATTATAAAATAACTCTATGGGAATTACTAAACAATCATATATGAACAAAATCAAAACAAAGCTATATAAATATAGAGACAATCTCGAGAAACGATGGATTGGATTGACACTTATAGGTGCCCCCGAGATTCTTAAAGGTAATATTATTACACTTTCTATTAATTTTATATATCTTAAATTATCGCTATAAACTATATATTGTGCTACGATAGTAAAAATTGTCTATAATTGCACGTGCTATCTTAATTATTATGAAAATTTCGAAAGTGTTAAATTTAAGTTATAATAAAAAAATAATTATTATGCCTATATTCTTTCTGTCTGTACGTATCCAGCCCTAGTCAACTCAAACAGTAAAACAGAGTAAGAACAAAATCAATTCTTTAATGAAATTATTGAATGCTATATTTTAATTGATTCTAATAGTGAAAGCGATCTCTTTTAGTTGAAGTTTGTCTATAAATATTTTAAAACCATCCATCCGCAAATTATCAACTTATCGAACAATTGAAATTAACTTTATTTTCAATAGCTTCAATCTAATTAGAACACACATACATACACATTTATTTATTATTTATTAAGTGCAGGTCGTATATCTCTATCCTTTTCTAACCAAAAATTCATTTTTCTGCAAAACTTAATAACTGTAGCAATAAATAAGAAGAAGGTCCCATCTCGTATAATAAAAAGCAATATTTTCACTCACGAGGAATAATTATTTTTATCGCTTCGTTTTTAAGAAAACTTTGAAAAACTAAATTGTCTATCCTAACCTTTATTTTTTAACTTTTTCAAGGTTTTCTTCAAAACGAATCGATAAAAATAATTTTTTGCCATTCTAACCCTAAAATCGCAACTTGGCTGCTCTTTTTTGGCTCTCATGGCAAAAAATACACTACGCAACTAGTATGGAAAGGCTTTTTTACGAAACTCGTTACGACGCTTACCTTCGGCTCAGGCCGTAAACTTCTCGTTCCGTAAATAAAACCTTCCCATACCCGTTATATAATGTACTATTTCCTCATCAAAGAAAATATTGCTTTTTATAATACAAGACGGGGCTATCTTATTATTTGCTACAATTATTAGTTCTTGCAAAAATTAATTCTTTGATTAGAAAAGGACAGAAATATACGACCTGGTCTTAAGTTCTGGCAAATGCCAGGACTTAACAAGATATTAAGAGGAGGTCACGTATCTCTGTCCTTTTCTAATCAAAGCATTGAGTTTTTTACAAAAACTAATAACTATAGCAAAAAATGAAGAGAAAGCCGCATCTCGTATCAAAAAAAGCAATATTTTCTTTGATGAGAAAGAATTAATTTTATTGCTTCGTTTTCAAAAAAACCTTGAAAAACTTAAATCATAGAGGTTAGGTTGAACAATTTGGTTTTTCAAGGTTTTCTTGAGAATGAAGCAATAAAATTAATTTTTTCTTATCAAAGAAATTATTCCTTTTTTTGATACAAGATGCGGCTTTCTCTTCATTTTTTGCTAAAGTTATTAGTTTTTGTAAAAAAATCATTTCTTTGATTAGAAAAGGACAGAGATACGTGACCTCCTGTTAAGCTCGACAAACCTAACCTCAAAGTACTATACGTTAAAAGTTTGTCTATAACTTTTTATGTATAATACTTTGGTAAATTTCTTTAGTTATCCACACTCAAGTTTAATCTTACAAATTCGTTTATTGTAGCAAAAAAAACTCGATTAAACTCACCGTTTACTTATAAATTTGGATTAAAAATATTATTTGAAAGGGTAGAACTTCGACATGCTCTTGAGTATAAGTCTTGCAGAAATTCCTATAGGTATTAATAGAGCAATATGTATCGGTAATTTTGACTAATGACGTAATCTTGATATAACCTCAAATTAAAAATCAGCCATCCGAAAAACCTATAAAAATACATCTTTACAAATTAAAAATTGAAGGCATCGATTCTATAACGTTCTTAGCGCTCGGACCGACTGTTGCTATAGAAAAATTGAGGTCAGGATTACCGAAATTTAAAAATTTCGGAAAATAAATTTTAAAAAATATCATCGTGTAGAGGATGAAAAATGACAACTTTTTTATGTATATACTTTATTTTTACCATTTTTAATTTTCGAAATGAAAAATAAAAACTAGATAATTTTAAATCCTATTTGCATCATGTTTTTTAAACTTAGCTCGCTGTAACTCGGGCAAATATGAACGGATCTTGCTCATTTTCTGCATAGATTCGTGAAATAGTCTAGCGCTGCTGATAAACTCATATATAATCAAAGTTTAAACAGTTTTCATTCAACAATTTACTTACAATCAAGTAAATTACCTTTTATGTATTTAATTATGTTCGGCGGAAAAAAGTATCGAGGGAAGTTTGAGATTCAATAAACTTCCAGTGAAACATTTGTTGATTATGGTTCAAAGAAGTTTTTCAGAAAATTTAAGACTAATCAAACAAAAAATGGCAGTGATAAAGCAGTTTTTCTAAACTTGCAAGCTCCGTACAAATATTAGCGAGTGGGCATGAATAAGAAACAAAAGAAAGTCGAAAAATGTTGTATTAGAATATCACTGATTGTTTTGCGCGTTCATTCTATCTCTGAAATCTTATTTATTCATAAATTTGTTAAATATTATAATCAATTTGAAAAATTTTCACTTGCTTAATGAATCTTAAGCATAATGTCAATAAATATAAGACGTAAAAGAATAAAAAATGAACAAGCTTGGAAAAAAAGTATCGCTAAAAATTTTTAAAATAAGGTCAGTAAAACATGAAGAAATGTTATATAAAATAAATTTTGATAATAAATAATTGATTGATGTGTATAAAATCTTGAATATAATCTAATCTAATGACTATAACAATTTTTGCTGTTGTGAAATTTTATATAAATAAATAGTTTGAGGTTTATTAATTTCATTGTTTACACATCACATGCGTTAATATTATATCTTCTATATATTTTTTATAACATTAAAAGAAAATGTTCTAAAAATATATTTTATTCACTGATTTATTTGTCAAATCCAGCATTCATCTGATGATGATGTAAGAATATTTTTTAAATCATTTAAAATAAAGCTATGATTAATTTTGGAAGAGAAATAAATTTTTCATTAATATATATGTGCATATAAAAGTAACATAATGATTTCTAAACGTCTTACAGGGATTAGAATATGAATTAGTTAGTGGGAAAAAATACCTGAACAGACATTTACGAAAACAAAAAATTTTTGTCCTAAAAAATGTTTTTCAAAATTAGATCATGAATGGCAAAAAAATATGTTTAATAAATTTTGGCACAGTGAAGATTTTCAAGTACAGAACATCATGTTAGAAAATATGATTGAAAAAAAAGAAACGACAGAAGAATTAAAACGTTTACAGTGACAATTTCATTGTCGATACAAGAATACTTCTATCAATATTTGTCGAAAATTTATTTGTAATATTTTTTAAATAGGGGAACGAAGAATCAGAACGGTTCAAGAAAAAGTAATAAATAATAAAACAATGTCTGATAATAGAGAAAAACACGAAAATCACAAAGTAAAGCTAACCGAAGATGTCAAAACTTTAATTCTTGAGCATTGTAAAAATCTTCCGTATTCAAAGTCACATTACTCTAGAGAAAGTTCAAAGCTTTACTATTTTTTAGATAAGTCTTTAACCTCTATTTTTCATTTTTGGATTTTTATGCAGCTGTGACAGGAGATGAAGCTATTCCTATTGATAAGACAACATATTTCAATTATTTTATTCGTTTTGTGAATTTCTCTATTGGTCTGCCACGCACTGATGTATGCGATCTTTGTTTCACTTACGAAACTAATGAAGGAAGAGAAAATGAGTGTTTCCAGCATATTTTGCAAATTGACAAGTACAAAAATTTAAAAAATTCAATGTTGTCCACTGTGAATGTTTTAAAATGTGAATTTGATTTCGGTCAAAACTTGCCTCTGCCAAAACTACTTGTTAATTCTCAATTTTTTCGTCGTTTAGTTTGGATGTATTTGTTCAATGTACATATTTTTGGTAGTGATCGAAGTTATGTGTTTTATTTCCTTGAAAGCGTTTTAAAAAAGGGTGCTAACAGCGTATGTAATATGGTTAAGTATGCAATAAAGAAAGAACTGCAACTCAACTACTTTGATAAAATATTTTTATTTTCTGATGCTGCGGGAGGTCAAAATAGAAATTATATTAGATTACAATTTTTTCATTTTTATCTTACAAATTGCAATTGGAAATTTAGCATTTATTTCCTGTTAGAGAACACTCCTACTGCCAGTGTGACCGAAATTTTGGTTTGTACGGTAGTAAAAAAAAAGACATGAAAGAATTGAAACAGAAAATGACTATGTTCAATTGCTAAGAGATTCTCGAAATCCTCTATTTAAAATGGTTGCTTTTTCACAATTTGAAGTAAATGATTATGAAATATATATATATCTATCAGTCTAAGGATTAAAGCAAAATAAAGTCAGGTATGTAAAAATAATTGCAGTATTGACATCAATAAAAATAAAAGTGAAACCAATATAAAATAATAATAACATATTTTGAACATTCAAGTTTCTGTTTTTATTCAATATTTCATACAATATAAGAAAAATATAATATATTCAATGCGTTAATTCGATCAAAATCGACTATTTTCGATCTCGATATGGGGACCTGAAATAGTTTTGATGCACTATAAACCGAGAAAACTTAAAAAAAGAAATAAGCCTTATTTATGCCAACTCCCTAATATTTGCATGGAGCTTGAAAGTTTGGAAAAACTGCTCTATCACTGCCAATTTTCGTTTGATTGGTCTAAAATTATCAAAAAACTTCTTTGAATCATAATAAACAAATATCTCACTGGAAGTTTATTGAGTCTTAAACTTCCCTCGATACTTTTTTCCATCGAACATAATTAAATACATAAAAGGTAATTTACTTGTTTGCAAGTAAATTGTTAAATGAAAAATATTTAAACTTTGATTATATATAAGTTTATCAGCAGCGCTAGACTATTTTACGAATCTATACAAAAAATGAGCAAGATCCTTTCTTATTTGCCCGAGTTACAGCGAGTTAAGTTTAAAAAACATGATGTAAATGAGATTTAAAATTATCTAGTTTTTATTTTTTATTTAGAAAATTAAAAATGGTAAAAATAAAGTATATACATTAAAAAGTTGTCATTTTTCATTCTCTACACGATATTTTTTAAAATTTATTTCCCGAAATTTTTAAATGTCGGTAATTCTGACGTCAATTTTTCAATAGCGGCAGCCGGTCCGAGCGCTAAGGACGTTATAGAATCGAAGAATTGATTTTTTTACAAAAATTAATAATTGCAGCAGAAAATAAGGAGATAGCTCCATCTTGTATCATAAGAAGCAATATTTTCTTTGATGAGGAAAAATTATTTTTATCGATTCGTTTTCAAGAAAACCTTAACCCTTTCAGTCACGAATTATTTTCACAAAAACACGTATTTTCTATCATACATTAATTTTTTAGATTTATTTACAATCATAAATTCAAAATATATCATATGATACTTATAAAATGAACACTTATTTATATGAAAATGCAAAAATAATAAAGATTAAACTTAAAGTGCGAATTAAACAATAAAAAAAAGAAAATGAGGAAGGGTGCCACTATAGTGGCTCCTGTGATTGTAAGGGTTAAAAAACTTAAAAAAAAGAGGTTAAGATGGATAATTCCGTTTTTCAAAGTTTTCTTAAGAACAAAGCAATAAAAATTATTTTTCCTCATTAAAAAAAATATTGCTTTTTAGGCACGACCGCTATACGGAAGTGCCTTATATTTTCGACATCGCGAAAAATGTAACCCTTTAAAATATGTTTTTTAATGATAAAAAACTTATTTTTATAGCAAAATAAGACTATTACGAGGCTTCCTTAAAATGTATGTATGGATGTATGTGTGAGAAATCAAGTTTATGAATTTTCTCGACGAGTTTTTATCCGATCTGAATAATTCAAACGGGGAATTGTTTCAAATAATAACACAAGTAAACGTTCCTATTTTGAAAAAAATCGTTGGATGCGTTTTTAAATAAGCGCCTTTTAAATGGTCAAAAAAATTGGATTTTTGGTAATAACTTGAAAAATACGATTTTTTTCAAAAAGTATATGGAATAAAAGTTATAGAATATGAAAAAATAAATCTTTTTTATATTATACATTTTTCTCTGAAGTTAATATTTTTCAAATTGTTCATGAAAAATGTTTAAACTAAAGGCTTTTTAACCGACTTCAAAAAGGAGGAGGTTCTCAATTCGACTGAATTTTTTTTTTTTTTTTTTTTTTTTTATGTCTGTTACCTCATAACTCCGTCATTTCTTAACCGATTCGAAAAAACTTTTTCTTATCTGATAGAGAATGTCTGCAGGAAGGTCCCATACGTGTCCTATAATTATTGGGCCAATATTCGGTTTGTATGACCCAATTATCAAATTAAGAAAACTGGGAGTTTGGTTTTCTCTCTTTCTCTCTCTCCCTCTCTTACCTAAGCTTCAATATGTATACATGCACACACAACGACACTGTGCCGTTGGGCCTTCTCTCTTTCCTCCTATACATTGCTTGGTATAATGTACTAATGCATGCGTTATGAATTGATAATGGAAGTTAGGCATAATTAGTGGGTCTACCTATATTTGCGCTTTTAGTAGGGGGATACACTAAAAAATTTTTTAACAAAAAACAAAACCAATTCCAAAAAAATGCACTAAACAGTTACAAATAATTTATAATCTTTAATAATTATACGCATAGTACGCATCTAACTCAATACATGTGTTGCAAACATATTATAGATTATCTAATTATTTGTAAACAGCACAAACAAATTATATTATTGTTTAATTCACGTAAAAATATTATTGAAGTCGGCGTCAAATTCTACATCTGTGCAGAACGATTCAACAACTTGACGCTGACTTCGAAAATATTTTTTCCTGAATTAAACAATAATATAATTTGTTTGTGCTGTTTACAAATAATTAGATAATCTATAATATGTTTGCAACACATGTGTTGAGTTAGATGCGTACTATGCGTATAATTATTAAAGATTATAAATTATTTGTAACTTTTTAGTGCATTTTTTTCAAGTCGGTTTTGTTTTTTGTTAAAAAAATTTTTTTTAATGATAATTTGATAAATATTATTTTTAAAAATATATATATATAATATTAAAAAGATGTATCTTATTTTTTTCTATAAATTTTATTTAATATACTTTTTTTCAAAATTCGTTTTTTTCAAGTTATCACCAAAAAATCATTTTTTTAACCTCTAAAGGGATAACTGTTTTAAAACCGCTCGAACTATTTTTTTTAAACTGCCAACATTTATTTGTATTATTGTTTTAAATCATCCCCCGTCGGAATGATTCAGATCAAATGAAAACTTTATACAAAACTTTACTTTTAAGCTACTGAACTATTTTTTTTTCTTATAACTTTTGCTAGATTATCCTATCCAAAACTTTAAAAAGTATACATTAATGAAAATATGTCTTTTTCACATAACATAAATTTTTTCAAAATCAATCAACTTAATTCACAAGAAAAATTTAAAGAATTATAAATTGGTTTTTTTAAATAAATACAATAAATTCAAACTCCCTGTTGAAAGATGCGGTAAAAAATACAATGAAAAAAAGAAATAAGATTAACTTTTAAGGCTTTTGCGTTTGTAAATGATTTGTTTTAATATTCTTGAAATATTAAATAGTAAGCGCGAAGCGCGAGCGTTTTCGGTCGTGCCTTATATGCAAGAAGCGGAGCTTTTTGTATGCCTTGCATCGCGAAGCGATGCAAGGCTCGAGGGCATTTCAGAGCTGAGCGATGCGAAGCTTTACTTAACATATACGATTGTAAAGAGCTTGTCTTTGTCGCTACATGGCGCTTGCTGAACTCTGTTCAACAAACTGTCTGTGCTCGACTAGAGCCTCTCTTTCTCAGCTGATTTACTGCATCATATGTATGGTCAAGTACGCATTTACCGACGGATGACGATACGCATAAGAAATGAAAGACGCAACATCTACATATTACAACACGCCTCCTTAAATTTGCGGTTTTTATTTCTTTTAGTTTTTGTATTTAATTTTGCTTTTACATGCTTTTATAATAATAACTACTATTATATTGAAGTGAAGAATTAAGACTTTTTTTTCTTACGTGAATATCTTTTGCATTATTGTCACATACATACATACACATATACAAGTGCACCTTTAACATACACATACCCACACACAAATACATACACAAACACACATACACACATACACACATATACACATATCCATACACTTACTCATATACACATACACACATACACAATATCCGTCACTCCGTCTCCGTCATCGTCTCCGTCTCCCCATCACCGTTTCACCGTCACCGTCTCTCTATCTCCATCTCTCCATCTCCGTCTCTCCCTCATCGTCCCATCGTCTCCGCCTCTGCCTCTCCGTCTCCGTTTCTGCGTCTTCCTTTCTCCGTCACCGTTTCTCCATCTCCGTCTCTCCGTAATTACAATTATATTAAAGTGAAGAATCAAAACTTTTTTCTCCCGAGAATATCTTTTGCATAATTGTCACACACACACACACACACACACACACACACACACACACACACACACACACACACACACACACACACACACACACACACACACACACACACACACACACACACACACACACACACACACACACACACACACACACACACACACGCACGCACACGCACGCACACACACACACACACACACCTATATATGTGTATATATGTATATATATACACACACACGTGCACCTACACATATACACATACACACATACACACACACATATATATTCCTATGTACATTGTTACATATACATGTCACATACACACGTATACATGAACACATACACTCATACACATACACTCATGCACACATACGCATGCACATACACATATACACATAAGCACATTTGCCTCTCCATCTCTTTGTCTCCGTCTCTCCATCTTCATCACTCCGTTTCTCCGTCTCTGTTTCTTTGTCTCCGTCTCTCCGATTTCGTTTTTCTATCTGCGCTTTTTCGTCTCTATCTCTCCGTCTCTCTATCTCCGTCCCTATGTTTATGTCTCTCCGTCTCTGCCTCTCCGTTTCTGTCTCTTCGTCTCTGTTTCTCTGTCTCTCCGTCTCTGCCTCTCCATCTCTCTGTCTCCGTCGCTCCACCTACGTCTTTCTGTCTTCGTTTCTACGACTCCGTTTCTTCGTCTTTGTCTCTCTGTCTCTGTCTCTCCGTTTTCTTCTCTTCGTCTCTCTGTCTATGTCTTTTCGTCTTCTTCTCTCCGTTTTCGTCTTTCTGTCTATGTCTCTCTGTTTCCGTTTCTATGTCTTCTCCTCTTCGGCTCTCCGTCTTCGTCTCCGTCTCTGTGTCTTTGTCTCTCAGTCTCCGTTCTTAGGTCTTCGTTTCTTTATCTCCGTTCTTCTGTCCGAAACACATGATTTAAAAGAATGAATTCCTATCATATTTTTCCATTAATTTTAATAGAATTCAGTTAAACAAATTTTTAATCTATCATGATGATATGATTTGTATTTAAACAATTTTTATGCATATTGGAACTTTAATTAATTCTTTTTTTTTCAAATATATAAAAACTAAATTTTAAACAGAACTGCAATATAAAAATTTATAAATTTAGGCAATTTTTTTTTCACTTTAAAATTGGCTAATACATATTAATATAATATATGAAAATTTAACGGAGCGACGTTAGAAGTGAGGTAAATTAAGCTCGTTTAAATTAAATTCAATACTTTTATGTTTTTGACAAATTTTTCTTTACATAGACCTTTAGTTAATATATCTGCTATATTTTTATCAGTTTCAATTTTAACAATATCTATAACTCCATTTTCATAATTTTCATCAATATAAAGATATTGCACTTCAATGTGCTTTGAATTTTTCGTCAGATTACCAAATTCACCTATAGCTTTTGCACTAGAATTATCTTCATTAATTTTAATTGGTCTGTCTATGTTTAATTTAAGCGCATCATTTAATAAATCTTTGATAATTAGAATTTCTGTCACTGCTTCAGACATAGCAATGTATTCGGCAAAAGTTGAATTTTTTGTTACAGTTTTATGTTGTTTATGAGTTTCCCAATTAACTACATTACCAAATACTCTAATGAAAAATCCTGTTGTGGATTTTCTATCAATATGATCACCTGCGTAATCTGAATCGACCATACAATCTAATTTTTTTTGCTTTACATAATTGTAATAATTTAGTTTCAAATCTTTGGTTTTATATAAACTAGCTTAATTTATCTTGCTCCTAACGTCGCTCGGTTGGATTTTCATGATTTATATTAACAGGGAGCCGAACTATCTGTCTTTGTCTAATAGCGTTTTTCATCATTAATATAAACACCATCCGTTGTAGCATGAAAAAATTGTAGCCCCCGCTAGATATTAGTATAATAAGTAAATTTTGTAATAACAATCAAATTATTTTATTGCATAGTTTTTGAATAATATGAGACCTACCAAAAAAGATAGGTTATATTTTAATTTGTTCGTAGGTCTCATATTATTAAAAAACTACGCAATAAAATAATTTGATTGTTATTACAAAATTTACTTATTATACTAATATCTAGCGGGGACTACTAATTTTTTCATGATACAACGGATGGTGTTTATATAAATGATGAAAAATTCTATTAGACAAAGACAGATAGTTCGACCTGCTCGAAACATGTATTAATAGCCAATTTTAAAATAGAAAAGAATCATTCAACTTATGAATTTTAATATCGTAGTTTTGTACTAAATACAATTTTTATATTTTTATGAAAAACGGATTAAGGTGGTTCATGCGACTAGCGTGTTTTTTCAAGATATTCTTGAAATTGTAGGTATAGTTCAATAAAGGCAATGTGAATATCATATTAAAATTTCAGAACATTTCATCGTTTCGTTTTTGATTAATCGATGTTCAAAGTTTTACAAATTACATTGGAAGTATATCTATATATATTGGAATTTTCACATTTCGTAGCTGTTAATCGCAATATCTCATAAACTACATTCAAATTATAATTGAAAATTTAAACATATATAAAGGAACTAATAATAAACATTTTCCAACAAGATTCACGTAAGTTCATCGTTTTATTAAAGAGGTAAAGTGTTTTGAAACTGTAATTATTAGATAAACGATGCATGTTTCGTTCACATTTACGTTGCTGCGCATGCGCAACTGGATCATATGAGCGCTATCTCTTTCTCTCACAGCTAGCTTTCTCTCTCTTACCGCATGAGCCACCTTAATTATAGTGAAAATTTGCATAAAATTTTATTTAAATAAAAATCATGTCATTATAATAGATTCAGAATTTGCATACTAAATTTTAATTAAAATAATATTCTAATTTATATATAAATATTTTTATAGCGATATTACAATAATTTTAAAGGTTTCTGTATTTTATCTATTGTTCTACCTATTCAAAAACCAATAGTGTAAATCACATAGGTGTCAGAAAGTATGTAATTATCTTAAATAATTCAATTTTAATTTCTTAAATAGTTTAATACTTTTCTTGATTATTTTTATTTAATAAAATTTTTAATTCAACTAATTCATAAAGACAAAATGATGACTATGGGAGTGTAAGATCTCATTTAAAACATAAAATAATATTTTTCAAATACAATTTTAAAAGTTTTATATCGATCAACAATTCAGAAATGCTAGGAAATTTACGAAAATTTATAATTCAACTTATCTTATTATTTCTGGTTTCAAATCTTAACATAAGTTAAATTTCAAATTTTGACTCTATATTATGAACAATTCTTAAAATTTAAAGATGATATTGTTTTTAGAATGCGGAGATTGTCAAGTTCCAATTTTGACTCAAATTTATAGCCAACACTTAACTCTCAGCACATTTCATTGTACCGTATATCCTACGTATCTCATAAATAATAAAAAACGTTTCTCACGTACAAGATGTTAAAAACAAATTCTATATTTATATCCAATTAAAAAATCTTTACAATTGCATTTCATAAACGATGAATAGTTTCGTATTTTGAAATTATAATGTTTCATAAAAGTAAATTGATTATTTAAAATTATCACACGCTTCTTGTTACATGAAATATTAAATTTAATAAAATTTAAGTATTGCAATGTGTATGTACCAAATAAAAGTTTTGTTTATCATATATATATATATATATATATATATATATATATATATATAAGTCTGTCCAATATTTTTTTTTTAAATCTGCGCGCCGGGGTCAGCCGATCCTACTGCACTTTGGCACATAGAGGAGAGCACGGCAGGATGGGCCGTGCTCAATGAATGGCCCATCCTGCTCGGCTCTCCCCTAAAAGCACCTTGAAAAAAGTAATTTTACCAAAGTTTTAGTTTAATAGGATTTCAGAGGTCAGAGTAACTTAGTCTCAAAGTTCAAAATTTAACGATTCTATGAAAAATCACTACATTTTGAATTTTCAACTAAAGTTAATTCAACATGGCTTATTTTTTCTTCTTGATATATACTTTAATTTGAATATTTAGAACTTTATATTTCGCATGGAGAGTTCTATGCTATAACTCAAAATGTAAACTGTCATATTTTAAATTTTTTAGTCATTTTTTTTAAATTTGCCAAAATTTGAGATTTAATATTTTATAACGTTTCAGCTTGCAAATTAAAGGCCCTTCTGAGAGATTTGATCGTCAAGTTTGAATATTGAAAAATATAAAAAAACAACAAAGCTATGCTACTTGGAAGTTACCTTATTTTTCCAAAAGGTCCAATTATAAGGCCCTTTAAAAAAAACTCTTTACATTTTTCTTAGCGAAATTTTCATGATAGTTTATATTATCATAGAAGAAAGTCTCCACAAAATTTTATCGGCTTATTCAGTTTGGTTTAAAATTTTGAGTTACTATAAAATTATAAAAATCACATTTTTAAAATTTTAGTTTTTTGTGTTTATTGTTCATAACATTTTAATTTACTTACAAGGAGAGTGTTTCACCTTCGGGTCACCGTTTTTGCTCAAATTTTGGGAATGTTTTCTGGATTCAGAAATATGAAGAAAGCAAAAATTTGAGAGGCCAACGCTCAATATTTCCCTAGTTACAGGCCATCGAATAAAATCACTAAAAAAGTTACTAGATTTTCAAACGCTTATAGTTCCTCAGAATTATTAGTTAGAAGCTTAAACCTTTCTTTAAATGAAAGCTCAGCTCAAATCCTTTCGAAATAGTAGTAATAGCATATCGAAATATTATTTTTTTCTAAAGTTATAGCATAATAAAGATTGAACCCAATTTCAGCTTTTATTATTAATTAATGTTTCAAACAAATAATTCAGGTCCAATCTTTATTACGCTCTAACTTTGGAAAAAAATAATATTTTGAGATGGTATAGGTGCTATTTCAAAAGGATTTGAGCTCAGCTTTCATTTAAAAAAAGGTTTAAGCTTCTAACTAATAATGCTGAGGACCTATAAGCGTTCGAAAATCTAGTAACTTTTTTAGTGATTTTCTTCAATGGCCTGTAACTAGGGAAATATTGAGCGTTGGCCTCTAAAATTTTGGCTTTCTCCATATTTCTGCATCTAGAAAACATTCCCAAAATTTGAGCAAAAACGGTGACCCGAAGGTGAAACACTCTCCTTGTTAGTGTGAAAAATTCCATATATATTTAGAGTTTCGGCACTTCTTCGTACTATAAAATAAGAGGTGTCATTTAAATCTGTGGGCACACAGACATAAGTATGTATGTTGAAGTAAGCATATATGTAAGCGTTACGCGCAACCTGCGGTGCGCAAGTAAGCGACGAGAAGCGTAAGCTATGTGATACGCGAGACACATAAAGTAAATCAGAGCGTTCTCGACTTCTATTAAAATAAGTAGCTTTTCTGTTGTCCTCAGGTAATAAAGTATATTTTAGACTTGTAATAAAGGAAGTTCTTTTCTTTGTCTACCTATCCAGCAACCTGTTCCTTTTGGACCTATTACAAGCAAGCTAAGCCTTCTACGAGGACGAGAAGCTTACAAATCTTTAATTTGCGAGTTTGAAGGATCCTGGACGATGTCTAGAATCGCTGTTATTACAATTTGAAATTTGTAGAAATTAACATACAAAAATACATTCAATAAACTGTGCCTCATTGAAAAATCTTAAATGAAATCTAAATGAGATCCAACCGTCACTAAGTTGTATTTAAATGTATTATATTACTATATATAAATTATCTAATTTCTTAGACAATATTATTCGAATATATAATATATATTAAACTTATTGATACACAATTAGTATCAATTTTAAATATATTGTTATAAATAAAAATTTTTTAATTTTATGTAAATTAATAAGCTCATATAAAAGTAAAATATTATTATTGACAATCTAAATATAAGGTTTGGATACATATTATAATTATTTTCATAATCGTATGTGCGTATGTGTATGCATACGTGTATGAGTTTATTTTAGTGTATATGTGTGTATGCGAATATATGAATATGTGTATATGTATATGTATCTATATATACGTGTCAATATCACAAAAGATATGTGCAGAAGAAAAAAGTCTCAATTTTTTATTTCAATATAATAAAGAAATAATAGCAAAATAACCACAGAAATTTCTCTTTTTACACTTAAGTATGTTTTAAAATCAGCATAAATTGTGTATAATTATTAATTAGATATGTTAATAATGCTAAAATGTTTTCTATATTTAATTCAATAATTTAACATTTAAGTAATGTACCTTACATTTGGTAAATACAAAACGGATAATTATGATTAGAAAAATTATTCATTTTGTCAAAATCAATTATTTAATGAACAAGAAGAAATTCTGGTATAAGTGAAATTTAATTCATCAATTATATTTAGAAGTATTATAAAATAAATTTAAAATTAATCTAGAAATTAATATGAATATAGTAAAGTTTTTATCAAGCATTGAAAATTATATTTTATTACGGATGCTTTTGAATATAATTATTAATAAGAAATTTTTAATAATAGCTTATATCTCCTAGATTCATAGTAAAAATTTTAATTGAATGTTTAAAACTAATCGAAAATATAACATTATATTGAGAATCAATAGTTAAAAAATAATAGGAGATAGATAAACATTTATTCGTATAGGTATACAAAAAGGCGTGTAATATTTATAATTGCACACAATGTGCAATTATAAATATTGCACCTAAATACAGATATCACAGTCAAATAGCTAATCCTAATAGTACTCAAAAAGTAAGTCACTATAAAAAGCGATATCACAGAATAATACAAACAAAGATAAAATAATAAAAATACGCGCAATAATACAATAAATTAAAAATAGTCATTCCTTATCTATCAGTCAAAATGTTAAAATAAAAGTTTAAAAGTATATAACAATATTTAAATAAAATAAGACAATAAAAAGCGTATGCAAAAGCATACGACGCAGTCAATAAAATAAAATGAAATCATTCACCCACCAGTCACACAATAAATATATTCACACCTTAAGCCTATATATGGGACATTACAAAAACAAATTAATATATAAATTTAAAATATTAAAGTAGCCCCTCACTGCCGATTTGAACCTGCTAAGAAATGGAAGATGTTTAATCTCAGCGGGCAGGGAGTTCCAAAAATGCGCACCTTGAACTCTGAAGGAATTCCTGCCAGTTTCAGTACGCATAAAGGGCACCGCTAGCTCCTTAATCTCTCCTCTAGTAGCCGCCCTAGGTACACATCTAGTGAAGAGACCCACTAGATGCTCCGGAGTATTCATGCGTACGATTTTGTACATAAGTACGGCCAAAAAATACTGTCTCCTCGAATCAGTACGCAGCCAACCCAACGCGGTTCTACAAGTAGAAACATGAGCTCCCATTTTTACGCCCAATACATATCTTACACACGAATTTTTTAGTCTTTGTATCCTTCCTCTCAACTCCTGAGTAGCATCAAGCAGAACCACCAAACAGTAATCAAGATGTGGAAACAGCAGGGCAGTTACAAGTTGTTTACGCAGAGCCTCCGTGGTGTACCAACGAAAAAACCGCAAAGCATATAACACTTTGTTAAATTTTTTTGTAACCATATTAATGTGCGGCTCCCAAGAAAGTTTAGAGTCAAGCACAACACCAAGTCTCGTAACAGAGTCAGAGAAAGGAATGCTGAGATCTCCCCCTAGATCAATCACTATCAATAATAATAATCAATATCAAAAAAAGAAAATACAAGAATTGGCATAACAACAATTACATTTATTTAATAACCAAAAATATATAGAAACTACAAATTTTACAAGAAAAACTTATCTACAGAAAAATTACCAAAACAGTAACAAAAGAAAATATAAACAAACTAAAGAAAAATTTTTAAGAATAATTGTAAATAAATTGAATACAATAACGTTGGAGAATCTGAAAATGATATTAAACAAGAATCAGTTTTGACTGTTAGAAATAAATTGAATAATGATATAGAATGATCAAAATTAACTAAAGTTTCAATTAAAGAATAAAAAAATTGAATTATAACGCAACGGAAAAATCATATTTATTCTCAAAACATCAATGTGATTTTGAAATTTGAAAATAATTTTAAAAAGGATGAAAAATTTTTTAAAATTACAAAAATTGCAATTGAAAAATTAAATTATGAATATACTGCAACGAAAAAGTCCAATTTCATATCGAAAAGAAATTATAGAAAATAATCAAGAATCCTTAAAAAAATAAAAATACAGCATATAAACAAAATTACGAGTATGATAGACAAATTCATTACAAATCATATTATGAATATGATAAATATGAAATTTTAAAAAATTAAAAAAAAATATTATTCGAAAAACAAAATAAAAATATTGAAACGTTTAAATGAATCATATAAAAAAACATTTAAAAAAAAGACGATAATCTAATTATTTTAGAAAAAAATAAAAAGTATTATAAAAAAAAAAAATTTGAGACGGAACAAAATAAAGCTAATATCAATTATTACCAAATATCCAAAGATACATTGATTAATAATAATCAAAATTATATTATGGAAAATAATATTGGTGATTTGAATTTAATTTGTGATTTTTATGGTGCTAGACATTTTTCATTTGAAATGTCAAGAAATAAGAAATTTACATTATGTTGTCAACAAGGGAATATAACATTACAAAAAGACCTAGAATATCCTGAAGAGAATAAAAAATTGTTTACTGGAAATTCTATGACAAGTAATAATTTTAAGAAATGTATAAAATTATACAATAGTGCTTTAGCATTCGCTAGTTTTGGAGCAACATTTGATAAGTTATTTAATAAAGGTCCTCAAGTCATACGTATTTGCGGACAAATATATCATAATACATATGCATTACATGCAAATGAAAATGAATCGAGGAAATATGGACAATTATACATATTTGATAACAAAGAAGCAAATAAATGCCGCATAGAAAACGATTTGAATTGTTCTGTTGAATTATTAAATAAATTAGATACTATAATAAGAAAAAATAATCCTTACGCAGCAGCGTATAAAATGCTATTGTGAGCGCTGTGTAATTAAGAATTCACAGTTCCTATTTTGAGCGCTGTGTAGTTACAAATTCGCGGCTGCTATTTTGAGCGCTGTGTGATTAAAAAAAACGTGGCTGCTATTGTAAGCGCTGTGTGATTAAGTATTCATGGTTGCTATTTTGAACACTGTGTAGTTAAAGGAACTCGACCGCCAATGTGAGCACGGTGTTGTTGATAAAACGCGACTTTCATTGTAAACGTTGTATAATAAAAATAACACGACTGCTATTGTAAGCGCTGGGTAATTAAAGGAACGCGAATATTAATATTAGTGCTAAGCAAAAAAGAACTGAAATTATTATCAAAAGTAACTTTTCGAGCAGGATTTGTTACAATAAAGAAGACAATCTAAATAAATTAAAAAATATAAGAAAATATAATTAAAAATAATCATTATAGAATCGAGCCTTGATGCCCCCTCAATAAAAGCTTTAGTTGATGATTTTTAGAAATGCTTAATTAATTACAAATATAAGTTCAGAAGTGAAAATATTTATCTAGAAATTTTTTTAAATCAGAATAAACTTTAATAATGGCTATTTATTTAGATTGTCTTCTCTCACAAAGCTTTACTCATGAGTCCTATAAACAGATCTGGGACAAAACGTAAAATTTGAAATTTATTTGACAATGAACATATCATGATCATCACCATCATCATCAGCTCAAACATCAGCATCAATATGGAGACGTACGTGTGTATGAACAGAAGCGAAGAAACAAAGTCAAAGGGTGGCTCGGAGTCACGGAACTATTTTATAAAAAGGAAGACAGTGAGACGGACATGCAGACAAAAAGACAGAGACGGGAAAATAAAACACAGAACACAGGAACAAAGACGAACAAACGGAGACAGAGAGATGGAAAGGAGGAGACGGAGAGACGAAAACGGAAGAAAGGAGACGGAGAGACGTAGGCGGAGGGATGGAGGCATAGACAAAGAGACAGGGACGGAAACAAAGAGACAAAGACAGATAAATAGAGACAAAGACAGAGAAATAGAGACAAATAGACGAACACGAAAAAATGGAGACGAAGAGACAAAGACAGAAGAACGGAGATGAAGAGATGGAGACAGAAAGACGGAGACAGAGAAACAGAGACATACGGAAAGGAAGAAATGGAGATGGAGAGGAAGACGGAGAGACAGAGGAACGGAAACGAAAAAGCAAAGATGAAAAAACGGAGACAAAGAGACAAAGACGGAAAAACGGAGACAAAGAGATGGAGACAGGGAGACGGAGACGGTGACGGAGACGGAGAGATGGAGACGGAAACGGAGAGATAGAGTGACGGATATTGTGCATGTGTGTGTTTGTATATGAGTATGTTTATGTGTTTGGATATGTGTATCTATGTGTATGTGTGTATGTATTCGTATGTATGTGTATGTGTGTATGTGTACGTATGTATGTGACAATAATGCAAAAGATATTCACGTAAGAAAAAAAAGTCTCAATTCTTCACTTTAATATAGTAAAAATATATATAGTAGTAATATTTTAGTACTCTTAAAGCATATTTAAAATGTGTTTTATTGTAACAACTTTGGTACCTACTCAAATAATTTATACTGTATGATATGTCAGGTTTAGTCCCTGTACTAATGTATAAAAAGTTTGCCTATTAGATTTCTATAACTTATTCTTTCGTCTATTTCAGTTGCTTAGTCAAGTTTTAAACTTGTTTCTATTGGAGTTTAATAAAGTTTAGCATTTTCTAAATTATATTTCACAACCAATGATTCGATATATTTTTGTTGACTTACAAGGAGAGTGCATTGCATTTGGGTCTCGGATTTTCTTCTAACTTTGGGATATTTTTTCTTACATAAAATCATGAAAAAAGCCGCGTCCATTCGGTCCAATGCTCAATTTTTTCCGAGTTATGAGCAGTTTTGTCTGTTTTGTTAAAAAATTTGCATTTGCTTTATAGTTTTACAGTTTTTGAACTACTTATTCTATAAGATTTTTACTGATTGTATATTAAAGTTGAGAAACCTATTGATTAAAAAAAACGTGTCCAAAAATCTCAAGCTATTTACAAGTCATAAGGGAATGAAAATAGGGCAAATATTTAGTTGAAAATATGCATAGAAAATTAATGCTGTATTTTAGTCTGAATTTCATTTTAATTTTCATCCCTTCATAACTTTTGAACAACTTGAGATTTTTGGACACGTTTTTTTTTTTAATTGATAGGTTTTAATCTCAACTTTAAAATGCAATAAGTAAAAATCTTATAGAATAAGTATATCGAAAACTGTAAAACTATAAAGCAGATGCAATTTTTTTCATAAAAAAAACAAAACTGCTCATAACTCAGAAAAAATCGAGCGTTGGACCAAATGGATGCGGCTTTTTTCATGATTTTATGTAAGAAAAAATATCCCAAAGTTAGGAGAAAATCCGAGACCCAAATGCAATGCACTCTCCTTGTTAGAGTCATTACACCTTTTTCTTTCTCATGATTAATATTAATTCCAATATATCCTGTAATTTTACCTAAATCTTTCATAACAAATCTTTTCATTAATGTAGTTTTTATTTCTTTCATCTCATTTTTATCTTTACAGCAAATTAAAATGTCATCAACAAATACCAACATATATATATAGGATCATTGCTTCTCTTATTTACATAATAACCTTTTGGTTCATGAATATAAACTTCTGATTTTACGGTGCCATTGAGAAATTCTGTTTTAACGTCCATTTGTTCTATATCTAAATTATTTACACAACAATAGCTTAACAAAATTTTTAAAGTTTGCATTTTTCCTACTAAAGTATAAATTTTCTAAATATTCCTTTTGCTGAAAGCCTTTTACTACAAATCTAGCTTTATATGAATCATCCCCTTTTCTTTTAAATATCCATTCAACATAAATTATTTTCTTATTACTACGTTTTTATTAACTCTCTTTGGTGTCTGTGAGGGAGAGTGATTGATTGATTGATTGATTGATTGATTGATTGATTGATTGATTGATTGATTGATTTATTTATTGATTGATTGATTTATTGATTGATTGATTGATTGATTGATTGATTGATTGATTGATTAATTGATTGATTGATTGATTGATTGATTGATTTATTGATTGATTGATTTATTGATTGATTGATTGATTGATTGATTGATTGGTTGATTGATTGATTGATTGATTGATTGATTGATTGATTGATTGATTGAGCACTTTATTTCAGGTCGTGGGGTATAACCCCGTATGACCCATTTAAACTACAGAGAGATTACAAATAATAAAAATTGAAAAAATACATGATGACGTAGTGATAATAAACAATATAAGATAATTATAATTATATCAGTAAGTAGATAGTAAGCATTCGGTAGATAACAATAGACAACAAAATAGAATAAAATATGTAAATAAATATAACACAAAAATAATGACTGGTAGTAGTAATTCAGTTATGTAGTATTTAATCAGTTATATAGATAGCATAGTTCTTGATTTATTTATTTATCCACACCTCAAGTCAGTACTGATAAGTGTATACTGCAAGTAAAATTAGTAAATTCATGTTTTAAAATCCTCATCGAGTAACCATTGCATTATGTCACTCAGTGCGCTCTTCACCAAGGAGTCTAACATACGGGTGATGAATGACCTGTGTCCGCCCTGCTTCAAAATCAACAAATAAATCGACATTATTATTGATAAATGTAGATGAAGAATACACAAAAGAATTTAACATCGCTGCAGTACGAACGACTGGACAAATCAAAAGTCTTTGTGGAAGTCTTGAAGAAGATCTGACAATTGTGTCAATGTTGGCACGACGAAATTTAGAAGCCAAATAAGATGGATTTTGATACGTGACAACAGAGTGAGCTAACGTTGCCTTGAAATATAACCGTCTGTTTTGAACAGACAGCCACCCCAGTTCAAGACGAAAGGGAGTAACCCTCTCACATCTCCTTATATTGCCAAAGACAAACCTTACAGCTGCATTTAAAGCTCTGTGGAGTTCAATATTAAGGATTTGCGGAATATCATCATAGATAATGCAACAGTAATCAATAATAGGAAAAATAAGAGCCTCAACCAATTCCTTTCTCAGACACTTGGACAAAGCGTGTTTGTGAAATTTAAGTGACTGTAGAGTACCATAGATCCGACCTATGACTGAATTAACCTGTTTGTTCCAATTTAGGGTGCTAGTAATCCAAACACCAAGATTTTTCACAACACTACAATAAGGAATTGGAATATTATTTACAAATATAGAAGGACAGGTCGAAGAATCAATCCTAGCTATGTACTGCTCACTACCCAAGAAAACTGCTTGCATTTTAGATAGATTTAGTGTTAGATGGTTGTCTTTAGCCCATTTCACCACAGAAGCTACCTCATGATTAAGAAAGGAAATTTCCTCATTTAGCATAGATGGAAGAAATGAATGGTAAACCTGAAGGTCATCAGCAAACAGAATGTGCTGGGCATTATTTAGGACCAGGGGTAGGTCATTGATATAAACAGAAAAAAGCTCCCAACACACTACCCTGAGGAACACCAGCCGAACAAGACATCCAATCACCAACAGCACCTCCCGCATCCGGTACAGCATAACTTCCGTCTCGTAGATAGGATGCAAACCAACAGATAACCGCATCAGAGCAGTTAACAGAGCGAAGCTTACGAAGGAGCCTTGCATGAGGCACCGTATCAAACGCCTTTGAAAAATCGAACAAAAGTAGTGAAGTAATCATTCTTTTGTCAATGGCCAAACGAGTATCTTCAAGGAGTTTCAAAAGAGCTGTCTGTGTACTGTTCGATTTACGGGAACCAGTTTGCAAGTTATTAAGTAAAGAGTGTGACTCAATGTGAGTATAAAGCTGAGTATGAACAACCCTTTCCAAGATCTTGGAAATCTCACATAGTTTAGCTATGGGACGGGTCTGAGACAGAGAGTCAAGCTTAGATGACTTAGCCAATGGTAAGAAATAAGCGCGCTTCCAAGAAGCAGGAAAGGACCCAGATGCTAAGGACAGGTTTATCAAGTCGGTCAAATGAGGAACAAGTGAGTCCTGAGAAAACTTTAACATGTCAGCTGATAAACCATCAGGTCCAACTGATTTGGACGAAGCAAGATTAATTATCGATTTGACCGACGATTGATCAACCTGAGTAAACTCGAAAGTACCTTATTTATCTCATTGTTATTAAGAGGAGAAGAAAGCGATGAGATAGCTGTATAATGAGTCAAAAGGGCCCTGGATGAAAAGTACTGAAGTGGTGATGGTAGAACTTTATTTGAAAGTCCAATTTTATGAAGAATCGCCCAGCGGTTAGCCGAGTTTACAGAAGAAGATAACCGATTAGCTATATATGTGTTTTTGGCTGTATCCAAAGAATTAGAAACCTCACCCCTAAGACGTCTATAGCGAGCAATAGCGAGTGAGGAGCCAGAACAAGCTGCAGCTTTATGAGCACGATCACGTTCATGCATCTTTTTACAAATATCAGCAGAAACCCAAGGTTTCTTCCTAATATTAAGCTGACAAGATTTAAGTGGAGAACATATATCAAAGGACAAAACAAGGACAGATGACAACTTGAAAGCTAGATTATCAATATGAGAAGAGTTGAGGTTACAGTCTGAAAGACTATGGCTCCCTTGTGAATTAATTGACAGATTTTGTGAAACCAGATTATTTAGGATATCACGGTTTAAATTTTTGAAATCTCTAAACAAAAAATTTCTACTTGTATTCTGAGGTTTAAATGCTCTGAACGATATACTAATGACGTCATGACCCGCAATGAATGGAGCAGATGACTTATTATAAGACTGCAATGAACTTTCATCATTAATAATGAATAAGTCAATCCATGTGTGAGAGGAATACTCTGCAGTAAGAGTATGATGTGTGGGCTCAGACGGAACAAGGTAAAGAGCAAAAGAATCAACAGTAGAGCGAAAAGTATCAGCAGTATAATTGCTGTTCATAAGATTATTATTAAAATCTCCTGTTATAACTACATTTTTGTATGAAGGAAGCATGTTAGAGAGAGATTCAAAGGATTCATCTGGAAAAAGGGCCTTCGGCCGCAAGTTTACAACTGCAAAAAGAAGTTTTTCAGAATCAATCGAAATTTCAGCAATGATGAATTCAGCAGTGTTGTTGAATAAAGGATCAGAATGGGATAAGATGTTAACTCTAAGGAAGTTACGTGTATAAAAACCAACACCTCCACCGACTTTGCCCACTCTGTCTAACCTATAAAAATTGTAGTGATCAACAGAAATAATTGAACTATCATCAAGTTCAGTCAGGAACGTTTCAGTGACTGCAAAAATGTCGATCATATTATCTGTTATATAAGACTCAACAATAGAAAAATGAGTTTTTAACCGATTGACATTTGCATGAGCAATTTTAATACCCTGGAAAAACTCAGTCACTTTGATCTTTGGAGTTTCGATGGGAGAAATGGAGTTTAAAGTAGGATTGAAATTTGAGTTTAGAAAAGACGAATCATCTGAGATAAATCTGGTTAAAACATTAGAGTGTGAGCTTTTGTTCATTGCAAGGGAGACAAGAAGTCCCTATTTTTTAGCTAAAGGCTTTAAGGTTGCCAATTGAGCCTCATTAGTTATAGGTACCAAGATGGAGTCTCTGGTAGGACGCATACAGACAACAAGATTACGAACAACAGGACGAAGGTAGTTAAGATCTTTGTAGACAGCCAAAGCTTTTTTAAGAAGTAAGTAAACTGGCTTTGGCCAAATTGGCCGGACGAAAACTTTGCTATTACCTTCGACATTAAACAATCTTGAAACAGAGAAATTTTGTAGTCCAGGCGATGCCTCAATGATACAATCTCGAACCGCATCAGAACTGAATTTGCCCACAAATGAGCGAAAATTTCTAAGTTGAGAACCACCAAGCTGTTCAATCTCAATAGGCAAAGGGGAAAGCCACTCACGAGTATTCAGAAAAAAGTCTCCTTATTACCAAGCCCAAGAGCCCCCAAGATTACTTTGACAATTCCTTCATTGCTGTGGGTTACAGAAAGAGGAATCGCTGTGAAGAGCACTTCGTAGGAATCGTGCAAAATAGAGGGAGCAGCCGTAGAGCACGAAGAAATATGCTCATCTAGACGATCAGAAAGAGCCTGGTAACGCCTCTCAAGATCAGCAAAAGCCTGTCTGACCTCACTCACCTCAGTCCTAAGAGCACCAACCTCCGACAACAACTGACTACCAACAGAGATTTGGTGATCAAGTTTATTGTTCATGTCCCTAGCAAACTGCTTAAACCACTCTGGAACAATCTTTGGATCAACGGAAGAAGAATCCTCAGTAGGCATGTCGTACGAACAAGGAGGCTCAGCTGAAGCCAATCGTACTAAGAAAGAGGTAGCGCCTTGCATCAAGTTGCCGCCCACAGCAATACAGCTATCTACGGATGGAGGGGAGGAGCCAGTATCAGAACAACAGCGTCGACGAGGAGAAGGCTCAAGTGGGTGGAGCGGTGAAACCACGCCCCTCTTGAGAGACCGTTGATCGGATGAATTAGTATTGAATGGCTGAGGAGGCGGAGAGACTATATCTTCCGTATCGACCGAACGTACACCCACGTAGGTATGTTTGCTCTTTGTTAATCTCTCGCCTTTACAACAAACAATTAAACAACTAGAGATGAACCACGTACTATCACAGCACCTAGTGTGATAGATAGACGTACAATTAGTACAAAGTAAAGAAGTATCTAATCTTATAATAGACAAATTACAAGCAGAGCAAAGCACCATAATCGAAGAGCACACAGTTCGACATCATACAATGGAAACTCACCTTGCAGCAACAGTATACTCAGCGACGAAAATTGGTGGTGAGTAAAGAAAGTACCAACAGTGTACGCTCCGGATAATGTAGACTCGTCGCTCCGATGGCAAACAGATGGTAATACAGCACAAAAAATAACCTCAAAATCCGGAACACGTGACTAACCTCAAAGAAGATCCGTTTAGAAGAAATGATCAATAATAAGTAGCAGAGACTCCAAATGCCTTGATTAATATATCAAATAAATCTCTGCATTTTTGGCTTGCAGTGGGTCTGAAACAAAAAGCCCGCAGATAAAAAATGCAGTTTCAATAGTCCAAATAAGCGGAGCAAGAAAAAAAAACGTGTGTGGTCCTACTTACTGAGAGAGAGAGAGAGAGAGAGAGAGAGAGAGAGAGAGAGAGAGAGAGAGAGAGAGAGAGAGAGAGAGAGAGAGAGAGAGAGAGAGAGAGAGAGAGAGAGAGAGAGAGAGAGAGAGAGAGAGAGAGAGAGAGAGAGAGTATATGCTGTATGTATATGCTGTTTGGGTACTGGGTTACCATATGAGCGTTCAGTTACAGAGCAAGTAACTGGTAAATGGTCCGACCATTTACTAGTTACTTACCCACTAACTGGTGAATCGTCAGACCTTTCACCATTTACGAACCCAGTAACTAATAAATGGTCCGACCAGTTTCAGTTACTCACCTAGTAACTACCAACTGGTCCAACCATTTAACAGTTACTTGCTCTGTAACTGGTAAATGGTGCGAGTATTTTCAATTACTTGACCATTTCAAATAGAAAACTATTTCCTCATTCACAACTCTGCTCGTAATATAACATTATTTTATATAAATATCAGAAGATATATATATATATATATATATAAATATATATATGAAATGTTGTAGAGGCCGTGTGTGCATATGTGTGTACATGTTTTCACGTGTTTGTACGTGTTTGTGCGTGTGTATACGAGTTTGTACGTGTTTGTACGTGTTTGTAAGTGCTTGTACGTGTGTGTGCGTATTTGTTCGTGTTTGTACGTATTTGTGCGTGTATGTACGTGTTTGTACGTAAATTACGTGTTTGTACGTAAATTACGTGTTTGTACGTGTTTGTACGTGAGTGTAAGTGTTTCTACGTGTTTATACGCGAATGAACGTCCTTATACACATAAGGTCTCCCCTCTTAAAAAAACAAATTTTTTACGAAGATTTAGACGATATTTGAAAGTAATAGTTAAAAAACTAGTCACTACAATTATGCATATCGCCTTTTACACTCGAGAAGGCCATCACATTTCAGTGAGGTCTGGAGCGATGCCGTTCGTATACAAAGGTTTGTACAAAATTTGTGTATTCACAAATCGAGTTACTTATTTCATATAACAGACGAAATCATGTATACGAGGCTCGCGGTCAGTCCACTGATTAATGACAGTTTTTCTAATCAATAGGTAGTGTCGTTCTATGACGCACGCTGCATCTGGTTTAGATTTACGGCGTAACACGTCTTAACAATTGTTATACAATTTGCATTTCGCCGTGAAAACAGTTGCAGCTTTATTTATGTCTCAGAATATTATGACAAACTACCTTCAATGAACCGACAGTAACTTAGTACTTAATATCTTTTTATCATACTGATAAATTAATTTTACATATCGTTTACGATTGCATTATACAGATTTAAATAATATAGATTTTCATAACTCAAGAATTATTGATTTTACTTTAATTTTATAGTATTATCGCAATCTTATCACTTGTTTTCCTAATTCAGTCGTGAATCTAACGTTATCTGAAAAATTTTTAAATCGCGCAGGAATACAATTTCAAACCATGATATATAATCATATCTATACAGACTATTCACATGGTTTTTATAATAAGAATTATATTTGTATGCAATGTAAGTCTTAACTTCAAAAGTAATGTTATACATATATTTTATTATTATACTATTCGTTATTTTAAAGGTCAGTTTTAGACGAGGTTTTAGACATTTTTTACTGTACAAAAGTAGCGAAAGAAGTAATTTCGTTTATTATTAATAAAAATGTATATCATAATTGCTTTTACTTGTAAATATATATTTTTTTTAATTCGTAAGAAATAGAAGCGTGTAAATTTGTTAATATTCAAAGAACAAGCCAAAAAAAAAAATAAAAACTAAATATCTTTTTTAGCTATTTTCGATTGGTAAAGTTAGTCAAAAAATGATCCTTAATTGAAAATTGTCACCATGAAATACAATGCGAATTGAATGAAATGGCCAAAATAAGAACTACTGATACCGGGCAGGGTTGTACAAATGAGTAATTATCCATTAATAATTATTAATTAAACTTTTAGTCATTAATTACAAGACACGTAATCGATAACTAATTTCAATTATTTTAGGTTCAATTAAGAATTAAATTTTAATTATTAATTAAATGAGAGTTTAATTGATAATTATTAGTACAGTTATCAATTTAATGACACAGAATAGATAGCTCATTTCAATTCTCTTAAGTTTAATTAAGAATTAAATTTTAATTATCAATCATATAAGAGTTTAATTGAGAATTAAATTTTAACTAACAATTAAATAAGAGCTTAATTAAAAATTAAAATTCAGTTATTAATTAAATGACCCATAATTGATAACTAATTTTAATTATCTTAAGTTTAATTATGAATTAAATTTTAATTATCAATCATATAGGAGTTTAATTGAAAATTAAATTTTAATTATCCATTAAATAAGAGTTTAATTAAAAATTAAAATTCAGTTATCAATTAAATGACCCATAATTGATAACTAATTTTAATTATCTGAAGTTTAATTGAGAATTAAATTTCAATTATCAATTACATGAGAGTTGCATTGATAATTAAAATTTAAGTTATCAATTACATGACCCGTAATTGATAACTAATTTTAATTATCTAAAGTTTAATTGAGAATTAAATTTGAATTATCAATCATTTAAGAGTTTTATTGATAGTCTATATTTTACTTATCAATTAAATGACCCGTAATTGCTAACTGATTTCAATTATATGAAGTTTAATCGAGAATTAAAGTTTTATGTATCAATTAAATGATAATTAAATGTTTAGTTATCAATTATACGAGAGTTTAATCAATAGTTAAAGTTTTAGTTATTAATTAAATGACACGTAATTGATAATTGGTTTAGTTATTCAAACTATGATTGAATTCTTGGCATCTACGCATCCTCTACAAGAAGTGACTTTTATCTTTCGATAAGCCTTTATAACACTAGATGTACTTCGTTGTAGATGATACCTCATTTTTTGATTCTCTGCTATAAAACCAGATACACTTATGATGGATAATGTTTCGTCCAACTGTAGGTTATCCTGAGACCTAGGCATTGTCTACATAAAGTGACTCGTGTTTTTCAATTTCTGATTGACAAAATTTCTGATTGCGCGGTCGATAAATCAAGAAGATTTCTATAATAACTATGGGAGTTAATATATAAAACGTCGGGGGCGACGTTACCATGGCCTCAGACGTGTGACGAGTGCCGTACAGTAGCGAATATAGAAAAAATGCAAGTGTGCAGTTTATAGAATATGAAGCGACCAAAGAAATAAAAATGCATCGGTGGGAATGGCTCAATGTTTGAGCGCTAGTCTGTCGTGCAAGAGGCCCGGGGTTCGATCCACGTCGCGGACGCTTCCTCGCCTTTTTTATAATTTAATATTATATTAGTCGCTTAATAATAAAATAAAATTCGTAACAAAAGTTATTCCTAATAATTTTAGTATTTTTATAATGTATTATTATTAATAAAGAGATTAATGTATAATAAAAAAAAATAAAAACTATTTTAGTATCAATAAATTTCTATAATTATCAATTATTTCTTTAAATTTACAAATTTAGTTATTTTTCTTCAAATTTAATAAATTTGATTATTATTATCTGTATTTTGTTTTTAGGCATTCATATTTATTTGCACCTCAAACTGGTCTACATCGTGTATACCTAATTTCAATGTTTACCTATAATTACAGAAATAAAATTTTGTAATTATATGTATGCTAAAATTAAAAATACACTGTGCATACCAGAATTTGGTGTATACACTGTGTACACCAAAATTGGGTGTATACACTGTGTACACCAAAACTGAGTGTACACATCATGCACACTAAAATTGGGTGTATACCAAAATGAATACCTAACACTGGGTGTACACCAAAATCAAAAGCACTCTTAAATTTCGGGTGTTCTTGACGGTGTTTTCTTGGTGTTTTTTCGGTATACGAAATAATCCTCAAAATTTTAGTGTTGATTAAGTGCTGATTACAGTGTTATTTTCGGAGTGTATTTAAGTTTATTTTTCGTAAGGAAACATTCATTTGATATTTCTTTTAATATCTTTTTGTAATTTCATTAGTTTACTAAATCATTCATCATAACGCTTTTATCATATTTTTAAATTTTTAAGCCTTATTAGTTGGTAGTAACGATTTTGATTATGATATAAAACATTTGATAAATAAATATAGATAGAACTATGGTTATATAACCTAATATTTACTATAACCCTTTTAAAAAATACTATAATAAAAACTATAGTTATTAACTTTACTGAACTATGATCTATTATGATTATTACAGTGAAACTATGATATACTGTAACTATTTCACGGTATTATAATCAATAACTATAATAATAACTACAAAATCATAATTATTAATTACAATACATTCAACGATTAATTCTAGTACTACATTGGGTAATCAATGATTATAATCTTGTAGTAATGATTATAGTTATTGATTATGATACTGTAACGTTCTGATTATTTATAAATATAAATATAATTTTTTGATGAACGTTATAGTTTTGCTACGCCGAGCGGATGCGTAGTAAATATATTTAATTGCGTGGCAGAGAGGAGAAAGGATGTGATTTCTGTCGCGAGCTCGAGAACTCGTTAAGAATCGGAAGGGATTTAGAAAAAGAAAGGTTTTTAAATAATTTGTCAGGCTTACCTTAAAGTTCCTGGTTTATTAAATATAAATATATATATATATATATATATATATATATATATATATATATATATATACTAGGGGGGTTCTCCCTGCTCGCTTCTGCTCGCAACCCCCATTGTCAATATCAATTATCAAATCAATATCAATTTCCAAGAGAACGTTCTTAAATTAGATAACAATTAATTAAATTAGCTAACAATTAACTACCTTTCAGCTATCTCTCAGCTAACTTTCAGCTGAATTTTATCTGAATTTCAGCCAACTTTTAGCTAACTTTCAGCTAAATTTTATCTGAATTTCAGCTATCTCTCAGCTAACTTTCAGCTAAATTTTATCTGAATTTCAGCTATCTCTCAGCTAACTTTCAGCTAAATTTTATCTGAATTTCAGCTAACTTTTAGCTAACTTTCAGCTAAATTTTAGCTGGATTTCAGCTAACTGAGGGCACATAAAATTCTTATACACGGCGGCGGCGGCGTAGGCGATATATCTTTATTATATAGAGAGATATATATATATATATATATATATATATACTAGGGGATTCCCCCTGCTCGCTTCGCTCATAACCCCCCATTGTCAATATCAATTATCAAATCAATATCAATTTCCAAGAGAACGTTCTTAAATTAGATAACAATTAATTAAATTAGCTAACAATTAACTACCTTTCAGCTATCTCTCAGCTAACTTTCAGCTAAATTTTATCTGAATTTCAGCCAACTTTTAGCTAACTTTCAGCTAAATTTTATCTGAATTTCAGCTATCTCTCAGCTAACTTTCAGCTAAATTTTATCTGAATTTCAGCTATCTCTCAGCTAACTTTCAGCTAAATTTTATCTGAATTTCAGCTAACTTTTAGCTAACTTTCAGCTAAATTTTAGTTAAATTTCAGCTAACTGAAGGCACATAAAATTCTTATACACGCCGCCGCCACCGTGTATAAGAATTTTATGTGCCCTCAGTTAGCTGAAATTCAGCTAAAATTTAGCTGAAAGTTAGCTAAAAGTTAGCTGAAATTCAGATAAAATTTAGCTAGAAGTTAGATAGATAGATAATTAATTTATTTATGTACATTATGTTGTTAGCTGAGAGATAGCTGAAATTTAGATAAAATTTAGCTGAAAGTTAGCTGAGAGATAGCTGAAATTCAGATAAAATTTAGCTGAAAGTTAGCTGAGAGATAGCTGAGATTCAGATAAAATTTAGCTGAAAGTTAGCTGAGAGATAGCTGAAATTCAGATAAAATTTAGCTGAAAGTTAGCTGAGAGATAGCTGAAATTCAGATAAAATTTAGCTGAAAGTTAGCTAAAAGTTGGCTGAAATTCAGATAAAATTCAGCTGAAAGTTAGCTGAGAGATAGCTGAAAGGTAGTAAATTGTTAGCTAATTTAATTAATTGTTAGCTAATTTAATTAATTGTTATCTAATTTAAGAACATTCTCTTGGAAATTGATATTGATTTGATAATTGATACAATGGGGGGTTGGCGAGCGAAGCGAGCAAGGGGGAACCCCCCCTAGTATATATATATATATATATATATATATTTCGTCAGTCGTTGGTACACAATTTGTTATAAATTCGTTCTCGC
Source organism: Anastatus disparis (assembly GCA_017163975.1). NCBI lineage: Eukaryota > Metazoa > Arthropoda > Insecta > Hymenoptera > Eupelmidae > Anastatus > Anastatus disparis. The sequence continues at coordinate 6,916,432 of JAFFSR010000349.1, read as the reverse complement.
AAGAAGATTGCACTATAATAATAATTTTTAGATTTATGATTTTAGTTTATATTTGTTAATACACTTTCCGACGTTAGAAGTAGAAATAAAGAAATTGTAATTTCAAAATAATGCAATAATACTTTTAGATTATAACTTTTAGATTTTTAATATACTTTTTAAGTTAATAAAAAATTTATAAATTATTAATTTTTCACTGAATGTAGATTATTATATATATGTAACTTACGGCCACACTGTACTATAGATTTAGGTAAACTGGCTTCTTTTTATTATTAATAGTGACCCGCTGGTTAATAGTCGAAGTGATCTGTAACAATTATAAGTGAGCAAATGACTGGCTTCCTAGAGGATGGTCCCAAGTCTTTTTATACTAACGAAAAGAGATCGAAAGTGGAAAAAAACAATAGAAATTATTGGAGATGGCACGTGTCGAACTTGGGTCCACCTCTTGTAGCCGGTATTGGTCAAGTACAATTTGTTTAAAACCATAAAAGGAAACAGAAAGCGTGTGTTTTAGGTGGCTTAACGAAATGTTTAAACAAAAGAATTACGTGCAAAACTTTATAAGCCAAAAATTCGTTACCTTTTTTCGGCTAGGCCCAAAAAAGGTAACGAACGTCTACTAGGGTAATAGAACTTCGTACGTTTTCCGTTGGTCTAGTAGCGAAATATGAACAAAATTATACGTGCTGACCTAGAGTCTAATTTCCTAAGCTAACGCTAATAGTAGTACATATTGATTCTAATATACTTTTTATAAATACAAAACGTCTTGATGTTGGCTATTGCTAAAGTACATAAAAAAGAAAAATTTTAGAAAGACTTTTTAGGTCGTCACAATACCGTGAAATAATTTTAGTAAATAATTTACTAGTGAATATTACGTCAACTGAATGACTCTTGGTAATATTATTTGGAAAAAGCAATAATACAAATATAACAATATGATATTTATTAAAAGTAAATAAACATATGAATAAACAAACAAATAAATAAATAAACAAAAATCTGTAATGTAATTATTTAATAATTAAATAATTGCATTACAGATTTTTCTTTAATACTGATTTTTTTATTGTTTCAAAGGATTTTTTTTTTATTTTGTCTGTTAAACCTTTTTTTCTTTCGCATTAATAATATGAATTTTCTAAAAACACAAAATGTCATATTTTTAAACAATATAATGTTGGGATTTATATTTATAGAAGTAAACATATATGCGCATGTACGAACACTCTTAGGAATATTTTGCTACCAGTCTTCTTTTGTATAACGATTAGACTTGTAAAATTGTACATCACGAGGAATGAAAATTAATTTATACTTATAATGGAATCAAAAAACGGTCGGAAAAGAACGATGTATCATTTCTTGTTCTTTTTTGACCGTTTTTTGATTCCATTATTCCCCATGGTGTACAATTTTACAAGTCTAAACGTTAAACAAAAGAAGACTTGTAGCAAAATATTTCTATATGTTAAGACCACAGCACTTGCCTAAATCGTATATATATATATATACGAACAAAATTCATAATAATGTTTATATAGAAGAAGAGTGAACGTACACACGCATATATATTTACATTTATAAATATAAATCCCAACATTATATTGTTTGAAAATATTACACTTTATGTTTTTAGAAAACTCATATTACTAATGTGAAAGAAAAAAAGGTTTAACAGACAAAATAAAAAAGAAAGCCTTTGAAACAATCAAAAAATCAATATTAAACAAAAATCTGTAATGTAATTATTTAATTATTAAATAATTACATTACAGATTTTTGTTTATTTATTTATTTGTTTGTTTATTTATATGTTTATTTACTTTTAATAAATATCATATTGTTATATTTGTATTATTGCTTTTTCCAAATAATATTACCAAGGGTCATTTAGTTGACGTAATATTCACTGAGAATCTAACTTATAAGAAAACTGCAGCACTCGACCGCATGCGCGCTACTTGTAAATGTTGTTATATCTTTTCTAATTATTCATCAATCGATTTGAAACTTTCCACAAATCTTTTTTATACAAAAACCAAAAACTTTCTCGCTACAAGTTTCTTGTACTTGAAAGTTCCCTCGACACTTTTTTCTCGAGTACATTATAAACGCACAATTTGTAATTTGTATTAATTAATAAACAATTGCGACTAACTATTTAAGAATTAACATTTTTTATAATTATCATAAGTTTCGCTATAATATTTAGAAAATAAATTTCAAATTTCAGCGGAATCGGTTAATATTTACTCGAATTACAAGGATTTAAGTTTATAAAAGTATTGAAATTTAATGTAAAAAATTTTCTTGTTTTTAATTTTTTTCTTGAAAAATAAAAATTTCATAAAAAAACTGTTAATATAAAAAAGATGCGGCATGATGAGTTTTACAACGTCAAATTTTTTGAAATTTATTTGAAGAAAATGAAATTTTTACTACGAAGTGACTTCAGTTTTACGTGCTCCGAGCGTAAATGCCCTTATTGCATCCGGGCCTTCAATTATAGTCTTACTGTAATAATTATTATAGTTTATTATATTAAATAACTATAGTTTTTATTATATTATTTTTTTATAGACACAATTTTAATTATAATGTATCTACTTTTAATGCTGCTACATGATGTATATTTATTTATTTTTTTTTATATCAAGTATATTTAACATTTATAATAAAATGGAATGATTTAACACTATGAAATCTTTTCTCGTACACAAATCTTCTTCGCCGCTGCACCATGTAAACCGGTCTTAAGCCGCTTCTGTCGAAAGATCCTACTGGCGGAAACTCCGTGACCCTAAAATTCCAAGTACACAGTAAAAAAAATTTGTAATTTTAACACACATAAGTGTTAGAGATGAAATACAAATTTTTTTTGTGTTAAAATTTATAAGTACACACATGTTTGTAAAATTTACAAACTCCATGTGTTAATTCTACAAAAGTTTTTGTATTAATTTTTAAATTACAAAATTTTTTGTGTTGATTTTACAAACGTTTGTAAAATTTTAACACAAAAATATTTCTACAAAATAAAATTTGACGAATCACACAAAATTTTTTACAGTGTATCGATGTACCCCCACTAAGGTGCATGCTACATTTCTCGGTTCCAGGCACAATCCTGTGTTTATATATTTTTAATAACAAACGTGTATAGTAAATATTATTTCGTATCTGATACACATGATGTGTAGAAAGTAATACTTAAGGTTATAATATTAATGATTTAAATGATTTTAGTATTCAATTATGATCATAATGAAAAAGAAGTGAAAGAATCAATCAATGTTGATAGTTCCAAATTAATGATAGAAAAGCCAACCAAGATGAAAATTTTGATTTTATTTCATCATCATATAATGTTTGATATTCCGATGAATAATTAATAATATAAAATCCATTTTTATATTTAAATAAAAATGATTTAGGTGAAATTTGTTTTTAAATTCATGTTTCTCCAATCAATAAGAATTCAAGAAACTCGTGGTCATATAGAGAATCTCGGATATGAATTTAAAGGCTTGACAGTTAGTAGGCATGGAGAGGGTAAGCTTCAAACATTAACGGAAGGGTATGGTCATAAGGAAAGCGGACATATCGGGGTAGTTAACTGTATAATATAAAAAAAAGGAAGTTTACCTAGATTAAACTTGCTTTTCAAATGCTCTCTTTTCGTTTTCCTATAACAAAAAAAAGACTAAGGAACAAAACGTGAAAAAATATAAAAGTTGCTTAATTTAGCGGAAAAGTTAAAAAAAAACCATCATTTTTTGCTAGTTGATAGTTGAAATTTAATTCTCGATTAAGCTTTATATAATTGAAATCAGGTACCAATTACGGGTCATGTTATTAATAACTAAAATTTTAATGATTAATGAAACTTATGTAATTGATAATTAAAATTTAATTCTCAATTGAACTTCAGATAATTAAAATTAGTTGTCAATTATGGGTCATTTAATTGATAACTGAATTTTAATTTTTAACTAAACTCTAATTAAATTAATAATTAAAATTAAATTCTTAATTAAACTCTTATTAAATTGATAATTAAAATTGAATTCTCAATTCAACTCCTATATGATTGATAATTAAAATTTAATTCTCAATTAAACTTCAGATAATTAAAATTAGTCATCAATTATGGGTCATTTAATTGATAACTGAATTTTAATTTTCAATTAAACTCTCATTTAATTGATAATTAAAATTTAATTCTCAATTAAACTTCAGATAATTAAAATTAGTTATTAATTATTGGTAATTTAATTGATAATTGAATTTTAATTTTTAATTAAACTCTTATTTAATTGATAATTAAAATTTAATTCTCAATTAAACTCTTATATGATTGATAATTAAAATTTAATTCTCAATTAAACTTCAGATAATTAAAATTAGTTCTCAATTATGGGTCATTTGATTGATAATTGATTTTTAATTTTTAATTAAACTCTTATATGATTTATAATTAAAATTGAATTCTCAATTAGACTTTAGATAATTAAAATTTGTTATTAATTGCAGGTTTTTCAATTCATAACTAAAATATTAATTATCAATTAAACTCGTATTTAATTGATAATAAAAATTTAATTCTTAATTAAATATCAGTTAATTAAAATAAGTTATCAATTACAAATCGTTCAATTGATAATTAAAATCTTAATCATCAATTAAGAGCATGACGAAGCTGTCCGCCTTCTAATAATATTTCCAATCCTAACTTATGAATAAACGATGCGTTTAATCGAGTTTTTTTACTACAAAGAAAAAATTTGTAAGATTAAACTCTAGTGCGGACAACCCAAGAAATCCACCAAAATATTATATATACAAAGTTATAATAAAAACTTTCAATGTATCGTATTTTAAGGTTAGGTTTGTCGAGTTTAATATCTAATTTCCAATCAAAGCTCATAAAAAAATAACAAGTCCAAATGATTTTTTGTTTTAACAAAAATTATTGTACTAATATAGCTTTAGTGCGGACAAGTCATTATATTTGTTTAATTTATGAATTTAAAAAGATATTGATAAAATAAAAAAAGCAAAACTCAATTGATGCAGCTCCGACATGCCGTTAAACTCTTATGTAATTGGTAATTAAAATTTTATTATCAATTAACTGACCCATAATGATAATTATTCTCAGTTAGTTGAAGTTTAATTAATAACTAACCACTTAATTATTAGTTATTCGTCAATTAATTGACGAATTTAATTAACTATGCCCAACTCTGCATTCACCTAAGGTTAGAATGTCGACTACTTCATTAGGCATATAATTTGCCATTATACTAACAAAAATAGGTTAACCTATGCAAAACTAGAGAACACTTAATAAATGATTAATTTCAAAATCATAAATTATATCAATTAATTTATTTGTAAATAAATAAAATAAAATAAAAAATCTTACCTACAACAGTATTGAAAATTACAGCAACAGAAAGCAAAAGTGACTCTAAATACAGAAAATTCGAATTTTTTTTTTACAACTTTTTACACTTGTGCGCGGAACTACTAAGAAGTACTACGATGCTACACAGATAACTTAAACGTAAACATATGAATAAATGTTATATTTGAATTATTGTGCTCAAAGCTATAATTGTGTTTTATCAAATAGGGAAATCGCGCTTAGATTATAAAAATATGATCAAGAGGTCATATTTTTTACATGCTTTTCTTAATCTCGTTTTCACGTCTGTTTGTCTATCTGTCTATAATCAAATCTTGCACGCTCGATTTAACGCACTTTTTGTCGATGGAAATTTCTGAAATTTGGCACATGCCTTGGTCTCCGATAACAATATAATAATCCGTTGTCTAGGTCAGCGATGACGAGTGTGCAAAGTCATCTCCGAGGAACTACAAGTGGGAAGGCTTTCTCTGCATCGAGACGAGTTTATCGGGAGAGACAGAGAGAGAGAGGGAGAAAGGAGGGAGGGATAGAGCAATGAAAGGAAGGGAGTTTTCTCTTAATTATTGTAATAAACTGTATAAAAGTAGTTTTAAGAAAGTTAATTAATCATTTTATACTTTTTAGTGCATTTTTTATATTATTGTATTTTTGAAAAACGTGTTTTTAAAATGCTTTTTTTTTTAATTTTTATTTACAATGTGGTTACATACTTGAACGAAAAATTTTTCGTTCTTTTCATTCCCGGGATCAAAATTATGGCTTACCATTAAAAAAAATCAACTTGACCCTCGAATGACCTTGAAGGTCATGGTCAAGGTCATAGTTAAGGTCATATTCGGACGCAGGATTTTCCGCTTTTTTCATTCCCGGGATTAATATTATGGCTTACCATTTAAAAAAATTAACTTGACTTTCGAATGACCTTGAAGGTCATGGTCAAGGTCATAGTTAAGGTCATATTCGGACGTAGAATTTTACGCTCTTTTCATTCCCAGGATTAAAATTATGGCTTGCCATTAAAAAAAATCAACTTGACCTTCGAATGACCTCGAAGTTCATGGTCAAGGTCATGCTCAAAGCCACCATTGGATGTCCCCTTTAAAACCCTTCAACTTTTGTTTGGAAATTTTTTTTCTAAACTTCATATTTTTAGAGTTACTAATGTGTGTAAGTTAAAATGGGATACCCTGTATAAAAATATTTTATTGAAGAAAAAAAATTTTATTTCAATTATTTAACTTAATTTTTATTTTAATATTACGAAATATTAATTTTAAATAAAATTAATAATTTCCAGTATAAGACATTATTAAGTTTAAGAAATATCTTATGTATGTTGAGCAATATTTCATTGATATTAAAAAATGTTATTTTCACTGATGAAATAAATAATGTTGATACAATAAAATACATTTCACCGATTGCCGGAAAGAATCTATTCGATACAATAAAATTTTTTTTGTTACAAAGAAATTTTCTTTCCAGTGTAGCTATTGGATCAAGTAACGGTTTTATCATTTATCATTTATTCTTATCATGGAGCGACAAAGACAGAATTAGGTTCAAGTAACAACCGCTACTTGAGTAAGGTCTATGAATAGGAGTCTAAGATAGATAGATAGATAGATATTTATTTATTTTGTAATAGTTTACAAAAAGTGTGTAACAAACAAAAATATAATATTTAATACATAATAAGATACAGAAATGAGATAATGTAATTATTGCACTCATGATATCACAGTCGATTTCCTAAAACTAATAATACTACAAAAGAAAGTCACTTTTCAGAGTGATATCACAGATCATTACAATAATAAAATACACACACAATCATCAATAAAATAACAATAAACAAATATGTCGGATTAATATCTATCAGTCAAACTAGTAAAAACAATCTAAAAATAAAATATAATAAAATCAAATGAGTCAAATAGTCAAAAAAAAAAATAATGCATTCATTCTCAACCATGCGCTCATCATGCATACTATAAATACAAGCACACCTTAAATCTATATACGGGACTACATATGATAATAAATTAACATAAAGGGGCTATAAATATAACATAAAGAGAATATCCGTTATTCAAGGTCAAGCAAGTACCCCCTCACTGCCGTTTTAAACCTGCTGATAGATGGAAGATACTTAATTTCAGCAGGTAGGGAATTCCAAAAATGCACACCTTGAACTTGGAAGGAATTCCTTCCAGTCTCAGTGCGCATAAAGGGCACCTCAAGATCCTTAGTCTCTCCCCTAGTAGCCGCCCTAGGTACACATCTAGTGAAGAGACTCACTAGATGCTCCGGAGTATTCATGCGCACGATTTTATACATAAGCACAGCCAAAAAATACTGTCTCCTCGAATCAGTGCGCAGCCAACCCAACGCGGTTCTATAAGGAGAGACATGATCACCCATTCTCAGACCCGTTACATATCTCACGCATCAATTTTGTTAGATCATCTATGATGATAAAAATTTATATGGTTGGAATATATATTTAAAATAGATTAAATAACAAATACTATTTTCTTCATTAAGAAATAATAAGTTGATTGAAAAAAAAATTTCCCTTATTAATTTTTTAGTCTATTTTCAATTATAATAAATTTTATTTAAAACGGAGCAATTCATTTTAACATATTTTAACAATGAAAATAATACTTTTAATTTATTTAGAAATAATACTTTTAATCTTATTTAAATAATGAAAATAATTTCAATTTATAAAATTCATAGTAAAGGATTAAATATTTTTATCTTCTCTGCAAGAAATAAAATGTTGGTTCTCGAATATTCGCCCTTGTGACTCGAAGGATTACAGTAAAGTTGACAGTGGTTATTTTTTTACATTATTTTAATAAAAAGGATAGCATTGTTTTTAAGAAAGTTTTACTGACTTTCAACACTATTTTGGATGTAACTAATTTCTTAAAGTTAATAAGATATTTTTCTAAATTCGAATATTTCAAATATAATATTTTACTAACGAATATTTCAAGGTTATTTTTTATTTTAAAAATTATTTAATTAATTTAAAAATGATTTTTTCCGACTCAAAGGAATTCATTTCTTTGCACCGTATTTCTTCTATTCGAAACACCTTCTTTAGCAAGATTATTGGTTTACTTATATTACAATGAAAGATTGCTGAAAGCTTTCAAAGAAAGTTTTCACGAAATATTATTGAAAGATTTATGAAAGATTTCTCACAGGCGTTCTCCTAGCTGCACCTCGAAAACTTCAAGCAAACTTTCATAAATCTTTTATGCAAAATTGATAGGAAATATATTAGCGATCTTACAGAGAAGGCTTCACGGAATATTTCATAAATCTTTCAACAATATTTCACTGCAAGATTTATGGTTTACTTAGACTGCGATGAAAGATTGTTGGAATCTTTCATTGAAATCTTTCAGGAAACATGTTTAAAAGATTTATGCAAGATTTCTCCCATACGTTTTCCCTACTGTACCTCGAAACCTTCACGCAATCTTTTATAAATCTTTAATATAATATTGCAACGAAACGTAGTAGCAATCTCACAAAGAATGTTTCACGGAATATTTCATGAAATCTTTCAACAATATTTCTTTGCAAGATTTATGGTTTACTTAGACTGCGATGAAAGATTGTTGGAAACTTTCATCGAAATCTTTCAGGAAACATAATTAAAATATTTATGAAAGATTGCTCCTGAGCGTTCTCCATGCTGTTCCCAAAAATCTTGACACAATATTTCATAAATCTTTCATGTAATATTGCAAGGAAATATAGTAGTAATCTCTCAAATAAAGCTTCATGGAATATTTTATAAAATCTTTCAACAATATTTCTCTGCGAGATTTTTAGTTTACTTAGACTGCAACGAAAGATTGTTGGAAGCTCTCATAGAAATTTTTAAGGAAACCTGTTTGAAAGATTGATAAAAGATTTCTCTCCAGTGTTCTCCATGCTTCAGCCAAAAATCTTCACACTATCTTTCATAAATTTATCATGAAAGATTTTTAAAACTGTGGTAATTTTGCAATGAAAAATTGTAGAAATCTTTTATAAATATTTTCTTAAAATATTACCGTCAATGTTGCTAAAATCTTTCATAAATCTTTCATGAAAGATTTTTGTAACTCTGATAATCTTGCAATGAAAGATCGCAGAAATATTTCATAAATATTTTATTGAAATATTACTGTAAATATTGCTGAAATATTTCATAAATCTTTTATAAAAGATTTTTAAAACTGTGATAATCTTACAATAAAAGATTGTGGAAATTTTTAATAAATATTTTCTTGAAATATTACCGTAAATATTGCTAAAATCTTTCATAAATCTTTCATGAAAGATTTTTGTAACTCTGATAATCTTGCAATGAAAGATCGCAGAAATATTTCATAAATATTTTATTGAAATATTACTGTAAATATTGCTGAAATATTTCATAAATCTTTCATAAAAGATTTTTAAAACTGTGATAATCTTACAATAAAAGATTGTGGAAATTTTTAATAAATATTTTCTTGAAATATTACCGTAAATATTGCTGAAATCTTTCATGAAAGATTTTTGTAACTCTGATAATCTTGCAATGAAAGATTGTAGAAATATTTAATAAATATTTTCTTGAAATGTTACAGTAAATATTGCTGAAATCTTTCCTAAATCTTCCATAAAAGATTTTTAAAATTGTGATAATCTTACAATGAAAGATTGTGAAAATCTTTAATAAATATTTTCTTGAAATATTACCGTAAATATTGCTGAAATCTTCCATAAATCTTTCATAAAAGATTTTTAAAACAGTGATAATCTTGCAATAAAAGATTGTGGAAATCTTTAATAAATATTTTCTTGAAATATTACCGTAAATATTGCTGAAATTTTTCATAAATCTTTCATGAAAGATTTTTGTAACTCTGATAATCTTGCAATAAAAGATTGTAGAAATATTTTTAAAATATTTTCCCGAAATATTACTGTTGATATTGCTGAAATTTTTCATAAATCTTTCATAAAAGATTTATTTGATTGTTTAAATATTGCTTCAAAATATTGCATAAATATTTCTTAAATATTATTTGAAATATTTTAGAAAATCTTGTTGAAATCTTTCAGAAAACTTTCATTGAAATATTTATTTGCAGTCCCTCAGGCGGACATAGCGGGCTTTCAACAATCTTTCATTCTTTCCTTGCAAATATTTCTGAAAGCTTTCATAAATATTTCATGCTATGTGGGAAATAAATAATATCTAATCTAATCTATATTATTGAAAAAATCAATAATTTATAAAAAAAATTATATCTTATTATTACTATTTAGTTTTTAAATAACACTAATTTAAAAATTCGTTTCATGACACAATATATAATAAAGTTAAGATTTAGATTAGAAAAGGAAAAAAATAAATGACCCATTATAAAACGAAATTTTTAAGGATTTGCTTTAGACCTATACTTCATCGATCAAATATAGTTAAAAGATAAATTTCGTTTTTTTTCATATGAATAAATATCAGAATTTTTTGTGATCCCTAACGGAAATATAAAATGTTTAAAAATGTTTAAAACTGTTCAAAGCTGTTTAAAACTGTTTATAAGTGCGGAATCTAGGACATTTAAAACAGTTATGAACAGTTTTAAATATTTTTAAACACTTTTAAAAAGTTTTGAAAAGTTCGAAATGATTTCAAACGGTGTTTAATAGTTTTGAATTTTTTATGTTAAAAAGTTATAGATTATTTTAAATATTTAAAATATTTCAAAACAATTTTAAATTAGTATGAACTATTTTTCATTAACTTAAGGTGGTTCGTGCGACTAACGTGTTTTTTCAAGATATTCTTGAAATTGTAGGTATAGTTCAATGAAGGCAATGTAAATATCATATTAAAATTTCGGAATATTTCATCGTTTCGTTTTTGATTAATCGATGTTCAAAGTTTTACAAATTAGATTGGAAGTATATCTATATATATTGGAATTTTTACATTTCGTAGCTGTTAATCGCAATATCTCATAAACTACATTCAAATTGTAATTGAAAATTTAAACATATACAAAGGAACTAATAATAAACATTTTCCAACAAGATTCACGTAAATTCATCGTTTTATTAAAGAGATAAAGTGTTTTGAAAATGTAATTATTAGATAAACGATGCATATTTCGTTCACATTTACGTTGCTGCGCATGCGCAACTAGATTATGTGAGCGCTATCTCTTTCTCTCACAGCTAGCTTTCTCTCTCTTACCGCACGAACCACCTTAAAAAGTTTTGAACGGTTTTAAATAGTTTTAAACACCTTAAAACAGTTTTAAAAGTTTTAAAAAGTTCGAAATGATTTCAAACAGTGTTTCATAATTTCGTGTTTGTAAAAATTTTCTTATATATATTAAAATTTATATAATATATACGAGAAAATGTTCACTTCAGTTTCAAATTATTTTGTATTGTTCAAAACTGTCCAAAAATGTTTAAAAGCGTTTATAACTGTTTTAAACGTCTTAAATTTCACACTTATAAACTATTTTAAATAGTCTTAAACAGTTTTAAACATTTTTAAACAGTTTTGAATAATTTTAAACTCTTTCAAACAGTAATAATACACATACAAATAATGCACATTTTATATTTCCACTAGGGATTGGAGATATCATCTTCTCCTCTATTTATTTGCCAGTGGGTCTCTTGATCGCTGTGGACTGAGACCCACGATTTCACCTCACTCATGTGATTTTCAATGGCCAGGGGAAATTTTTAATTGGTTTTTCCTGGTCTACTAGTTTTATTTCACAGAGAAAAATTCAGAAAAATTTTCCCCAAATTTTCCCGGGGATTAAACTCCAGTCTAGTACAGCAGAAGCCAAGAGCCTTAGCTCCTGCGCTACCATCGATTCTACTTATAGGTATAAACTTATTTTAAATAAATGAGAAGCGAAAGAGTGTAAATATGTATGAATTTAAAAAACAAGTTGAGAAAAATCATACCTACTGAAAATATTGTATAAACTCTCAGGTGAGATCTCATATGACATCACCTATAAAATCTCATACATATTCGTTAAATTTTGAAAATAAAATAAATATATGTGAGATCTCATGTCAGATCGCACATATATTTATTTTATTTTCAAAATTTAACGAATATACATTCGATTTCATATGCGATCTCATAGGCGATTTCATGTGACATCTCATATGCAATCTCGTGTGCGATCTCATATGTGATCTCACATAGAATATCTTATATATTTTATTAAATTTCAAAAATTTGAAAAAGATATTTACTACTTTTTATTTTTTTCGTCTTGTTCTTTAAATTTTGATAAATTTTGACATTAGCCATATTAGTACAATCAATTTAGTTAAAATAAAAAATCCTTTGAAGCTGTTATTTTTTTATGAACTTGGATCACAAATTAGACATCAAAGTTGACAAACCTAACCTCAGAATACTATAAATTGAAAACTTTTATATAACTTTTTTAGTATAAGATTTTGGTAGATTTTTTCAGTTGTCCGCACTCAAGTTGAATCCTACTAATTTTTTTCTTGAAGTGAAAAAAATCCGATTAAATTTACTATTTACTCATAAACTTGGATCAGAAATATTATCAGAAGGAGAAGCTTCATCATGCCCTTAAGAGGCGGTCGGAACCAAATCGGTGACTTTCGGTATATATCAAGTCAGCATTTTTCGCTTTACGATAATATTTTGTATATTTTTATGGCTTAAGAAGGGACCGAACTATCTGTCTTTGTCTAATAGCGTTTTTCATCATTTATGTAAACACTATCCAGTATAACAAGAAAAAAATAGCAGCCCCCGCTAGATATTAGTATAATTAGTAAATTTTGTAATAGCAACCAAATTTTTTACCGCATAGTTTTTGACTAATTAGAGACCTACTAGCAATCTAGAATATAACCTATCTTTTTTGGTAGGTCTCTAATTATTCAAAAACTACGCAGTGAAAAAATTTGGTTGTTGTTACAAAATTTACTTATTATACTAATATCTAGTGGGGGCTGCTATTTTTTTCTTGTTATACTGGATAGTGTTTACATAAATGATGAAAAACGCTATTAGACAAAGACAGATAGTTCGGCCCCTTCTTAAACTATTTCAAATTATTCTTTATATACATGACTAGAGGAAATGACTATATTTTTACCATATAAATCAGTAAATAAATTATTATAAGCATTTATTACAAATATCAAACTGACTTGACATATACCGCATGCAAAAAACTGTCGTGTCGATTGTTAGGTAGCATTTTTCGCTTTATAACAATATTTTATATATTTTTGTGGCTTTAACTATTTTAAATTATTCTTTATATACATGACTAGAGGAAATGACTATAATTTTACCATATTAATAAATGAATAAATTATTATAAGCATTTATTACAAGCACCGAACTAAGTCACCGATTTGGTTCCGACCGCCTCTTAATGTATATAATTACACTAATATTATAAATACGTATTCAAACACTAGAACATTATCATATTCGATAAATTTAGTGGAGCCATAAGACCCCAAACATCTTGCCCGAGGTCAGTAGTTCTTATTTTGACCATTTCATTTAATTCGCATTGGATTTCATGGTGACACTTTTCAATTAAGGATCAGCTTTCGACTAACTTTACCGATCAAAAATAGCTAAAAAAGATATTTAGTTTTTATTTTTTTTCAGCTTGTTCCTTGAATATTAACAAAGAGTATAGCCGAATAACCATGTAAAAATGGCCTTAACTCGGATTTCCCTGAAACTTTGCTTACTTTTTTGTCTTGTCAAAAAACTAAAATTCTGAAAGTTTCAGATCCCTATGGTCAAAATTAGCTTCATAACCTCAAAAAACGTGTTTTTCAGTTTTTTTACCATAATTAGGTGAATTTTTAATGGATCTTCAAAATTCGGAATCGAGGTAAAAGAGGACAATAAAACGCATATATTTAGTGGCTATATAAAACCTCACGAGTCTCAAACATAACCTAAAAATGAATTTGAAAATTTCAAAATGGTCTGTACATTAACGGTATGAATGCATACTGATTTTTTACTTTTAGAGACTTTACTTTTCATAAAATGTATCATTCATACATGCTGCAGATTTTTGTAGGAGTGGTGGAAATTACCTAAAATATCAAAAAACTGAAAATTTTATAGATTTATAGCATTTTAGAGGCTCTATTGCATTCTGATCGTGAAAATAACAACAAATACACGTTCAGCGACTAAAAAAATCTCCTAAATATCGATAATCAGTCGGATTTATATCATGTGTATCCATAAAATACGAGAATAAGCTTAAAAAAATCGTTTGTTGACCAAAAAGACTCCTGTAATTTTCTTATTACCATCTTAAACTATAATTTCACCACGTCATCTTCAAAGTAACCTTAAACATTTATTCACTGACTAATAACTTCCTTGGCACTGATTTTTAATCTTATTCAGTACAATTTTTGGCCGAAAGATATGAAATTAACCTCAAAAAATGCGAATAGTGACTAAAAATGACCTCAACTATCATTTTTCTGACGTATTCGAAACAATTCTTTGTATGATTTCTTTGAAATAACCTCAAAAACATATTGATGGATTCTAAGAGCTTCTTACTGAGATTGTTTATATTGTTCAGTGCGATGTTTTGTCGAGCACCACCAAAATATCGCCAAATAATGCGCCTAGCCAGCAAAAATATTTCATATTGTTCTACAGCATGATTTAAAAGTAATTAACATCAGAATAGTAATGTAATATTACAAAAATATTTTATTATTTTAAAGATACATTAGCAAGCCGAGCTTGTGTTGGAGTACAAGCAAGCAGGTGAGCCCCACACAGTATGAAACGTTGGAAATATTTTCGAAATATTTCAAAACATTTCATGCTGTGCGGGACAGCTTTGTAGTTTATATTTGTTAGTGTTACCGTAGAAGATGTAGTTTTCGATTATATAAAAGAAATCATGCCCTGCTAAGAATCCCGTTCTTTACGGTATTAACTGTTTGAATTATAAAATAAAGACAATGATTACATAACACAAGAACGTAACAATAATTTACAAAAATATGCACGTTTAGGCAATCTGAAACTGAAAATAAATTAGCCTACTATTTTAGTTGATAATCAAAAAAATATTATCTTTATTAAACTTGAAACATGATTTAATTATTAAAAAAATTGTTCATTTTTAAATTACTAATTTTTTATTCGCTTTCTATTTGTTATTCATTATTTTCCTCTGTAATTTAGTTAAATTCAGTTTTTAATTTTAAAAATAATTATTTAATAATAATTTCGGTGGCTCTTTCAAGACACTCCTGTTCTGCCCGTCTTAGGGAGAATCCAGATAACGGAACTTTTCAAGGGGTCGTGCTGTTCCGTGCTGTTTTGTGCCGTGCCGTATCCGTGCCGTTCTATGATGAAGTGTTCCATCTACATTATCTCGTCTTTCCTGAATAATTTGATAGTAAACATAAGACACCTTTCTATGAAATTTAACATTCGTTTACTATCAAATTCAAAGAACACGAGATAGTCTAGATGGACTTCTCCATCATAGAACGGTACGGACACGGAACAGCACGGACCCTTGAAAAGTTCCGTCATCTTGATTCTCCCTTACTGCTAGTATGTACTAGGGGGAGAACTGTACATGCTGCAGTGTAAGCTATTTTTGCTCCTCGACTCTGAGTTAACATCGAGTCTGCCATACCCTTATCCACGTGCACTAGGGTAAACTATGCACGTTTTCCTTTTTTCTCTCTTTTTTGGGTTAGCATAAGAGTAGAGATCATACCTTACTGCACACATTAATTCACCCTCGATTAAAAATGTTATTACTTGATTATTGATGCTAGATTGTAGCGCTGCAGTTCGTGGCAGACGGAAGAAACATTTTGTCTTTACTTAACGGAGTTTCCCATCATGTGAATCTTAGTACCTGTGAACACTGTATCCACAATAACAACATTACATAAAATGAATTTGAGAAATGTATTTTTAATGAAATTTTAAGCAAAAAGTGTTTTATTCATAAGAATTTTAAGCTTTGAAATATTTATTGTTTTAATTGTTAAGAAGGGGCCGAACCATCTGTCTTTGTCTAATAGCGTTTTTCATCATTTATGTAAACACTATCCGGTATAACAAGAAAAATACAGCGCTAGATATTAGTATAATCAGTAAATTTTGTATAACAACCAAATTTTTCACTGTAGTTTTTGAATAATTAGAGACCTACCAAAAGAGATAGGTTATATTCTAGTGCTAGTAGGTCTCTAATTAGTCAAAAATCTAAAAATAAATTAATTAATAGGGGCGTTTTTTGTTCGATAGTGTTCTAGTAAACGCTATTAGACAAGACAAAGTTCGGCCTTTAAATAGTCGTATTACAGCATAATTATTTATTTGCTTTAAAAATCATTTGCATAAAATTTTCCCATTCATTATCAAATTACATGAATTTTTTTTTCATGTAGATTAGTCTTAATATTTATATATTTTATTACAAAATTGTAATAAAAATTGTAAATCAAGTTGTAAGGAATAAGTCAATTTGTAAGTAATCTATATATTATTTTTATATAAATAAATCTTTATAAGCTATGCAGTCGTTAATTCTTCTTTATTAATTTTTTCAAAACAACATATTTAGGTGACGTTTCTGTTACTTTCTTGTAACTCTTTTCAATCACTAAATAATATTTTGCAAATTAGAAAACATTCTTAAGAGGAGGTCACGTATTTCTGTCCTTTTCTAATCAAAGAAATGATTTTTTTACAAAAACTACTAACTTTAGCAAAAAATGTAGAGAAAGCCGCATCTTGTATCAAAAAAAGCAATATTTTCTTTGATGAGAAAGAATTAATTTTATTGCTTCGTTTTCAAGAAAACCTTGAAAAACGAAATTGTCCACCCTTACCTCTATGATTTAAGTTTTTCAAGGTTTTCTTGAAAACGAAGCAATAAAATTAATTCTTTCTTATCAAAGAAAATATTGCTTTTTTTGATATGAGATGCGGCTTTCTCTTCATTTTTTGCTAAAGCTATTAGTTTCTGTGAAAAACTCAATTCTTTAATTACAAAAGGACAGAGATACGTGACCTCCTCTTAACAATTAAAAATAAGTCAAAACATAATATAACTATATTTACATGTCAATATGTATAAACAAAGCGTAGCCTGTAAAGATTCATTAATATAAAAACATTTACTAACTATCGATTGAGTCATCATGATGAATATATACTATTTCACTATAACTAGAGAGAAATAATGATATACATCTCAAGCAATTAATTTGTGCGCATTGATTTTAACTTATGATAAAATCTTCAAATCTGAGTATTAAATATTTATGAAAAACATAAAAAATAATTACATTTTGCAAAATATGATTATTACATTTCCATTCTATAGATATTATAATCACTCTTTTGGTTGAAACTTTTTTTGTAACTCATGAAAAAATAAATGTATTAAAAATGAATTCCCATATTGTATACAATAAGACTAAGGTGTACGGTACTATTCATTCTTATCAGTAATTAGTATTCACAAATTAAAAGTTGAATCCTCTTGCTTTCACATTATGAAATAGTGAATAATAACAACTGGTTGTAATTATTGTCATAAAATTTTTATGCGTACATTTATTTGAATGCATATTGTAATTTTAACTATTTAATAATAAGTAGTTGAAATATAATATTTGTGAAACAATATTTCTTATTTCCTTCCTAGTAACTTAACCTTTAGAGGACCGGTATTTGAGATTTGTGATCGCTCTAAGAAAGTGGTCCAAAAAGGTATCTGATATCACTAATTGACTTTGGGGTAAAGGTCGATCAGGGGTCACGCCACTATAGTGGTTTTCCGGTCCTCTAAAGGTTAATAGTATATCATTGTTACAATAAACATTTGAATGTATAGTTATATCAGAATTTTTAGAAAAAATTATTGAACACAGAATGTTTATGACAGATAAATGTTTTTTCATTCAATTTAATAGATCCAGTTATTATTTTCAACTGTATTACTTTATGAAATACAGATGCTGATTTCCTACATTGTATATAAAAATGAATGGTTCAATATTTCTTGGTTGTTCAGTATATCATGTGAGAATTTAATGCTTGAGTAAACAATATTTTCATAAAGTCATAACAAAATCCTTTACTTTCTAGCTAATATAAGTCTCTAAAGTAGTCTTTAAAATCATAAAGAAATTTTATTCTATAAAATAAGTATTTTAAAGTTATTATTTTATTGAGCATTTAAAAAATTATATATTTGAAATTATGATACGATATTGTTAGAATATTTTTATTAGTTACCTTCGACCAATATTCCTTCATCATTCCATTAGGCGAGGGGCTTCTCACTAAAATACTCTTGCAAAAAGTGGTAAGAGTTTTGTAAGAGTATTGTGAGTACGCAAGAGTTTTATAAGAGTATTGGAGTTTAAAAATTGATCAGAGTATGCGAAGAGTAGGAGGAGTATTCGAAAAATCAAAGAGTATGCAAAGAGTAAGATGAGTATTTGAAAAAATCAGAGAGTATGCAAAGAGTAAGTTGAGTATTTGAAAAATCAGAGAGTATGCAAAGAGTAAGATGAATATTCAAAATAATTAAAGAGCGTGTAAAGAATACAATGAGTATTCAAAAAAATTATTGAATATTCAAAAGATTAAGGAGTGCGGAAATTTTAGATAGAGTATTCATTTAAAAATCGATGTTTCAAGTTCTTTTTTCAGTTGCGTTGAATATAAATCTATGTTATTTTGGGTTGTTATATTTATGAATTAATCGGTAGATGGGTTGATAAATCAATGGGTTGATGGGTGGATATATAAATCTATCGATAGCTTGATCGGTTAATGAGTCAATAGGTTGATAATAATCAATCAATAATTAATTAATAATAATTAATTATTAAATTGTGAAATAAGGTAAGAAATTATTTTAAGTAACATTTCAATTATTTTAAAATTGAATGTTATTATAAGAAATTTTTACTCAAAATAAGTGATTATTACATCAATTTTTAATAAAATAAATCCAGCTATTGATTCGCTTAGAATATAGTGAATAAAAAGGAAAATTAAATTATAAGCTTAATATTATGTAATTAATATTTTGTATGTTACTGGTTACATTTCATATACATATTTTATGTAATATTCTAAAATAATTAAAATAATAGTAATAATTAATTTTCTACATTGTAAATATCAAACTAAATAAAAAATAATTGATGAATCGGCCATTTTAGTTAGCAAAATTTCTATTAGGGCTATTTTTAAATTATAAAATACACAGATATATAAAAATGCATTTTTATATATTTAATAAAGTAGTTTAGTCCAATAAAAACACATATCTTTTTATGATTACAATTTTTTATAGTTTTCACTATTACTTTATTTATTTTATATAATTATTTACCGACATATTACCGGTTGAACACGATAAGATTTTTTTTTTAATTTTGATAAGGTATTTAATATTGCTTATACCAAACATAATAGCATAATAAATAACTTTTTCTTATGCATGGTGGCAAAATCTATTAACTATTCGTAGCTTAAATTTAACTATTTCTAAATATAGGTATGTTTTACGTGAAATTTTAAACAAAAAATGTTGCGATTTATTTTATTTAAAAATAAATACTTTTCAGAAAATAAAATCAGAAATTTAACTATTAAAAATAATGTTTGGCAAAAAATAAGTTGTATATTACATGCCATTCCCAACAAAAAATATTCTAATTACCAAAAGTTAATTACTAGTGAAAAATGGATTTAAAAGTTGATCTATGCAAGGGATAAAGTTGAATTTAAACAGTTGAGAAAAATAAAATATTGGCAAAATGAAAAAATAACTTTTAGAATTACTATTTTACAAAAATATTATAAAAACCAGTTATTTGTCCTCACTAGATTAAAGTATAATAATATTTCATAAAGTTGACGAAAAATTTTATTGTCTCCTGTTGAGAAAAAGTCGGAAAAAGTTTTACCTACGAAAATTTCATAAATTGATATAAGTACATCAACAATCGTTTTATAGGTACATTTTTTTAAAAAACTATATTTCTCTTATTAAATAAATTTTTTTTCAATTATAACTTTGTTATAATTAATAATTTTTACGTAAACGTAACTAATATTGATAAAGAGATGGGTTGTTAGATAAAGACTCAGAATTCAGCGTTATATTAATAAGATCTATTACGATCTGTTTTATTTATCAAACATGATATAAAATGACTTATCGTCAAAATCAATAAAATAATAAAATCAATATTACTAAAATTCTATTTGTACTCTTGCTTACTCTTGAATACTTATTAGTACTCTTGCATACTTTTCAATATTCATTCGTATTCTACAAATACTCATTCTTACTCTTGCATACTCACTAAATCTCTTTCAAACTTTTTCGTATTCATTTACTTAAAGCGTTCACCAAAAGAGTATTGGAGAGTACGCATGAGAACTAAAGAATGCTTGAGATTACGGAAGAGTTTTTCTATGAGTATTTTAGTGAGAAACCCCTCGCCATTAGGTTTTGTTAAATTTTTTTGACAAATGAATTGACAACTATCTCTTGAATTCGTATTTTAGAATTATATCAATAATTATTACTAAATCATCAATTTTATAATTATCTCAGTTTTTGCATTAAATATTTAAAATTTTTTTTACAATTATTTTTTTTACAAGAGGGCTTCGTTTGATATATTTGAGATATATAAGAAAAATAAGAATTTTAAATGACAACTAAAATGTAATGTGTGCGATATTAGGTTTACTGCGTGTGCGATAAACATGTGTAGCGTGCTAATGTTAAAATAATATGAATGTTCTTAATCATATCAATAAATATAATAAAATTTCATGTTTTCAAGGTAGTCATCTAACATTGCTTGGATGTAACAAGGTTTATTCAGTGAATATAACATCAAATTGATTTAATAAAACAGTTTTTTCAAATCTCATTATTTATCAACAATAATCCCGATGAATTAATTATGATTAAAAATAATATTTTAATACTTTCAAGAAATATTTCTTTGAATCAACATCATGTAAAATAATTAAAAAAGTTAAGATTCACATCAAAAATAAAAAAAACTTTGATTAAAAAAAACATTTATTTGAATTAAAGTTTTTAACTTTCTCATAAACATTTTTTTAGTTCTCTAAAGTGACAATTCTCTTGTTTAAGAAATCTCTTATGTATGTTAATAAATATTTTATTGATATTAAAAAATACATTTTCACTGAAAGAAAAAATTATTTTGATTAAAAAAAAAATTTCACTGATTGCCCGCAAAGAAACAATTTCTTTGATTCAATAAAATTTTTTTTTTACAAAGAAATTTTTTTCTTAGTATAACTTTAAAGCTTTACTCCAATTATTTTAATTTTTTTCTAGTAAATTATTTTCTTAATATTTTAATACATTCTCAATAATAATAATAAAATAAAATTATATTGAAATTTATTTTAAAAAATATAATGAGAAATAATTTGTATTTTTCAGAATGTTATGGAAGTTGCAATGAACAAAAAGTGTCTTGTCTGTAATAGAATCTTAAAAGAAAAGAAAAAAAGGTCGGTGTTGATGCTATGTCTAGAGAAGATTTAATAAGAAATCATACATCACCTATCACCAAAGAGTTGTTTAATATTGCAGATGATCAGTTGACTTTGATATGCGATGGTTCATATTTGCGGCACCAAAAGAGTAGTAATAACGCTTACCAAAGAATTTCATATTCTGGTCAAAAAAAAGTTCATTTATGTAAACCATTTACTATTTGTACAACAGATGGCTACGTAGTCGATGTACCTGGTCCATTCAAAGCCAATTTTAACGACGCTAAGATTTTAGAAACAGTGCTATCTGATCCGAATGGAATTAAAAAAATACTTAAGAAAGGTGACATATTCATACTTGATCGGGGATTCCGAGATATAAAAAAGTGGTTAGAAGAACAAGGTTTTATTGTTTTAATGCCAGCTTTAAAGGGTAAGCGTTCTCAGCTAACTGCGAAAGAATCAAATGAATCTCGGTATGTCGCAAAAGTCCGATGGCCAGTTGAAGTAGTCCATGGAATGATTGGGCAGAAGTGTCATCTTCTAAAAAAAATAGACAACAAACTTCTCCTAAAAGCTAAAGAATATTGTCGAATAGCTAATTATTTACATAATACTTTTGGGAAACGTTTAAATTCAGATAAGAGTAACTAATTAGAAATTATTGCTCAAATGAAATCAAGAGAGAGTGAAGTAAATACTTTGGCTCAAGAAGTAGAAGCATCAAGATGGAGTCGAAGAAAGTTACCTCTTCAACCACTTACTTCAAATGAATTATTAGATTTTCCAGAAATGACTGAGAACGATCTTAAAATATTTTTTGCTGGAACTTATCAGTATTCTCAGTCAATTTCATATTTAGCAGAATTAATGGGTGAAGATGACGATTTGAATTTAGAGTATGTAAAGGAAAAGCCAAATATAATTAAAATTAAAGTTAGATCACGTCATATAAATAGGAAGGTGTATATATGTTACATTGAGTTCAAACCTGAAACTATTGGCTGTGGTAGCATTTCACGCTACGCATGTGACTGTGCAAATGGACTTCGTACAATAGGATGTTGTTCACATGTCGCAGCGTTAATCTATTATTTAGCATACGCACGATATTCGTCTCGAATAGTAAGACCTGCAGCAGCATTAAATTATTTATTTAAGGGGATGTAAAACGGACACTACACCAGTACTCATAAATTTGGCCTATCTTTTCATTATATTGCAAAACTTGAGGAAAAGAAATGCTTTAGCTTGTTGTATTTACCATGAAGATTATTCAGTTAAATTTTCAAATAAATTCATTCATTAGATTTTTAGAATTTTGGGTTCCAATATTATATATTAAAATTTTTAGATTTTCTATAAGAAATCTAAAATTTGGAGAAACTAATGAATGAATTTATTTAAAAATTTAACTGAATAATCTTCATGGTACATACTACAAGCTTAAGCATTTATTTTCTTAAAATTTTGCAATAAAATAAAAAGAGTCAAAATTCATGAGTACAGGTGTAGTATCAATTTTACATCTCCTTAATGTGGAAAATACAATCCCTATAATTAATGAAGATAGTGATGAAGATTGAAGAGAAATATAAAAAGAATAAGTTATACTTTATTGTAATTTTTTATGATCGAAAATATTTTTTTTAAATATAGACGAAATTAAAAATTAAATTTAAGAATTATTTTTCATACCATTAAATTCACTTGAAGATATCTCCTACATAGCATGAAATATTTCCTAAATATTTCATACATCATTCCAAAAGATTAATTTGAAATATTACATAATATATTCAGGAAATCTTTCAAAAATCATAATAAAATATTTCTAAGATTATATCGTGACTAAAGTTAACTACCTCGATATGGCCAACAGACCGACACAGGTAGGTAAAATTGTAAGTATCGACATACCCCCACCAATGACCGTTTTATTCGAATTGAGAAATAGTTTCTTACGCTCTGATGATGGCCAAGGGGTGCACTACATTCTTTGGCTTTAGATTCAGCCTACGTTTATATTCTTGTCTTCAAATCCATGTTTTTCCTATCAATAAAAGTTTAAGAAACTCGTGACCATATAGAAAATGTCGGATATGAACACCAGGGCTCAAGAGTTACTAGATATGGAAGGGATCAGCTTCGAGCATTGACGGAGGGGTATGGCCATTAAAAGAGCGGTCATATCGAGGTAGTTGACTGTATATTCATACAGATTTCTTGAAAGATTTATGAAATATTTCACGAAATATTCAATAAATATTTCTAAAATATTTCTTAAAATATTATTTTACAAATTTCTGAAATATTTTAAATATTTCATGGATTGTTTATAATTATTTATAAATCTTACATAAAATATTTCTAAAATTTATCTTAAAACATTTGATGAAATATTTAATAAATATTTCAAAAATTTTCAATGAAAGGTTTATAATTATTAATAAATCTTTCGCAAAAAGTTTTTTTGGTCGAAAAACGATTTTTTAAAGCTTATTTTCGTATTTTATGGTGTGACGTGGTACGTCCCAACAAAATTTTTTTTTTGTTAGTTAAAAAAAATTTTTTAACGTTGTTTATTTCACATACACGTTCTTTCACGACACGTTACAACGATTATTAAATTTGTAAAATCACCAGGGCACTGAGACACACTACCGGCTTACTCACCGACCACGTGCGCTAGGAGTGGCGCGCGACGAAGAAGATGTAGAAAGAGAGGAAAACTCAAGAGAGAAGAAAGAAAAAGATAGAAAGATTAACATTCGATGGGAGTCAATTAAAAGTGATGGCGCGCCTCTTTCTCGCGCAGTGAGAAAAGAGGGAGAAGCTAAAAATGAAAGAGAGACCGATAGAGCATGGAGAAGGGAGAGTACCACTCTTCTCTTTGCTTAAGTACATCTGCACTGGGTAGTCCTATATGTATGTATGTATATATATATATAGATAGAGATATCTATGCTTGCGATGACTCTCTCTCTCTCTAATGAATAAAGACAGATAAAAAAAGAGAACGTGAATAAAAAGAAGAATAAAAAGAAGAAATTAGATTAAATTTCCCGCAGAAAAGGTGGCGCGCAGGTTGCAAACTTGCATTCGAGGACCGGAAGGCGAAATCTACAAATAGCAAGCAAATACTTGGACAATTGATCAGGCATTGGAGGAATGAAAATTTAAAAAGAGATAGACGATGAAAAAGAGGGAGAAATAGACCGAAGAAGAAGAAAGTGAGCATCAAAAGAATTCATTCGATAACTGTCCTCGTGCCTTATCGGAACTATAGACTCGCTAAACTCATTCCTTTTGCAAAGTATAACTTGGAAATTTTCGTGCGCTTTTACAGCTGTATAGAGATTGCAGATTTGGATAGACCAAGGAGCAGTTGAGTAGAAGGATTTCCAGAGGAAGATTTTCGCTGCTCTGATCCTCCAGCCAGCCAGTTTTCCGCAACCGGCGTCGACCAGGAGTTGCTTGTGCAGAGAGAGAAAGAGAGAGAGAGATATACGAACCTGAGGCCCATCACCGCCATCGTCGACCAGATTGTCGCTATCGCCGACCAAATTCCTGTTGTCAACGAGAAATTTCTACAACGGTGAGTGGACTGTAGTCCGAATCGATAAAGATTTTTTTTTTGTAAATTAACGGCTCTCGCTGATTGAAGTGTAAATTCATTGCGGGCGTAAAATTAAAATTTAAAGTGATTGTGACAGCGTAACTATTAAAATTAGAAAAATTAATTGTTGTGAGGCGTAGTTATAAAATCGAAAAGTTTGATTGTATAAGTTTAATTGGTAGACCGGGAAAGTGAAATTAAAAATCGACCACGTGCTCAACGATTTCGTTGACCGGTTAAATTCTATTTTTATTTTAATTATATTAACTAAATTTTCACAATAAATTTAATTGACCGGGAAATAATTTGAGATCGATGGACATAGTAGTGCGTATTACGTAATAAATTTCATGACGCGGGCCTTAGCGGCCATCTTGTAAATTGGATTCTCTTGCCTAGTCTGCGTTGACTAGAAGTTAAGAATAAATCGAGAATTAAATTTGTAGACCATCAGAAGTCATAATGAAATATTAAATTTCTTTTAAGATATATAGATAATAAGATTTCGAGAGTGCGGGAGTGCAATTTCGACCACGTGTCTAACGGTTTCGTTGACCGTAAATTTAAATTAAATAAATTTAACTAGAGTAATTTGAATGAAAAGTTTAAATAATTATATTTTTTTTTATTTGTTGACCGGCAGTTAAAGCCACTAGACCGATAGACACGTAGGATCAGTGTGTGCGAGAGAGAGAGAGAGATAAGTGCGCGGCTTTGATAGACATATTGTTGAAAGAAAGAAGAGCGAGGTCGCTTACGACCATACCGTGAAATAAATTTTTTTTTGTTACTACGATGAGAATAGTAAATCATTATTTCAGTAAAGGTGTTAAATAAGAATAAAATAAAGTAACTTTATGAAATTTATATTGACCGGGTGTATGGGATATGAGTGCGCGCGAGTTAACAAATAAAGTTAGATTAAATCAATAGACCGTTCACAGCAAATTAAGCAAAACTTATATTTTCTTTTGTTTGTAATAAACTAAAACTAAGTTCTAGATTAAAGTGTTAAAAATTTAAACCAGTAATATTCATTTCTTTTTCGTTTATATGCATACCTCTCCCAACTTCGACTTAATAAATTTAACACCAGAGGTCACCCACCTCCCAGCCAAGACAGCCCGAAAGTCATGCTGCCTACGAGTAAGCCGGAGCTCTGTCTGGCGCTCTTAATAAATTAAAGATTCTTTCTTTTCGACAGACCGAACTTTGCATGCGGGGACGGGCAAAGTTATATTAAATTAATTAATAAGATAGTTATTGAAAGTTTATTTATAACTAAATTCTCACATCGCAATGGATACATATAATATAAATCCAACTGATTATCGATATTTAGGAGATTTTTTTGGTCGCTGAACGTGTATTTGTTGTTATTTTCACGATCAGAATGCAATAGAGTTTCTAAAATGCTATAAATCTATAAAATTTTCAGTTTTTTGATATTTTAGGTAATTTCCACCACTCCTAAAAAAATCTGCAAAATATATGAATGATACATTTTATGAAAAGTAAAGTTTCTAAAAGTAAAAAATCAGTATGCATTCATACCGTTAATGTACAGACCATTTTGAAATTTTCAAATTGATTTTTAGGTTATGTTCGAAACTCGTAAGGTTTTATATAGCCACTAAATATATGCGTTTTATCATCCTCTTTTACCTCGATTTCGAATTTTGAAGATCCATTAAGAATTCACCTAATTATAGCAAAAAAACTGAAAAACACGTTTTTTGAGGTTATGAAGCCAATTTTGACCATAAGGATCTGAAACTTTCAGAATTTTAGTTTTTTGACAAGACAAAAAAGTAAGCAAAGTTTCAGGGAAATCCGAGTTAAAGCCATTTTTACATGGTTATTCGGCTATACTCTT
This sequence comes from Anastatus disparis, assembly GCA_017163975.1. NCBI lineage: Eukaryota > Metazoa > Arthropoda > Insecta > Hymenoptera > Eupelmidae > Anastatus > Anastatus disparis. Next base: position 6,888,852 of record JAFFSR010000349.1, on the reverse strand, counting down.
TACACGCTTCCATTTCTTATTTGTTAAAATGAATAGATATTTACAAGTTAAAGCAATTCTGATATACATTTTTTTGAAAATAAACGAAATTACTTCTTTCGCTGCTTTCGTAATAAGTAAAAAATGCTTAGAACCTCGTCTAAAACTGATCTTTAACATAACGAATAGTATAATAATAAAATATGTGTATTACCTTACTCTTAACGTTTAGACTTACATTGCATGCAAATATAATTCTTATTATAAAGACTATGTGAATAGTCTGTATGGATATGATTATATATCATGGTTTGAAATAGTATTCGAGCACGATTTAAAATTTTTTCAGATTACGTTAGATTCACGACTGAATTAGGAAAACAAGCAATAAGATTGCGATAATACAATAAAATAAAAGTAAAATCAATAATTCTTGAGTTATAAAAACCTATATTATTTAAATATGTATGATGCAATCGTAAACGATATGTAAAGTATGATAAAAAGATATTAATTACTAAGTCACTGTCGGTTCATTGAAGGTAGTTTGTCATAATGTTCGAAGACATAAATAAAGCTGCAACTGTTTTTATGGCAACATGCAAATTGTATAACAATTGGTAAGACATGTTATGCTGTAAATCTAAACCAGATGCAGCGTGCGTCATAGAACAACAACACCTATTGATTAGAAAAACTGTCATTAATCAGTGGACTGACCCCGAGCCTAGTATACATGATTTTGTCTGTGATATGGAATAAGTAACTTACCTTGTGAATACACAAATTTTGTACAAACCTTTGTATACGAACAGCTTCGCTCCAGACCTCACTGAAAATTGATGGCCTTCTTGAGTGTAAAAAGCGATATGTATAATTGTAGTGACTAGTTTCTTAACTATTACTTGTAAATATTATCTTAATCTTTGTAAAAAATTCGATTGTTTTTATTATTATTTAATTGCCAAGTATAATCATGCTCGAAAATAGTTTCAAACTATAATTCATAATAGCATGCTTTAAATAACGATTGTTTTGTAGATGTAAAGTAGAATCATTCAATCTTAATGTTAGAATATATAGAAATTAATTGAATTAAAGACCAGATTTCAGATTTGATGTCGTTGACATTGATTACAGCTATAAGTGTAGGAGAAAATAAAATTTTTGCACATGAGATCTTACGTGAGATCTCATGTGAGATCGGGTATCGGGAAAAATTAATTTTTTGGCACATGAGATCTCACCTGAGATCTCACGTGAGATCGAGTATCAGGAAAAATAAAATTTCGCGGCACATGAGATCTCACGTGAGATCTCATGTGAGTTCTCATATGAGATCTCGTTTCATTTTCAATCGTTCGAGCTCATGTGAGATCTCATGTCATTCATTTCAGTAGGGATACTAATTTTTGTCATACATTTGAGAAATCCTATAGCTTCTTGTCAAAATACCCCCTGTGTATGCGATCCCGACAACTAACGATACCAGCATATTTTGAATCAAAAAATCCTATTACTTGATGTTAAAATTTGTGTCCAGCTTCCGCAAGTGGTGAGTGTTCACTACACTTCGTATATAAGTCCGATATATCTGACCATTACTAAAATGCGCGCTTGTTTACTAGCGACCTCTGCGGTGTTACGTTTATATTAGGTTCAATATGATATAGGTCAGATTAATTTACAACGATCGAATAAATTTTTTTTTTTTTTTATTATGCCCTAGTGGCCCCGGTTTTTTCGGCTTAACGGCATGTCGGAGCTGCAGCAATCGAGTTTTGCTTTTTTTATTTTATCGATATCTTTTTAAATTCTTAAATTAAACAAATATAATGACTTGTCCGCACTAAAGTTATATTAGTACAATAATTTTTGTTAAAATAAAAAATCATTTGGACATGTTATTTTTTTATGAGCTTGGATTGGAAATTAGATATCAAACTCGACAAACCTAACCTTAAAATACGATATATTGAAAGTTTTTATTATAACTTTGTATGTATAATATTTTGGTGGTTTTCTTGAGTTGTCCGCACTAGAGTTTAATCTTACAAATTTTTTCTTTACAGCAAAAAAACTCAATTAAACGCATCGTTTATTCATAAGTTAAGATTGGAAATATTATTAGAAGGCGGACAGCTTCGTCATGCTCTTAAGAGCCATTTTGCCGGCACCCATACCACCTTTGTGTGTGGGTGTTCCTACAAGTCCCTGTGTTTTTACCATAACCTATTAAATTGTTGTAACTTGTATTCACACTACCAAACACTACCTAAATTTAATTCTACCCGATCCCCGAGAAAATCTTGGACTGCCGCGTTCCTAGAACAGTCGGTAAGTAGACTTCCTACGGTAGATTCCTGCATTTGCCCAGGCCTAAGCCTGTGACGTAGGGAAAACTCCACCAGGAGAAAACCTACGCCAGGAATAATTACCCATCGCGCTCAGAAGTTCTTTTTCCGATGAAAAAACGTCTGAAAAAATTTCAGGTGTTTTCACCGGGAATCGAACCCCCAACCACTCGGAGCGAATGTGTAGAGACCGTATAAGGCGTATGCCTTAACCGGTTATGCCACAGACGCTCTTGATCGAATAAATATAGACATTTTCAAAAACATAATACAATTTATTCATAAATTTTCTTACTTGTATGTTATTTTAAAAATCTTGTTTATTATATATTTAATATCTAAATAAAAACTGATAAAAAATATTAATAATTGATGAAAAAAATTAAAAATTAATATAAATGGATTAAAAATATTATTTTGTAATAATAATAGATAAAATCGGATAAAAAGGGATAAAATCTAATAAAATGTCTGAATTCATACCAATTTTATTTCCTTCTATTTATTTTTATTACTTATCATTGTATTTTATCCATTTTTATCCATTTTTATACATTTTTATATATTTTTATCACCTTTTTTCATTTTTTATTACTTACAAATAGTTTTTATTTAATTTTATTAATTATTATCATTTTTTATTAATTATTATTTAAAATCTTTTTTGCTAGGGTAGGCGATAAAATTTCTTTAATTTCACTCAATTCTATATCTGTAATGGCACAAGATATTGTTCGTTCATAAAAATTTGTAATAACTATATTTGTTTTTGCTTTAAAACATTGCTAACGAGTTATATTTTTAATTAGATGAGCTACAGGTACTGGTAAATGGTTGGACCATTTCCAGTTACTCACCTAGTAACTACCAACTGGTCCGACCATTTACCATTTACTCACCCAGTGACTGGTAAATGGTCTGATCATTTCCAGTTACTCACCTAGTAAGGTGAGTAACTGGAGTAGTAGTACTGGTAAATGTTCCGACCATTTATCAACTGCTTACTCGGTAACTGGAAACATTTACAACCCTCGTATAAAATATGCAGAAGTTTATAGCAGCAAACTGTAGCACGCATTCAAAAGACTGGTTTTACTGACTCATATGTATATATAGCGCTCCTTTAAACAGTATTATCTCTAATAGGCGCACAACAAATATCATAAAAACAAATTGAATTAGATGTAAAATATTAACTTTTTTTTTTTTAAATTTATGATCAGGAAAAAATTCAAACAAAAATCGAAAGAATTTTCAAAAATCTAATACTCATTACAGATGTTTTTTCTGTTACGAGACTTTTCAATAAAGTTACATGTGATCGCATATATTGTTAAGTATGTAAACAATCAAATTCCAATTGAAATCATTCTAATGATTCAAATACTTTTTTTTCAGACTTCTTCAAAAAACTAAAATTTATTTCTGGGAAAATGTTGATAATATATATAGCAAACGTAATTGTTAATCAAATTTTTATTTTTGATGTTTCAGTTATTTATAACTTTATTAAAAAGCATCAGAACAAAAAAAAATCAAAGTTGAATTTTTTATTTTTTTAAATTCTCTTCATTTCCGTTTGAATTTTTTAGTAATTATTGAAAAATATACAATTAAAAAAATTTATTCTAATTTGAAAATTTTATAAATTCTAAAACAGGATAAAAATAGAATAAAATTTTATTACTTTCTCTGATTTTTTTTTGTGTGACAAGTAAAACCAGAGATAATACTATTTGAATCAGCGCTTTTCATCTAAATTTTTTCTTGTGAATTTCTGACAGTCTAAGGTTAGTTGCTAGTAAGATAACGTAGGCAAATTTTGAATAAGTTTACAAATAAAAGCCACGTCATCACGCTGCTTAGACCTAAAGTGTAGAATAGTCTTACGAATATTTTCCGTTATTGATTAATTGAAATTGATGATAGATATACTAAAAAGATGAATTCTAATATTTTAACATGCTTACAGTAAAATTATTAATGTTCAAATGATTTATATTTAGTGCTCGATTCAAAGTTTCAAGAAAAACATCAACTAAACTGTAGTTTAGAATTGCAATTATAATTAACATACGCACTGTGCATTTTTTTGAAATTTCAAAAAAATTATGAAAAAAATATTAATTATATTTTTGGCTATTATTGACTTAAGTTTTGCATTTGCATAAAAAAGATTATTATAATATGCAATTCTCATATTGAATATAATAATTATCATAAATCATTAAAGAATTTTAATAAATTAATTGTTTTTATATTTACTATCATTATATATCATCGTAAAACATTTAAACTTTCTTCTCTTAAAACTAACTAGGATCAATTTAAATGTCTCTTGGATAAGGAATTTAATAATTTTATCTCTATTGATTACGATCTACTTTCACCGGCTGAAAAATACATCCTTTTCGTCAAAACCTTAACTGATGCTATTCAAGAGGCGACACCATGTAAAAATACTATTAACAGAAAAAAAAATATTAAGAACCCTCCTCCTTGGTGGGACACAGAATACAATGAAACCAAACACCTACGGCGCGCTAGCTTCAAAAAATGGGAGCGTACCAAAAGTTTGAATGACCTGATTGATTACAAAAAATACTGTGCTTTAACCAAAACTCTTTTTTAAAAAAAAGAAAAAAGATTATTTCAAAGGTTTTGTCAAAACAATCAATTTCCAATTTAGTAGTTAATACATCTGGAATAAATGCAAAATTTTGAACTACATTTTATGCTTAGACAAATTTTGTCCTCCATGGGTAGATATGGATCCCAACTAGCTTCCTACTTGCAGGAAAGAGGAATTTTTTGACAATTACTTTTCTCTCCCAGAATTTAACAAAGTTTTAAACTCCCGTAGAAATAAAGTTTCACCTCGTTTAGACGGTTTTGATAATGAAATTATACAAAAGATTCCTACAAAGTATAAGCTCTTACTATTAGATATATTCAACGAAATGTATCAGAAAAGTTCGTTCCCGGTCGATTGGAAACACTCATTTATACACATGATAAATAAGCCAGATGACAACTCTGTTAGACCATTCGCGTTAACACCATGTTTATGAAAAATTTTTTAATCATTAATTAAAAATCGACTGCAATGGTGGTTAGAGCACAACAACCTACTTCCCTCGGATCAGTCTGGCTTTCGAAAAGGCAAAAGCTGTTACGATAATTTAACTCATATGACACTACAAATAGACGATGCATTCGCTGATAAACAACGTGTCCTTGCTGCATTTCTGGATGTATCTGACGCTTTTAATAACGTTTCTTTTGAATGGCTCTTGACTAAACTGGCTAAAATTAATTGCTCTGAACAATTGATTAAATTTGTCAAATTTCTCACACAAGAAAGATATATCTACACTAATGTCAATGAATATGAAACTAGGAAAGTAAGCAAAGGTCATCCACAAGGAGGGGTTCTTAGTCCTCTTTTGTACTTAATATATGTATATGACATAACACAAAACACTTCTCGCAATACCTCTGTCTTGCAATTCGCCGATGACATTGTCATGTTTGTTAAAAACGATTCGCCATTAGAATGCAAAAGAGTACTACAACGCTCTATACACTCACTCCACCATAATATGCTACAATTAGGACTAGAATTGTCATAAAAAGAACAACGCTTGTCCATTTTAATAATAAAAATATAGCACCAGGTAACGATGAATTAACGATTAATGGATAAAGTATAAAGTCCAGCGAGACAGTTCGTTTTTTAGGACTCATATTTGAGTATAGAATGTCTTTTTCTTGACATATTGACTCAATTATAACAAAATGCAACTCATCGATAAACATCATTAGATAATTAGGCGGTACGTGGTGAGGAGCTGACCCATCAACTTTACTTATTCTGTATGTGAGCCTTTCTCGTTCCTTAATTGAATACGGCTGTTTTATTTATTTTCCAATGCAAAAAAAATATATATTGATAAAATAGAACAACTTCAGTTCTCTGCCATCAGAGCTGCCCTTGGTCTTAAAAAGAGTACCCCAACCAACGTATTATTAGCAGAAGCTAAGCTACCTTCCATTCAGGAACGAGCGAGGCTTTTAGGTAATAAGTATCTAATGAAAACGCTATCTTATAAAAATAATATATTGTATAGTTACATATTGTACTTTACTAAACACCACAAAAGAGACAAAGACTGTTAACCGAATGTATAGAAAACGCAGCATCATTCATTGATAGTATTTGAGTGCAAGATTTCCTCAATATTTATGACCATAATTATAGTGCAAATTTAATTTCAATTCCCTTTGACAAAAATTTTCGCAACACTTTAAAAATAACCAAAAATCCTAACTCGATTTTCAAACATTTTTTAAGCATTCGTAAAAGTCTAAACAGCTATACTGATGGCAGTAAAATAAAAAATAACTCTGCTGTGGGAGCTGCCTGTATAGTTCCTGATTTAAATATTACTATTAGTAAAAGTATTGATGCCAATGCGCCTTGGTCTTCAATAAGGAAACTAAAACATTTCATTTTCACCGACTTCTTGAACACACTTCGAACTCTTGCATCTACGAATTATGATACGGCAACTAACCGCTACATTTTTCTAATAAAACAAAAGTACCAACTTTTCCAAAAAAAATATTGCGACTCCAAAATTAAATATTTTTGGTTGCCTGCACATATAGGGCTTGATGGAAATGAAAATGCAGATAAAATTGCTAAACTTGCTACTGATAAATTTATTAACTATCCAAGAGTTCCTTACACTGATGTATTTGAAAACATTAAAAAAATGGCTCATGTACGACCTATTGATAGAATTAAAGAACAAGGTCTCGAGAAAGGTAAACTGTATTTTAAACTATATTTCAAACATAAAAAAAACCTTGGTTCTACAATAAAAATCTCCCTAGGGAACTCATCGTCTCAATTAATCGAGCCAGATCCGACCATTACCATATGGCATATTCCCTTTTTAAAATAAATGTAGTCGACTCTCCATTGTATACTTGTAAACATGAAGAAGAGAATATCAATCACGTCTTGTGGCAATGTAAGCTCTTTGACAAACAAAGAATATGCCTAATCGATAAGCTAGCAAAACTTCGTTTGTATCTGCCTCTCTGTATAGAAATGCTAATTGCCACACCAAACGTCGAAGCTTATAAATGTATTCTCGAATATCTAAATCAATGTAATTTTAAAATTTGAAAACCACTTTTGTAACTGCTAATATTGTAAAGCAGAAATAAGCCTATCTAATCTATGCAAAGGTTTAAAGTGCTTAATAAAAAAAAAATTATCATTATATGCTTATTATTTAAACAATTTCTGTATACTTTTAAATAGCTTAGTGAGTTGCAAATGTATTTAGGGGGCTTCTCTTTACCCAGAACTACCATTATTCTACTTCGTGAGCTAATAATTTGTTGTGCAAATACATATTTATTTAATATAAAATATATTTTTGAACAAAGCGTGACGGAAAATTGTTCATTCTATGAGAAACAAGACTGTCACTAAACTAAAACATGTATTAAGAGGAGGTCGAGTATATCTGTCCTTTTTTAATCAAAGAATTTATTTTCTTACAAAAATTAATAATTGTAGTAAAAAATAGGGAGATAGTCCCATCTTGTATCATAAAAATAAATATTTTCTTTGATGAGGAAAAATTATTTTTATCGATTCGTTTTGAAGAAAACCTTGAAAAACTTAAAAAATAGAGGTTAGGATGGACAATTCAGTTTTTCAAAGTTTTCTTAAAAACGAAGCGATAAAAATAATTTTTCCTCATTAAAGAAAATATTGCTTTTTATTATACGAGATGGGGCTTTCTTCTTAAATTTCGTTACAATTATTAGGTTTTGCAGAAAAATGAATTTTTTGGTTAGAAAAGGATAGATACACGACCTGCTCTTAACTTCTGTCTGCCAGTCCCCACAACTGCCACATCTGGTTTTTTCAATAGCTGTTTTATTTTAAATTAAATAAATTTTCTATTTAAATACAAATTTAGGAAATTTTAGAATAAAAAATAACCAACAGGGGTCGAGATTGAACCCATGATCCTCTGGTCAAGAAATAAGCACAGTACTACTTAAGCACGGAGTCGCATTCGATAATTTTGGAAACTTGTTTATACAAGTAGTTCATCAAAAACGTTTAAATATTTATTTATTTAATGATTGTCCAAACATAAATTTTAAATAGTAAATTCATTTATTGAAGCAATATTATGCACCGTTACCTGCGTATTTGATGTATACAAAGACTGTGAGCGCCCGAGTATGTACGGCCCTCAAACCGTACGATACTGGAAGATGCGCGCGCAAACACCCAAAAAGATCAAAGTGGTTGAACATGCAAGCACGCGTATGTACGTACACGCACTTGCATGTGTAAGTACCACTGAGAGTACACGGCGGCTCTCCCTTTCTTCTACTAAGTTAGAAGAGTGGGAGAAAGACTGAAGAGAGCTGATGCAAGCAGTGCGAAGAGCTCGTGACTCTCGTCACTCTTGGATCGGCTCTCTCAGCATCAAGACACGCTTGCTCGTAGCACAAGTGGCGAATAGCCTAACACGTGCTACAAGCAAGCAACTCTTTGTTAAGCGCGAAACATTGTACTTTTCCATATTGTAATTTATCCGATTTAATAAATAAATAAAGAGCAAGTCCAAGATAAACCTCTATCCTATTAACTCAGTGCAAAGCCCCGAATATTAAGGCATTTGGTCCTTAATAATAACGGGCTTTACACATAACAAACCCAACATTATTAACAAATATATTTTAAAAGTCAGCTATAGCTAGGCAAGGTATCCTAGCTATAAACGACTTTAACAACAATAAAAAGAAATACAGGGTCCGAAATAGCTAGGCATGGCACGCTAGCTATTTAACGATCCTTTAACGCGTGGAAATAAATGAAATAATTATTTAAATAAATAATGATTAAAATAAATAATAGGAAGGAATGTTACAAGACATATTTCCCAAGTAATTTCAATACAAATTCTCACCTTTTTTATGGTTTTGGTGTTTACAGGTTAATTTATTTAAATATAAAATTTTGGCATATTGGCAAATTTTTGACTTTATGGGGGTGCTATTGCAAAAAAGTTCGCATGCAACTCGATAAATTTGCAGAAATGCAGAAGAGAGAAGGGTGCGTCAGAAATGCTATAGCCTATTTACTAGTGTTAACAAAACTATTTTTCGGATTAATTGTTGCCTTTTTCTAATTAATAAATTTATATTCATGGAAAAACTTATTATGGTAATCAGCATTATAAAAATGGCTGAATTTCGTAATAAAAATACTTTGAAAAATTTAGCATTGCATATCCTATATATGTTATTTAAGTTATTCAAATATTTTTGAAAACAAAGCGACTAAATTAATTTAACTTCATAGGACAAATTATTACTTTTTATTATTTGAAATGTAGTTATATCCGACTTCAGTTGGTATTATTTAGAAAAACACGTGTATTTTAATTATAAAACAATAGAGAAACTTCGTTATCTCTTAAAATAAGTAAAATACATTTTATATAAATTTCTTTAGCACATTGTTCAAAAATTCATTTTGCAAAAAACTAAATTCTATTTCAATGGAAACTTTAAATATATATAAAAACTTTTACAATTCTATTATTCTACGAAATTGGAGAAATTTGAACCCCAACTTATATTGTATAGAAGTTCAAGATCAACATAGTACAAAATTTTATTATTCACCTGTCAAGTCAGATTGTTCTTCAAAATCAACATTTGGAGGTTTAATCTTTGACTCAAAAGACTTTTCTTCTATTCTGATTTCGTCGTTAATCTGTGTTTGTATTAAATGTGCACAAGCTGCTTGAATTTGTACACTATGAATATTCATATCAACTTCACTTGGATCCATAGCTTTAGATTCAGCCACAATCGCTACTTCATTGGTAGGGAAATCACATTCCATCTTTGTAATTTCCCGTTGAGTTAACACAGTAATGTTTTCTGGAATAATCTAAAGACAAAAATTATTTTATTTCATATATAAGGATGATTTAGTTTAAATTAAACGATCTAATAAAAATAAGCAATATGCAAATAATTTTATAAAAAGGAATTAGATTACAGGTTTTAAATGCTTCAAATAATAAATATGAATCAATCTTTTTGTAAAAGTAACTTTGTTTTTTACTTTCATACACATAAGTCTTGCTTTTTTTGATTAAGTTAAATTTTTTCTATTTAGGTGAGAATTATTTTTTATATTCTGAGGAATGAAAACAATAAAATGTAATAATATTATTATATAAGTTATTTGAATCAAAATAGTGTTCCGTAGAGCGTTTAAGAAATGAATGAGGATATGAAATATGTACTAAGAGAATGTAAAAAATGTCCAATTAGAGATAGTATTGATTCAAAAGTGATTTCTTTGACAAAAGAAGATTTATATAAAGAAATAACATCATTAGACAATTTTATTTTTGATCTTGTCTTATACGCTTGAATGCATCAAGTTGTTAATGAGAATGCAAAAAGCGAATCGTTGCCATCTAGCGGTGACACATGTCACCCCCTAAAAAGTAAATTTAAATAGTGGGCGCAAAATTCAAACTGAATAAAAAATTTTGATTATAAAAAAAAAAATCTATTTTTATAAACTTAAAATCATCATAACTTCGGTTCTAATAAATAAAAAAATTTGATCGATGGTTTATTTGAAAGCTTTTGTTAATACTTTTGATAAATTAATAAATAAAAGCATAAACGAATTGTAAAAAGACGTAATAGTTGGAAAAATGTCATGATACGCCATGGTATCAATGCTTTAAAATGGAAAATATTTAAAAAAAACGTTTAAAAATCTGTTTAAAGAAAAATAAGGCAGAATGACATATTTTCACCTATCCTAAAAGTAAGTATTTTTCATGTATAAAAACATATAAAAATTTTAAAAAAAATATAGTTTTTGAGAAAATTCCGTTGAGGTAAATTTTATCTTCATATACATATTGGAAATTATTTTTATCACTAACAAGGAGAGTGCATTGCATTTGGGTCTTGGATTTTCTTCTAGCTTTGGGATCTTTTTTCTTACATAAAATCATGAAAAAAGCCGCGTTCATTCGGTCCAACGCTTGATTTTTCCCGAGTTATGAGCAGTTTTGTCTATTTTGTTGAAAAAATTGCATCTGCTTTATAATTTTACAGTTTTTGAACTACTTATTCTAGAAGGTTTTTACTGATTGCATATTAAAGTTGAAATTAAAACCTTTGGTTTAAAAAAAAACGTGTCCAAAAAGCTCAAGTCGTTAAAAAGATATGGGCGAATAAAAATAGCGCAAATATTTAGCTCAAAAAATACATAGAAAATAAATGCAACATTTTAGTCAGAAATCCATTTCAATTTTCATCCCTTCATAAGTTTTTAACAACTTGAGCTTTTTGGACGCGTTTTTTTTTTTAATCGAAAGGTTTTAATCTCAACTTTAATATGCAATCAGTAAAAACCTTCTAGAATAAGTAGTTCGAAAGCTGTAAAATTATAAACAGATGCAATTTTTTTAACAAAACAGACAAAACTGCTCATAACTCGGGAAAAATCGAGCGTTGGACCGAATGGACGCGGCTTTTTTCATGATTTTATGTAAGCAAAAAGATCCCAAAGCTAGAAGAAAATCCAAGACCCAAATGCAATGCACTCTCCTTGTAAGTAAAGAAAAAAAATTCGATCAATGACGGCCTGCATGAATCTGAATGGAATCAGTCAGCAATATTTGAAATTAAAAAACTTTCATTAATGTCCTTAACATTTTTTTGAAAAAATAATATATATGAGCATTTATAAGATCTTGAATAACCAAACAACTAAGACTATTACAAAAAATGTATGGAAAATAGAAGATGGCAAGATAGATACCTTACCTTGGGGTCACTATAAAATAAAGTTAAGTCTAAAATAAATTAATTTTAATATATTTAAATAATTGTTTAAATTATATTGTGAAATGTAAGGAATAAAAAAAACACTTTTAATATATGTTATATGTACATCTATATTTATATCTCAATATTACAAATTTGATTTATTTATCCAACTATTATGTGAATTATCAAATCCTAACCATTTTACATAAATCTGATTTCCTTGTTTTTTCAAAACTTTTTTCACAAGATGGATATCAGAATATTTAGCTTTGAGTAACTCTTGTTCATCAAAACCGCCTGTTATAGGCTGATCTTTATAATCGTTTAGTTTGTATGTTATGGGATTGGTAAGTATTACTTGATTTATAGTAAATATTTGCGTTGATCAATTAGGTGTATAACCCTTTTAAAACACTTACTTGATTTTGCTCACTCGTACTTTATCACCAACTTGAAACTTTAGTCTTTTAGAAATGTCGTATTTGTACTTAAGAGCAGGACGAACTTCTGTCTTTGTCTAATAGAGTTTTCAATCATTTGTCGAAACACCATCCGTTGTACCAAAACAAAAATAGTAGCCCCCGCTGGATATTAGTATAATAAGTACATTTTTTAATAACAATCAAATTATTTTATCGCGTAGTTTTTGAATAATATGAGACCTACTAACAAGCTAGAATATAACCTATCTTTTTTGGTAGGTCATATATTATTCAAAAACTACACAATAAAATAATTTGATTGTTATTACAAAATTTACTTATTATTCTAATATCTAGCGGGGGCTACTATTTATTTCCTGATACAACGGATGTAGTTTATGTAAATGATGGAAAACGCTATTAGATAGAGACAGATAGTTCGGCCCCCTGTTAAATGTTTTGAGAATTATAGCCACGGTGGTTCTCGAGAAATTTTGATCGTGAAGTTTTTGCACCTCTGATTTTCCTTTTGAATATGATTCTAGGTTTATTTAGGATCCAATTCCAAAAAAAAAACCAAAATCAAAGAATGAGCACTTTTTTATTTATTCAAATTTTATTTTTTATGTTTTTTATGAAAAAAAAATTTTTATTGATAATTTTTAAGCTTAATTTCTAGAATACCGTTTTCAAATATAATTATAAATTATTTACATATTTTAAGCAAATATTATTGTAAATATTTTCAGAGAAATCTAAAGTTATGTAGCAATGTAAGCATGACGCTAAAATTAAGATTTCTTTTGTAAAACATTATAGTGATAAAGACTGTGAGAAATGATACGTTTTTAAGGCGTCATTTGAAGTAATTGTAAAGAGAAAATACTGTGTATTGATATTCTATAAGAACACTGCATGTACTTTTGGTATTTCAGTAACACCAAAAGTACATTTTCCATGTTTGGACTTAAGAAGGGGCCGAACTATCTGTCTTTGTCTAATAGCGTTTTTCATCATTTATGTAAACACTATCCGGTATAACAAGAAAAAAATAGCAGCCCCTGCTAGATATTAGTATAATTAGTAAATTTTGTAATAAGAACCAAATTTTTTCACTGCGTAGTTTTTGAATAATTAGAGACCTACCAAAAAAAGATAGGTTATATTCTAGATTGCTAGTAGGTCTCTAATTAGTCAAAAACTATGCGGTAAAAAATTTGGTTGTTATTACAAAATTTACTTATTATACTAATATCTAGCGGGGGCTGCTATTTTTTTCTTGTTATACCGGATAGTGTTTACATAAATGATGAAAAACGCTATTAGACAAAGACAGATAGTTCGGCCCCTTCTTAAAGCTTTCACGGTAAATGCTGGACATTGTTAGAGGTTTTTTCGGATTTCGACCGTGTAAGTTGTAGTTTAGGATACCGACTGTTGTAATGTTCATTAAGAGGAGGTCACGTATCTCTGTCCTTTTCTAATCAAAGAATTGAGTTTTTTACAGAAACTAATAACTTTGGCAAAAATGAAGAGAAAGCCGCATCTCGTAATAAAAAAAGCAATATTTTCATTGATAAGAAAGAATTAATTTTATTGCTTCGTTTTCAAGAAAACCTTGAAAAACTTAAATCATAGAGGTTAGGGTGGACAATTTGGTTTTTCAAGGTTTTCTTGAAAACGAAGCAATAAAATTAATTTTTTCTTATCAAAGAGAATATTGCTTTTTTTGATACAAGATGCGGCTTTCTCTTCATTTTTTGATAAAGTTATTAGTTTTTGTGAAAAAATCATTTCTTTGATTAGAAAAGGACAGAGATGCGTGACCTCCTCTTAAACGTTGATATTCTAAACTACAACTTACACGGTTGAAATCCAAAAAAAACCTTTGACAATGTCTACATTTTTCATATATAAGATAGTATTAAAGAAAATCGAGACCTAGGTTTATACAGCGAACAGGCTATGGAAGCGGCCCATTTTGATTATTCTGCAATATGGGCTAATATAAAGTATCGTAAAATGATTCTAATTATGCAGATGAATTATTAAGAGCAGTCTGCGAATATAATTCACTGTACGTAACATTAGTAAAAACTATGTATATGTTATCTGTGTGTGTATATATATATATATATATATATATACTAGGAGGGGTTCCCCCCTGCTCGCTCCGCTCGCCAACCCCCCGAATACACACATTCCAAAGTAAATAGAAGAGTAGGACATAATGAGTTGAAATTTCATATTTGTGAATGAGAAAAAAGTTCAACAGAAAACATCGATACATAAAAATATAAGATATGAAGTTATAGAATTAGAATTAATAAAAAAAAAGATAATTTAACGCGATATTCAAAAGTTTACAATGAATCAAACTTATATATTTTTGAAATAAATCAAAAATAGAATAAAAAATAATAATAAAATTTCAAGTTATGATTGTATATAATAATATTTAATAATAATTATAAGCTAATAATAAAAAATAGAATAATAGAATAATTGAAAATTATGATTATAAATAAATATTTTTATCTTTTTATGTTATAAATTTTATACATAAGATGCAAAAAAAACGCTCTTTCTCTGCATTTTTTATTTTTGGGCTTGAGACCAACATATATAAATATATGGCTGCATTAAGAGTGTTTTTTTTGTAGCTAAAAGAAGCTTACATTTTTATTTTGTACTGTCGCTAAAGAAGCGTACACTTTTTTTTCATTGTCGCTAAAAAAGCTTACAAATTAATTTATTATTGTCGCTGAAACATATAGATCTATTGTTTGTTGTCGCTAAAAAAATTTCATATAAGCATACAAATTTATTGTTTGTTGTCGCTAAAAGGAGCTTACAAATTAATTTGTTATTATTACTGAAATAATTTTATATACTTATTTTTTATTGTTGCTAATAGAAGTTTACAAATTTAAATTTCATTGTAGTTATAAAAAGCTTACATATTTATTTTTTATTGTCGTTAAAGAAGCTTGTACAGTTGTTTTGTATTTTCACTAAAAAAAAGTTTAAATTATTTCAAATATTTATTTAATATGTCGTTAAATTTCACGCTAAAGAAGCGTACACTTTTTTTTCATTGTCGCTAAAAAAGCTTACAAATTTATTTATTATTTTCGCTAAAGCATACAGATCTATTGTTTATTGTCGTTAAAAAAATTTCATATAGGCATACAAATTTATTGTCGCTAAAAGGAGCTTACAGATTAATTTGTTATTATTATTGAAATAATTTTATAGACTTATTTTCTATTGTCGCTAATAGAAGCTTACAAATTTAAATTTTATTGTAGTTATAAAAAGCTTACATATTTATTTTTCATTGTCGCTAAAAAAGCTTGTACAGTTTTTTAAATAATTTCAAATATTTATTTAATATGTCGTTAAATTTTATTGTCGCTAAAAGAAGCTTACAAATTTATATTTTATTACAAGCTTACATATATATTTTTATTGTTGTTAAAAAAACCTATAAATTTATTTTTTTTGTAGTAAATCAATATTATTTTATAATCAATATTATTTTAATTATCATCAATTTGTTTTTCTGTAACCTTGAAAAATAATCATTCTATAATGTGAATATTGTACTAATTAATGTAAGGAAATAAAAATATTTAATTTATCATATTTAAAATTATTTCATTTGCTAATATAAGGTCCTCTAACTCCATGTTTTCATCATTTAAGGGAGTTGTCTTGCAAATTGACTTCTAACGAATCTTTCTGAAATTTTGAACATAGTTGAAGTAAAGTAGGATGAATTAATTCTGAAAATTTCAGAGAATTTTACCGTCAATATTTTAAGTAATTAATCATTAAAAATGTGTACTTTAACACGCAGCCTTATGAGAGCACATGTAAGAAAATTCGTAAATCAGTCATTGTACTAAAAGATTTCTAACGAAAGTCTTTGAAAAATTAATATGATATAATCTAATATATAATTTATCATATTTATCAATTTCAATAACATTTACCAGATAGTTTTTAAAATATTCAATTGTAAACTTTAAAAATAACTTGAGATTGCGTACAGCATGTTAAAGGAAAGGGAACGTTTGGCAACGTTGCGCTATATACATACATAGTTTAAACTATACCACGGAGCTGGAGAAATAAGAAGACTGCTGTTGACAATCAGGCGATGTTGTCACGTTGACAACCTTCCCTCGCACAAGTGGGTGCGCGTGCACACGTATGAGCTGTAATAGAATGCTGCTATGTATGTGTGTACAGGTCGGTGTTAAAAGCGTTAAAGAAGGGAGACGCTATTTAGAAAGTATAAGTTCGCACGGGGCACTGAATATTTTTGATACGTACTGTACCAAGACAACTCCCTTAATACTTTAATGAATTCCAATCTTTTTACTTTTAATATGTATGAAATATCTATAAAATTCTTTAAATATATAAATATACATCTATATATAAATATACATGAATATTCTCATGAGTGTATATGCATATAATATATTATTCTAATTGTTTTTACTATTTTCTTCTATTTCTCCGATAATTTCTAGTTTTGTTCCTCTTTCCCAATTCACATATTTATTTTCTAATTTATTTAATAAAACGTCCAATTCATATTGTCCATCCGTTATTGTTCCGATGTATTCTAATTCATTTTTTTTATGTTTTTGTACAAAAGAATTTTTTAAGTACCCTTGTATTTCTAAAAAATAAAAAATTATTTATTTAAATTATTATATTTTTTTTCAATAATATTTAATTACTTATTAATCCAGGTCTTAATTTTATTTCCTCGAAATTTATTTTAATTGGTTTATTTTTCAATATGTTGTATTCGCCAAAATGAGTAATATTCGAATAATATTTTAATGTTAAGTCATATATTTGATTTCCTTTATTGTATCCTCTTGCTTTTGATACATTAACATTCTCTAATAATATTTTCTGAAATATTAAAAAATGTTTAATATTAAGTTGTAATTAATAATATTGTATATTATAAAAATTTACTTCGTTTAATTTTAGATTTTTTTTTAATTTTGCAATATTTTCATCGTAAATATTGCATTGAATTCTGAATCCTTCAGAATTATTTAATATGAATTTTAAAATCCTGAAATCAGTCTGTTTTTGTTTGTTAACAAAAACTTGTTCTTTTGAAATTTCTTCAATATATGCAACCAGAGATCAATTATATATAATCAAAAATATTCAAATTATATATTATATTTTTGATTTTTTTAATAAAGTTTTTAATACCTACGCTGATTGATCTCCTATTACAATTTTAGATTTTAAAAATTCCGTTGACGAAAACGGTATTTTTTTTTCTTTTTTGGAAATATGATCTTGGCATTTATCATCGCTTTTCCTTGTTAAATTTTTTTTACTCATGTTAATTCTATAAATAAATTATTTAATAATTTAATAAATGTTAATGATAAATAAGTTGATTATACATTTCTTTAAAAGTATTATATAAATATAAAAGTAATTAAATATTATAAATAAGATATTATTTTTATATATTTATTGTATTAATTTTTTTAACGTTATTAATATATACTTTACATTTTTATGTATTTTTATGTGACGAAATAAATAATCTTTTCGATGAAATCCTTTTCCACAAATGTTGCAAATATTATTATAATTATATGCATGACTTTGTGTCTTATTAAATATTTATTTCTTATATATTTATTTTTGCAAATAGAACATTCTCATTTTTCAGGTTTGTTATGTTTTTTTAAATGCTTATATAACCTCTTTTATATTTTAATATTGTTCCACATATATAACAAATATATATTTTTGATGAATGAAATTTCTTATTATGTTTCAATAAATGGTTATGTCTCTCAAATGATCGATTGCATTTAGTGCAAGTAAACATATTTATTGCTAAATTAATATAATAATACTTATTATATTATATATAGTGTAATTTAATATTTTTTAATATTATTAAGTTTCATTATTTATAACTTATGTATATACGAGTAAATCTTCCATACTTTAAAAATTCATGTTACTTCGTCATTACTCGTAAATATGAGATAGCATATCTTTTCAGCAAATGTTTACTGATTTATTGAGATATCAGAAAATAATTCTGATTTAGTTTGGATTATAAGTACACATGTCATTTTATGGCGAATGGGGAAAAAAGGTTTTTTACTTCAATTTTAAATGTTACCAGGTCATGTAAAATGATAAATTATCGCTATTAAAAAAATGACTATTGTTCTTTTGATCTAAAATTCACACCAAAGCTGTATCTATGTACATACTTTTGGGAAAACAAGATCTTGGACGTGTACCTGTTAACAAAAGTATTTTTTGAATAATTATTAAAATGTTACCAAAAATTCATATAATTTACTTTTTTGTCGAACATATGATGTTGTAAAAAAGACTATTCAGCGATGTCGTTTTAAACTATATCAAAAGGTAATATTAAGAAGCACAAACAGAAATTTATTTATTAGAAATGTGTGTTTAGTGTAGTGTTACGTCATAACGTATCCTTATCTATTATTTTTAACTTACAATTGTTAAAATATCTTTTTACTAACATGATATTGATGAACTAATTAAACAGTCATCGAACAATAAAAGAATGTGTTAACCTAAGCAGTAAAGAAACTTTAAGTTGATATTAAGCAACAAAATTCGTTACTTCAAAATTACTAAATCATAAAACAAGCAAGATCCACTTATTTTGTAATGAAATCATGTCAAGATAAATCTTATAAAAGCCAACTGCAATTAACGACAGTGGGCATTACCCCAGGATCATCGTTGGTACCAAGTCGTAAATCCTGTAATTCAAATTTAAATTCAAATTCAAATTCAAATAAAGTTATTGTATTCAATATTTAATTATTTTTACAAGTGTCAATAAATATCTTAAAAGTTTCTTATATTCGACTCGAGTCTTATTTCAAATCGTGCCTATATCTATTCTTTGCCTGTCTGTATCCAGCCTCCATCTACTTAAATCAATCAAGGTAAGAATATTTAATTTATATATTCTCTATTCAAATACACTAAATAAATATCCTTCAATATATTTCAATTGTGAGAAACGGTTTACTCAATTAAATATTGGTGGAGTTCAATTCACCACTAGATTATACATATATTTACCTTTCATAATTATAATTTAATTATTAATTTAATTATTCCAAATTAATTCAAATTCATATTTTAAATCTTACAAAAATATTCAACATAATAAAATCATACATTTTCATTTGGTCCTGGTGAAAGCCAGGACTTAACATTTTGGTTCCGGTACGAATTAGTTTGACCGTAACATTTTGGTTCCGGTACAAACTTTTTAATTGAGGAATCGTATTGAATATATTGAGGGATCATTAGAGAAAATTCTCTATATAGAAATATATATACGAAGTGCATAAAAATATATATGAAGGACCAATTATAAATACAGTGTTTTAAAGTGAATTAAGAAAACGCAAAAGTGCGTCAAATAAAATATTGTATTTCCAAGGGCACAATAAATATTATACGCAAAAGTGCGTCAAATAAAATATTATATTTCCAAGGGCACAATAAATATTATACGCAAAAGTGCGTCAAATAAAATATTATATTTCCAAGGGCACAATAAATATTATACGCAAAATAGCGTCCATTGAATAAATTATTTATACGCGAAGTGCAATATTTAAAGCGAATAGCGTCATTAAAAATAAACGCAAAGTGTGTCATTAAATATTAATAGTGTTATCTAAGACAAATAAATATATATACGCGAAGTGCATTATTAGCGAATTGCATCAATTAATAAATATATATATATATATATATATATATTGTATTTAAATACATATGTCATACGCATAGTGTGTAATTAAAATATACAATCGTGAAGTGCGCGATTAAAGATTATTTTCAATTAAAATAATTGAATAAATAAGTTCATACATTCTTAATAATTGTAAAACATTTTTTCATTTCAATCATATTAAAAAGTTTCTTGCATTGATTTTATAATATCAGTAATCTGATACATTAACAATTCATTAAAATCGTGAAAATAACAATTTTCAATACATAGTTTTGAAAGTGAAATACGTTTCGGTGAATAAAAGAAAACCTGACTCAACATTAAATATTGGAAGTCAGAACAAAACGGCATTTTAAAAAAATAGACGCTGACAATCAAATAACTATAAAGAGTATCGAACTCATAAAAATTTTGACTCAGCAAAATTACCGTGTGACATACTCGCGGATATTTTCAACAACGGTAGGTCAAAGAAAGCAAAGAATTTAAAGCAAAAGTCAACATTTTTATCTATTTTTAAAGTAGGTCAGTGTCAAAGAAATTTTAAATGCATTATTTTTGGTTAACAAACGGTATTTAAAAATATAATCATTAACATTTATAAGATAATATTTCTTATTTTTTATTTTTTTTTTATTTTTTTTATTTTCGTGTTATGTGATCTTTATTGGAAAATAAATAATGAATATTACAAATGAGTAGAATAAATTTTAAGGAGCTATCGGATAATTTATAAGGGAAAACACAGTGTTTATTATCATACTCTGAATTAGAATTATTCGAAATTTGTCGAAAATTTAAAATACCTACTAAAGAGAACGAAAATATTAATGCTATTCGCGATAGAATCAGAAAATATAGTAAACAAGCAGTTTTAAGAGAGAAAGAAAAAGAGGAAAAACGTATCTACGAAAATATCGATCCATTTCGCAAGAGTACAAAAGTAGCACATTCTCCAAATAAAACTTTAGACACAACAATTGAAAATAATACCTCAAATTTAACGAATATTTCACAAGAAACAATCGAAAATAACACCGAAGATCTAACAGAGGACATAAATATTCCACAAGAAACAAATAAAAATAATAGTCCAAATACAAGCTATACAGATATTTCAAATAAACAGAATACACCATTAAGTAAATCTACAGGAACAATTCCAAAAATAATTTCCAAAAGTACTAAAACAACACAAAAAAATAATCTACAAGACAGTTTTTTAGACAAATATACTTTAACGAGAGACGTGACGATTTATTCTGAAAATAATACAACAGCAGGCGGAATATTTAACGATACGGAAAATTTATCTATCAAACAAGAAAGTTATCAAGATATAGACGAAGAGAATATTCTTGTGGGTAATAATAATAATTCGATTGTTGAAATTGGAAACTTACTAGATAACACAAACATGGCAAATACATTAGGATACTCACTGAAAGAAATTTCAAGATCAATACCTGAATTTGATGGAAAAAATATACCGTTAGAAGATTATATAGAAAAATTAGAAATCGCAAAAGATATGTTAAGTGAAGAAGAACAATCGAAACTTATGAACTATTTAAGATTTAAGGTATCAGGAACAATTCGTACTGCTATAAAGGGTAGTGGAATTGAAACTATAGAAGAATTTATTAAATTCATAAAAAAATTATATCCAGAGATTGATAATTCCCACTCTTTATATGCAAAATTAGAACGAATTCAACAAGCAAAGCATGAACCAGTGGTCGATTACATAGAAAGAATAACAAAATTAAGTTAAAAAATTACAGATAAAGAGAAAAATGAAAACGGCATAACAAGAGATGCTTTACAACGTTTTAATGATGAACTGGGTGCAAATACATTAAAATATTTTAAAGAAGGCTTAAATAGTGAAATTAGATATGAATTAGGAGACGTCCAGGATTTTTCACAAGCAACTGAAAAAGCAATAAAAATAGAAAAAAATTTGGAAAAATATAAAGATATTAGAACACAATCAGATCAAAATTCAAAAAAAATTATGGTTAGTGATATTTTTGAAAAATTACCGAAACAAATAACATGCTGCCAAATATGTGAAGATATAGGTCATGAGGCGTTATGTTGCAATATTGCAAGTTGTGTATATTGTAAAGAACCAACTCACTCGTCATATCAGTGCACTAATACAAAAGATAAAATAAAATTAATATGTAAATTTTGTAATCAACTAGGACATTCAAGAGGTATGTGTACACTTTTAGATGACAATGAACAATATTGTCAATACTGCCAAGAAAATACTCATCAAGTAAGTCGTTGTCCAATTATAAAAAAATATGAATTATGCTGGAAATGTAAAAAGAACGGACACAATGCTGAATTATGTAATCAAATTGAAGAAAAGATTAATATACCCACACAAACTTGTGACATTTGTAATCAGAATCACAGCACTACAAATTGCGAAAAATTTAAAATATTTGTAAATCAAATTAAATCAGATGATCAAATAAGATGCCAATTATGTGACAGATGGGGTCACTCACGTAGAGACTGCAGAAATAATTATAATGGAAATAATCGATATAATAATGAATATGGACAAAGAGGTCAACATAAATTTTGTAGATACTGTAAAATTAAAGGACATAATATAGAGCAATGCAGGAAACGAGATTATCAAAATAAAAAAACTCAAAACAATAATCAAAATATACAATGTCCATATTGTAAAAAATTAGGACACTCACTTGATACATGTTTTACAATTAAAAATTTAGAAAAAAAGCAAGAGAAATTTTGCACATTATGCAAAAAAAACCAATCATACGAATGAACAATGTCAATCGAAAATACTCGAATTAAATAATACACAGGGAAACGCTTAGACTCATCTTGGAGAAAGCGAACAAGAGGAGTTATAAAACAAAAGTCGCTCAATAATTATAAAGACATTCAATATTTTGCAAGAGAATACGAAATTGATTATGAATTGGAAACATGTGGCACATTTGAGAATATCGATATAAATAATTTAAGTGTTACATTGAAATGTAGTGTAGAGAAAGAAATGTTATACGATACGATATAATTTAAACCACAGGTGAAAAATGATTCAAAGTTAGTAATAATACATGAAAACAAATCCAAAAATATAAACAATATAAATAAAGAAACTGAAATAAGTTATTCTGAAAATGATATAGATAGAAATATACCAATTTACGTATTAAAACTAGGAGATACACTACAATTTATTGAAATAAAAAATCCATTTACAGACGAAGTATGTAAATTATTAATAGATACAGGTACTCAACTTAATATAATAAAAGAAAAATTAGTACCACCTAATTCTATTAATGATAATATTAAAATATATTTATCAGGAATTTCAAATACACCTATGAAAACATGTGGTATAGTTAATTTTCCTATAAACAAATCACAAACAAATTTTCATACAGCGGCGGAAAATGTTTCAATACCTTATGACATAATATTAGGTATAAATGTTTTAAAAGAAAATAAATTAAGATTGGATAAAGGATATTTAGAAATAAATGGAAAAAAATATTACATTCAAACAGACTATAAAAATGAGCAAAATTCAAGTTTAAATTTATGTATACAAAACAACGAAAGAAATGACGCAGCAATTACTAACATATTTCAATTATTGAATTATATTACGCCTACGCAAGATACTAAACATATATCTTCGATTACACAATTTTTACAAGATAAAAATGAAAACATAGAAAATCTTATGAAAGATATTAACTGTATTTTAGAAAAAAATCAATTTAAAGATGAACAAGATATATAGATAGATTTATATAGATTTTTATAAATTCCTTTTAAAATTACAAGATAATATAAATTTTAATATTGAAAATAAAGATAAACAATTTCTCACTTATTTTATTGAAGGAGATATTGCAACATTAAATATGCAAGAAGAAGAATCTGAAGAAACTACAACACATGAAGAAATAAATCATATGTATGAAGGAAAGATCGATCGTAAAGAAAAATTATTAAATAAAATAATTTCAAATCATTTAAACGAAGAAAATAAACAAAGTATAAAGAATCTAATCATACAAAATGAAGATATATTTTGGCTTGAGGAGAAAAAATGAGAAAATGTAATTTAGAATATCATGAAATAAATTTAACAGATAATAGACCAATATACGTTGAACAATTCCCATTACTATACAAATCAAAAGAAATCGCTATAGAAGAAACAGAGAAATTAATCAACAATGATTTAATAAGACCTTCTAAAAGTGCTTACAATGCACCAGCATTTGTTGTAAAAAAAAACCTGGTATTGATGGAAAACCAAGATGGCGTTTAGTCATAGATTATAGAAAATTAAATAAAAAAACCATACCTGACCCATACTTAATACCATCTATAACAGAAATCTTCGATGATTTAGATGGAAATAAATATTTTACAACTGTAGATATGGTTTCGGCCTTTCATTGGGTACCAATGAGAGAATCTGATATTCATAAAACAGCTTTTAGTGTACACTCCTTAGGAAGATTTGAATTTAAGGTTTTACCTTTTGGTTTAACTAATTCTCCACGGATATTTATGAGAATTGCCAATAATGCTCTTGGCGAACTTTAAGTAAAAGAATATGTCATGTGTACATTGATGACATAATAATAGCTGCTAAATCAAAAAAAGAACATAATATCAAATTTAATTTAGTAGCCTCAAAATTAAGAGAAGCAGGACTAAAGTTAGAACCTAAAAAGTGTGAATTTATGAAAGAAGAAGTTATATTTTTGGGACATATAATAAGTGAAAATGGCATAAAAGCCGATCCTAAAA
Organism: Anastatus disparis; assembly: GCA_017163975.1. Taxonomy (NCBI): domain Eukaryota; kingdom Metazoa; phylum Arthropoda; class Insecta; order Hymenoptera; family Eupelmidae; genus Anastatus; species Anastatus disparis. The sequence continues at coordinate 6,863,536 of JAFFSR010000349.1, read as the reverse complement.
AAGTTGAAGCGGTAAAATTATTCCCAATTCCAAAAACAGTTAAGAATATAAGAGAATTTTTAGGATTGGCAGGATATTATAGGAGATTCATTAATGATTTAGCAAAAATAACAAAACCAATAACACAGTTATTACAGAAAGAAGTAAAATTTATATGGGATCCTGGAAAGCAAGAAGCTTTCGATAAACTTAAAGAAACATTATGCTCTGCCCTATTATTACAATTTCCTCAACTAGATAAACCTTTTATAATAACAACCGATGCATCAGGATATGCATTAGGGGCTATATTATCACAGGGAGTAATTGGAGAAGATAAGCCGATAGCATATGCATCAAGGGTCTTGAAAGGACCAGAATTAAAATATCACACATATGAAAAAGAAGCACTAGGTATATTATTTGGCATAGAAACATTCAAAAATTATATCTATGGAAATAAATTTACAATAGTAACGGACAATAAGCCATTACTTTCATTTAGATCAGCTGATAAAAATAATAGAGTTCAAAGATGGCGACTCAAATTAGCAGAAGATGATTTTAACATAATATATAAAAAAGGAAAAATGAATGTAAATAGTGATGCTTTATCAAGGAATCCCATAGATACAGTAGAAATAAACGTCATAACAAGAGCACAAAAAGCTAAAGAAAACGAAAGCAATAATAAAGCAACACCTTTACCAACAAATGAAATGAAAATACAGAAATTAAATGAAGAACGTACACGTATAAAAAAGAAACGAGGTCGCCCCAAAAAAATAATTAAAACAATATCAAATCAAGACGTCAAGATTGACGAAAATATTATACAACAAGATACGTGTACAAACAAATCGAATACAATAATATATTCGAAAAATTCTATAGAACATAGAAAAGATAATATTGTTCATTTAATTACAACAGAAAAAAAGCCATTAGATGAATTAACAGATAGATATCTCGTACAAAATAATATAAAAATAAATAATGAATTAAAAGACAATGAAATCGAAATAATAAATTTTAAAAAAAGAAAAATTTTTATTATGTGCTTAAATATTGAAGAATCATTTATTTTAATAAAAGAAGAATTAATAAATAATTTTAATACATTAAAAAATCTGTTAATTAAAAATAAATGTAATATGTTCAGCATTTCAAAGAATATTAAAATTTTAAACATAACTTGGAACGAAATTGAAGAAATTTTATATGATATTTTTAAAGATATAGATATTAAAATTATTATTTGTTTAAATAATACAGAATATGTGAAAATTGATAACAGAGAAAAAATTTTTGATTTATATCATTCTTCAAGTATAGGAGGTCATTCAGGAGTTAATAGAAATTATAATAGAATTAAAAATAAATACTTTTGGGAAAATTTAAAAACCGATATACAAAATCGAATAAAAAATTGCGAAACATGTCAAAAAAATAAATTAAAAAGAATTAAAACTAAACAACCAATGATCATAACAGATACCCCAGAAAAAACATTCGATAAAATTTCTTTAGATATAGTAGGACCTTTAAATATTACTAAAAATAATAATAAATATATACTAACAATGCAAGATCAATTATCGGAATTTGTTATAGCTGTTGTACTTAAAGATCAAACAGCAGAGTCTATAGCTGAAGCATTCATAAAAAAATTCTTTTGCATTTTCGGTTCACCAAAAATAGTTCTTACCGACAAGGGTGCAAATTTTACAGGTAAATTAATAAAAGCGATTTCAAAAAGACTTAAATTTAAAAAAATTGAGACAACCGCATTTCACCCACAATCTAACGGCGCGTTAGAAAGGGCTCATCATCCCTTATGCGAATATTTGAAAAATTTCGCAGATAAGAAAATCGAATGGGATAATTGGCTTGAACTTGCACAATTTAATTATAATACAAGCGTTCATTCAAGTCATAAATTCACACCACATGAATTAGTTTTCGCCTACCCAGCTAGATTACCATCTAGCGAACCTTTGAAACAATCAGAAAAATTACCAACTTTTAATGATTATATAGAAAAGTTATTAACAAACATAAAAGATATTACAAAAATAGCTCGAGAAAATTTAATATCATCAAAGGAAAAATCTAAACTATACTATGACAGATCTATAAATCCTGTACATTTTAACATTGGCGATGAAGTCTGGTTTATAAAAGAACCAAAGCTAGGAAAATTAGAGAAAAATCATAATTTGGGACTCTTTGAGGTATTAAAAATTCACGAAAATAGCAATATCACTATAAATTATAAGGGTGGTCCAAAACTAGTTCATGCTAATAAATTAATTTTGCATAAACGTAAAAATTAATATTATTTTCTATTTTCAGAACTTTTTATCCTCTATATAAACATAAGAAAAATGTTGTTTATCATATTTATCTTCTTATCTCTTATCAAGAGTAATTCTGCAATCATCGGTTTTAACTGTGAATCTACAGATCCAATTATTAATACATACTCTTTACTAGATACGGGCGAATGTGATTTTCAAAAAGAAAATGTTACTATAAGTAATGCAACAATAGAATTACTACAAATTGCAGAATTTAAATCTATAAAAATCATGCAGTGTAAAATAGAAATACAGAGAACAGTATTTCACTGTGGAATGTTCAGCCATTTGGGTACTACAGCTCATGCCTTACAAGAGTATCTTTACGAAATCAGCCATGAAGAATGCAAATTTATACATGAAACAGGAATATTTAAATATGATAATATTCATACAATAGCAGATTTAAAAATAAATTTAACAAGATTTGTAGGAATAGATTTCGCTGGTTCAGTTAAGGATAAAACATGCAAAGGAGCATCTTACACGGATAATTTTGGTTCCTGGGATTACGTACTCGTCCAAGGCCTCATAAGAATAACTCTACTAGAAGAATATGCTCAAGTAAGTTTAAAAAACAATAAATTACGATTGAACTCAGGAACCATATGTAAATTTACGGATGAACACTGCATCGATTCACAAGCAGGCTATACTTTTTGAAAACATTTACCTGCAGAGGAGGGTATTAAAAGAGAATACGAAACCTTATATAGAGGCCCCGCAAAAATAATAAATTCAGCCAATCAAAATCGTATTTATACTGTAAATTCTATTGAGACAACATTTTCATTATCAGCGTTAAATAATATTAACATTTGTAATAGGATATTAACAAAAACTGAACATCCTAAATGATTTATCTTAGACCTTTCATATAATAAATTATTATTTGACAATAATGAAATGAGGAAAGAAGTAACGAACTTGGATATATTTACTTACGTGAATTCTAAATTTGTATATATAGAAAAACATTTTAGGGCTGATCTTAAAGATTTATACTTTAATATCTTAAAAGAAAACGCGAAATTGAGAAAAAAATAATACGCGAATCTCTATCCCTTGCATCCATGGCTCCCGATGAATTTGCCTATAATATCATGCAAAAACCTGGGTATATAGCTAAACTTGCTGGAGAAGTAGTACATGTAATAAAATGTACACCAGTAGACGTACAATTAAAACACACAAACGAGTGTTATATTCAACTTCCTGTAACAACAAAAAATGAGACATGGTTTTTAACACCGAAAACACATATTTTATTGAAATCAGGTTCTGAAATAAATTGTAATTCAATCATTCCACAATATTATAAAATTGGGGAAGATTGGATAAATCTTTTACCGAAACCAAGGACAACAAAAAATATTGTAAAAATTTTAAGACCAAATACTCAAACTTCATGGATGCCAAAAAAAATAACATCACTGGCAACGAATGGCATTTACTCTCAAGAAGATTTACAGGAACTACAACAACATATAATGTTCCCTTTCGAAAAAGCAGCTTTATTAAATGCTATAGCGAGAGGAATTCAGGGTAAAGAAAATTCAAGAGGAGATTTATTAAGTAATTTTCTAACAGAAAATACTTTATCAAATATAGCAGAAAACACCTGGAAAAAATTCATAAATAAACTGACAACATTCGGGTCAGTAAGTTCAGCTATAATAATGATTTTAATCATTCTTCATATAATTAAATTAATTATGGATACTATTATAAGAGGATATACTCTTCATACAATATACGGCTGGTCCATACATTTATTAGGAGCCATTTTTAACTCCATTACGCATTTAATAATTATATTAAATAATAATCAAATGAAAAAAATACCAAGATATGAAGGAATAGAATTGAAGGAAATGAAAATAGAAAAGCCAGTCATATCAGAACCCATGGTTTTACAATCTCCTTTGCCTCGACCAACGCCTCCACCATTACCAAATAAATCACCCTATATAACACTACCTTCCACAAGTACATCTACTCCTCCTAAACAAGCATCTCAAGAACCAAAAGAGATTCGATTATTCAGTATTAGTCGTAATTAGTTTAAAAAAAAAAAAAATATATATATATATAGTAATAAATTTCATAATTTAAAAAATATAAAATCAGCCCATAAATGTCGTTCTATTAAATAAGCATTATCATATATATAATCAAATACATATAAATATAGCTGATAATAATTATTTGTTAGTTATATAAAAACAATTAGTAAAACTTTTTAATTATGATTCGAAATAGATTACATATACATAATATTCAAATATAATAAAAATTATGCATATTTCATTGTGTTCTGTTACATAAAAGAATGAATGACACTATGCGCGTGTGTCATTCACCTAAATGCGTAAATATCAAATGACATCGTAAGCATATTTGATCTAACAATAAAAAAAAACAACACGTGATGGATACACATCTATAGTAAAGCGATTATAAATTTTTAATTATTATATAATATATAATATAGCGTATTCAATATTTAATTATTTTTACAAGTGTCAATAAATATCTTAAAAGTTTCTTATATTCGACTCGAGTCTTATTTCAAATCGTGCCTATATCTATTCTTTGCCTGTCTGTATCCAGCCTTCATCTACTTGAATCAATCAAGGTAAGAATATTCAATTTATATATTCTCTATTCAAATACTCTAAATAAATATCCTTCAATATATTTCAATTGTGAGAAACGGTTTACTCAATTAAATATTGGTGGAGTTCAATTCACCACTAGATTATACATATATTTACCTTTCATAATTATAATTTAATTATTAATTCAATTATTCCAAATTAATTCAAATTCATATTTAAAATCTTACAAAAATATTCAACATAAAAAAATCTTACATTTTCATTTAGTCCTGGTGAAAGCCAGGACTTAACAGTAGATAAAGTTCTGTGTTACCTTGAAATTATAATTAAAAAACGTAATTCATCTTTGAAAATATGTTTTTATCTTCTAATATGAAACTTTGAGCTTTTTCTCTGCGCATCTTTTCTCTGTTGTGAACTTTGTAATTTACTATTTTATAGTATTCAATGGAATTTTTAAGTTGGTTTTGAAGTATAATTTCAAGTATTCTGAAAATCATTTAATTTTTTCTAGTTATTAAATTTTTTGGATTAACATTAATTACCTAGTTTCATAGATGTACCTCAAAAAGACTATCCTCTAAAGTGAGTAACACGGTTTTTTTCTTTTATTATAATATGTTAAAATTCAGAAAAAATGTATTTTATACGTGTGCCTGTAATTTTTTTTTTCTAATTTATTGTAGGTGAAATTTTAACACTATGGAGAATTTACTCACATATATGTTTTAAATATATTATGAAATGTTTTAATGCAATATTTCTAATATATTTCAAGAAACATTTCATTAAATATTGTCGAAAGTTTTCGTGAAATTTAATTATGAATTTTGTAAAATTTTATTGCAAAATCTAATAAATAATTTTAAAACTTTACACGAAATGTTTTTTGAAACATTACATATAAGGTTTTCATTTGTTATAATTTATGTCAAATAGACAAAAAAGCAAGGAAAAAAATTTAAAACATGTTTTTTTACTATATAGTATCATTACTAATATGCTATGTATTTCTATATTTCATCAATATTTTATATAAATATATAGATAAACATAAAATGTTATAAACATTCATCAAAGTTAAAAATACTTTTTTATAAACGTTTTTTCTTGATATATTGGGTAAAAATAGTTATATTTAAATCACAATTAAAAAATAAAATTAATTAAAATATTAAACAATGTAAATTAATTAACTGCTTATATTTAAAAAAATGAAAATATATAAGATGTGATGTAGTTTTTAATGTAATAAAGCATATAATTAAAAATCAAGTACAAAATATTGATATTGTTAGATGAGATCAAAGAAAATATATATTTCAAAAGAATGATAAATGATAAATAATGTTTTTTGAAACATTACATATAAGGTTCTTATTTGTTATAATTTATGTCAAATAGACAAAAAACTAAGAAAAAAAATTAAAACATTAAAAATTTAAAATTAGAATAACCAGAAGATTGGAAACAAATTACAGATGTAAGATGTATAAAAATATATTTCAAATTTTCAAAAAATATAATTATTTGAAAATAGAATTCATATAGTTTTCTTAGATTTTAAGACAGCCTTTGATACATAGGGTAAGAAAAGTTACATTTAAATCACATTTAAAAAAATAAAATTAATCAAAATATTAAACAATGTAAATTAATTAACTGCTTATATTTAAAAAAAAAAATGAAAATATATAAGATGTGATGTAGTTTTTAATGTAATAAAGCATATAATTAAAAATCGAGTACAAAATATTGATATTGTTAGATGAGATCAAAGAAAATATATATTTCAAAAGAATGATAAATGAGATCAAAGAAAATATATATTTCAAAAGAATGATAAATGATTAATAATTTTTGTTTGAAACATTACATATAAGGTTTTCATTTGTTATAATTTATGTCAAATAGACAAAAAAAGTGGAACAAAATTTATAACATGTTTTTTGGCTATATAGTAGCATTACTAATATGCTATGTATTTCTATATCTATATTTATCAATGTTTTCATTAAAATATATAGATAAACATAAAATGTTATAAACATTCATCAAAGTTAAAAATACTTTTTTATAAACGTTTTTTCTTTATTGATATTATGTATTTTAAAAAAACGTTGCTTAGTACTTTAGTGCAATACTTTTTCATAGAACATATTAAGTTTGATAAATTATATTTTATTTTTTTAAATGTGATAAAAATACTTCAAAAACGTAATTGTATAGAAGGTTTCCTGTTTTTATAAAAATATATGTCAATAGGCAATATGACATGATATGAAAGTTTTATAATTAATTATTAAGGGGATGTAAAACGGACACTACACCTGTACTCATAAATTTGGCCTATCTTTTCATTATATTGCAAAATTTGAGGAAAAGAAATGCTTTAGCTTGTAGTATTCACCATGAAGATTATTCAGTTAAATTTTCAAATAAATTCATTCATTAGTTTTTCAGAATCTTGGGTTCCAATTTTATATATTAAAATTTTTAGACTTTGTACAAGAAATCTAAAATTCTAAGAAATTAATGAATGAATTTATTTCAAAATTTAACTGAATAATCTTTATGGTACATACTACAAGCTAAAGTATTTATTTTCTTAAAATTTTGTAATAAAATAAAAAGATAGTAAATATTTATGAGTACAGGTGTAGTATCCATTTTACATCTCCTTAATAATTGATATTATTAAATGAGATCAAAGAAAATATATATTTCAAAAGAATAATAAATATTTTAAAAAGACTTAAAGTAGAATTACCAGCAGATTGGAATCAAATTACAGATGTAATATGCATAAAAATATATTTCAAATTTTCAAGAAATATAATTATTCGGAAATAAAATTCATATAGTTTTCTTAGATTTTAAGATAGCCTTTGATGCATTGGGTAAGAATAGTTACATTTAAATCACATTAAAAAAATTAAATTAATTAAAATATTCAACAATGTAAACTAATTAACTGCTTATATTTAAAAAAAAATGAAAATATATAAGATGTGATGTAGTTTTTAGTGTAATAAAGCATATAATTAAAAATCTATATAAAATTTATTCAGCGATAACAAACAATCGCTTCAGCGACAATAATAAATTTGTAAGCTTTTTTAGCGACAATGAAGATGAATTTGTAAGCTTCTTTTAGCGACAACAAACAATAAATTTGTATGCTTACACTGAGAGAAAATTCATGCTAATAGAGCATGCGAACTGCCATCTATGCGAGCATATAAAACATTGATACAAATATGACAGGCCGTGAGAAGCTCTATTAGTATTGGATTACCTTATACTAAAAAAGATGGTATGGAGAGTAACTAAAGCATGAACGGCATTCACTGATGACTCGCGTGGTATACTTCGATGACTCCCCACTCTCATATCCTTTGTTTGCTTGAGTCGCCTCCTCTTTTGGGTGGCGACGCGAGCAAACACGGCTGGTCTATACCCAAAATTATGTTGCAAATTTCTTTAACGTATTTTCGTAGCGTGAATCTTTTATTTCTTTTCTTTTTTTATGAAGGGAGATACGTTATAAATATAACCTGTTAAACTTTTTAACTTTAAATAATTAATTTTTAACTTAAAATTTAATTATTTTAAACCGCTGGGTGGCAGATGAGCATGTACGATTTTACGCCAAAGATATTTCGGAGTAGCGTTGGTCTAGTGCGTAACGTTCACGCTTTTCCTTTTGAGTACGCGAGTTCAACTCTCGGCTAGGGTCACTTTTTTTTAATTTTTTTTTATTGTTTTAATATTTTTATTCCTTTTTATATTTATTTTTTTTAGATTTTGTATTTTTTTAATAATTTTAAAATTTAATTTTTCACAAGTACGCTTGTTTTTTCAATGAAAATTTTTAAAAATAAATTATTCTTTATAGGTAGTAATTACAAATATTGATAAATAAATAATAGTGATGTTTATTTTATAATAGTGATGTTTATTTATAATAGTATAGTTTAATTTATTTATAATTTAGTTTATAAAATTTACAATAAATTACAATAAATAAATAAAACTGAGTTATTATTATTTATCTTATAATATATATTGTATATTGAAATATGTTTATAAAGACAAAATTGAACTATAGTATTGTAAATATCACTATTATTTATTTATTAATATTTTAAATTAAAAACGAGCATATTTTAAGTAACTTGTGAAAAAATAGATTTTAAAATTAATAAAAAAATAGAAAATAAAAAAAATATAAATAAAAAAAAGCAATAAAAACTATTGAAATAATAAAAAAAAAGTTTAAAAAAAGTGGTTCTAACCAAGAGTTGAACTCGCGTACTCAAAAGGAAAAGCGCAAACGTTACGCACTAGACCAACGCTACTTCGAAATATCTCTGGCGTAAAATCGTACATGCTTATCTGCCCCCCAGCGGTTTAAAATAATTAAATTTTAAGTTAAAAATAAATTATTTAAAGTTAAAAAGTTTAACAGGTTATATTTATAACGTATCTCCCTTCATAAAAAAAGAAAAGAAATAAAAGATTCACGCTACGAAAATACGTTAACGAAATTTGCAACATGATTTTGGATATAGGCCAGCCGTGTTTGCTCGCGTCGCCACCCAAAAGAGGAGGCGACTTGAGCAATAGAAGAATGCCATAGTTAGCAGTAAAGAAAGAATAGTGGACAAGCCACGTTTACTTCCTTCACGTCCCATGAGAGGATACAGCGCTAGCTATCGAAGGATATTAGAGTGGGGAGCTACTAAAGCATGTAAACAAACAGTTTTTGGATAGCACAAACCTCGTAAGAGTAGATGGCGCTGTTATTAAAGCATAGGATATTACTTACTAACTTTGGATACGTAGACTACATGCTCTATTGGCATGAATTTTCTCTCAGTGTATATGAGATTTTTTTGGTGACAACAAACAATAAATCTGTACGCTTCAGCGATAGTAAAAAATGAATTTGTAATCTGTTTTAGCGACAATAAACAATAAATCTATACGCTTTTTTCAACAACAATGAGATATAAATTTGTAAGTTTCTTTTAGCGATTATGACACATAAATTTGTAAGCTTTTTTTAGCAACATTAAACAATAAATTTATATGCATGTTTGAAATTTTTTTAGCGACAACAAACAATCGCTTCAGCGACAATAATAAATGAATTTGTAATCATTTTTAACGACAGTAAACAATAAATTTATACGCTTTTTTCAACGACAATGAGATATAAATTTATAAGTTTCTTTTAATTATTATAAAAAATAAATTTGTAAGCTTTTTTTAGCGACAATAAACAATAAATTTATATACTTGTATAAAATTTATTTAGCGATAACAAACAATCGCTTCAGCGACAATAATAAATTTGTAAGCTTTTTTAGCGACAGTAAAGATGAATTTGTAAGCTTCTTTTAGCGATAACAACCAATAAATTTGTATGCTTATATTAGATTTTTTTGGTGACAGTAAACAATAAATTTGTACGCTTTTTTCAACGACAATGAGATATAAATTTATAAGTTTCTTTTAGTGATTATAAAAAATAAATTTGTAAGCTTTTTTTAACGACAATAAACAAAAAATTACATGTTTGTATAAAGACAATAATAAATTTGTAAGCTTTTTTTAGCGACAATAAAGATGAATTTGTAAGCTTCTTTTAGCGACAATGAAGATGAATTTGTAAGCTTCTTTTAGCGACAACAAAAATGCTTTTTATAAGCTTTTAATGCAGCCATATATTTTTATGCTGATCTCAAGCCCAAAAATCTTTTATTAAGATAAATATGTAAATATCTTATTTCTAATTTAAAAAAAAAAAATGTTTTATTTAAATACAATTGTTAATAAAGTACCTATGGATATTAAGCTAAATTCATTTTGTAATTCATAGTTTACTATTGTAATCAATAAATTTTTTCAATAATAAAAATAAAGATACAATATATAGAAATAAAAATATTATATATTTATCTAAATAAAGATAATCCAGAGAGGAAGCTTTGTACTATCAATTAATTATGTTTGCAATTATATTAATAAAATAATAATAATAATTTTTTTTTTTCATTTTTGAAATTCAATATTAGAATACGAAAAAAGTTTATATTATTAAATAGTTACAGTTACAATCATAATAATAAAATATTACTAATTATAATAATATTTAATTACTTATAATTGTTATTATAATAATAGAATATTATAAATAATAAGAATATTTTTTTATTACTAATTACTTAATCATAATATCATAGTGGGAGGGAGGGCATAATGATGGGGGCTATAAAAAGTGAGGGGGGCTAAGGGGGGGCTAAAAAAATTGAGAGGGGCAAGGGGGGCTGAGGAAAGGGCTAAGTTACGTTAATTTTGGAATAGCCATTTATAAGAGGATTCACAACGTAATTTTAGGGGGGGCTATGCCGACAGACATTTGAGGGGGGCTGATGGAGGGCTACAAAAATTGAGGGGGGCGAGGGGGGCTGAGGGGGTCCTAAGTTACGTTAATTTTGGAATAGTTATTTATAAGAGGAATTACAACGTATTTGAAGAAGGCGAATTGAGGGGGGCTACAAAAATTAAGGGGGGGCGAGGGGGGCTGAGGGGGGGCCTAAGTTACGTTAATTTTGGAATAGCCATTTATAAGAGGAATTACAACGTAATTTGAGGGGGGGCTATGCCGACAGACATTTGAGAGGGGGCTGAGGGGGGAGGTCGGTTGAATCTTGTCTTACGACTATATATAGATATATATATATCTGCATGATGTGAATAATTTCATGATACTTTTTATTAGCTCATGTTGTAGCAAAATCATAATGAACCGCTTCCGTGGCCTGTTCGCTGTAAAAACCTAGGCCTCGATTTTCTTCAATATAATTTTTCACATGGAAATTGTACTTTTGGTTTCTCTGAAATATCAAAAGTACATGCAGATTCTTTTAAAATGTTGATACACAGTATTTTCTAATCACAATTACTTCAAGTGCCATCTTTAAATAATTTAAAAATTTATCATTTGTCATAGTTTTTATCACTATAATGTTTTACAAAGAATCTTAATTTTAACACTATACTTACATTTTAATACAACTTTAAATTTTCCTAAATATATTTAAAATAACATTTGCTTATAATATGTAAATAATTCATAATTCTATTTAAAAACGGTATTCTAGAAATTAATATCATAAATTATCAATAACATAATTTTATTTACAAAAAAAAAAATTTGAATAAATAATAAAGTGCTCAGTCTTTAATTCTGGTTTTTGTTGAAATTTGATCCTAAATGTGCCTAGAATCATATACAGAAGGAAAATCTGAGGTGCAAAAACTTCATGGTCAAATTTACTCGAGGACCGCCGTGTAACATCATTTGAATGTGTAATATCTTTAGGTCGCATTCTCGTTAAATGATATATATAACGAGAATACAACTATTATTGTATGTTGTAAGTAATTTCGGTGAAATATCAAGCGACTAGTAATGGCTACGTAGACTAAATTGTATACACATTTTATTTTTTAGTATGCAATTCAAACGTTCACAGATGGATGCTTTCAGATTACTGTCTGTAGAATACAAATTAATACCATGATACTTCATGAGATTCTTAAATGAAGAGTTGTAGAATTCTTTGCCTCGATCGGTATGCAGATTTTTTGGTATACGACCTTTATGGAATACAGGTTTCATTGCTGCAGTAACATCTTCACTAGTTTTACGTTTTATTGGTACAGCCCATGCATACTTTGAGAAAATATCGATAACAGTGAGCAAGTACTTATAACCACTATTTTCTCGAGCATAAGGCTGCATATCAAACAAATCGGCTTGCCAGGTCTCATCCAAGCCGCGTATTATAAATTTACAAAGTGGATAATTACGTCAAGCAGGCTTATGCAGCTCTTTCACAATTTTTTTGTGCTTTATGATGGTAAACTTAATAATAATTATATTCTCGCAATTTCTGTTTTATACTCTGAACATCTGTCAGGATTTTAGCATCTTGAAGTATTTTGGCAAGATAAATAGTTAACTCATATACTTCATGGATGTTTATATCAACTTTTTTTATTTTCTCATCATATTCATCAATAAATTCTTGGATGTATACATCAAAATTGTTTTAATTTTCTCATCATATTCGTCCCTTAACTCTTGTATTCCTCATTCTAATGCATCGAAATTTTCTCATTAGTCCCCAGTGATTGCGTAGATGTTTCAAACTTCAGATGCAACCACACTTTGTAAAATTTGTAAATTAACTGCATCATTCGATTGCTGAGGTATAGCAACATTGTATAATCTCTTATTTTTAATATCATACTGTCCATCTTCTGTAATTTTATACTTAACACCTGGAGGACATCCGAATACGTCAACATTCATCTTGAGACTGACTAAGGAAACAGAAGTACTTTTCAATAAATAACGTTGGCTTTGCATAGCTATTCGATTACACAGGCACACAAAAAAAAAGTTATGGTTCTGGGATGGAGACTATACTTATCGGAACCGAGAAGAAGCATTTCGATCATACTTCACTCGCGAATCTGATCTAGTGTATTGCACCGATGTACGAGGACTTATTAATGAGTTTAGAACAAATTTATACAAGCCAGACGAGTGAAGGTTATTCATCGATTCATCTAAGCGAAGCTTGAAGGCAGTTCTTCTTCACAATACGAACGAGTATGCTCCGTAACCATTAGCTCATTCAACTGTACTCAAAGAAGAATACTGTAACATCGAAAACGTTTTAAATAAAATAAAGTATAGTGAGCATGAATGGTTAATTTGCGGAGACCTGAAAATATTGTCAATGATACTAGGTCAACAATCAGGTTTAACTAAGTACCCATGCTATTTATGCATGTTCGACAGTCGAGATAGAGCAAAACACCATAATACAAAAGTGTGGCCAGCGAGACCATCACTTACTCCAGGTTCCAGCAATGTCATCAATCGTCCTCTTGTCGATTCTAGCAAAATCCTTTTACCGCCTTTACATATTAAATTAGGGCTGATGAAACAATTTGTTAAAGTTCTCGATGAAGAAGGGCAATACTTCAAATATTTAAAAACCATTTTTACAAATATAAGTCTGGTCAAATTGAAGGAAGGTATCTTTGATGGACCTCGAATTCGCAAAATGTTCAGGGACGAAGAATTCGTCACAAGTATGAATGATACCGAGAATGCAGCCTGGTTGAGTTTTAAAGATGTTGCAACAAAATTTCTTGGTATCAATAAAGATGAGAACCACAAGAGCATCGTAGAAAATATGGTACAAAATTTCAAAAAATTAGGTTGCTTAATGAATTTTAAACTCCATTTTTTGATTCGCACATTGATGAATTTCCACCAGTCCTAGGTGACTACAGTGAAGAGCATGGTGAAAGATTTCATCAGGATATGAAGGAATTCAAACGTAGATGGCAAGGAAAATGTAGCATAAACATGATAGCGGACTATTGCTGGATGTTAAAAAGAGAAGTACAACCTAATAAGAAAAAGAGACGTAGGAATCCTTTGCATAGTTCGTTGGAAGACAAGCGTATACGCAAGCGTAAGTCAATTTAGCTCTTGTGCAAATTGACTTTTGAGTACTATTTTGAGGTTATCTTCAAAATTAGACGGTCGACTCTTATTTTCCACAACAAATTCGGATTCAGCAGGCTAAAATACATAAAAATAAAGTGTTTTTGATGTGCTGGAAACAATTTTTATTTTTTCTTCTCATGTTTTTCTACAGAAACACGGTTTTTTGACAGTTTTTGAGGTTATGTTTAAAATTAGGCGGTCAACTCTCTTTTTCCATCACAAATTCGGATTCAGCAGGCCAAAATACATAAAAATAAACAATTTTTATTTTTTCTTCTCATGTTTTTCCACAGAAACATGGGTTTTTGACAGTTTTTTGAGGTTATGGTCAAAATGTGCGACCAACCCCCTATTTTTGACGCCGGATTTGGATTCAGCGGGGAAAAATACAAAAGAAAAGTATAGTCTCCATCCCTGAACCATAACTTTTTTTTTGTGGGCCTGTGTTATTGAATGAATCTTATCAGTATGACTTAAATTTCCAGCTTTTATCTCTGCTACTAATAGCTGTGAGCGATTAACCAATTTATTGGGGTCATCCTAGTGCACATAATCCATTTTTGTATAATTACGAACAATTTTCTAGCGTGATAAGAGACCCCTCCACAAAACGATTTCCTCTTTCAAGCTGGAGATTTATCAAAAAATAATTAGCTTATGTACTTCATGAATATTTGTATTAACTTTTATGTGACAACATAATTTTTAAATTTGTAACTATTTGGTTCGTGAAGTAATCCATCAGCATGGTAATTCTTTTTCTATATGCATTCGTAATTTAAACAATTTTTTGATAATTTCTCAAATCATCTTCCGTCATAAGTTTTTTATCTGGCTGTTTTCAAAACAATAACTCTGGTAAGTCTACACTTGTTGAATGTTGCATACCAAGTACAACCACATGATCTATACCGAAATTTATTGGTGAATCACCAATCATCATCATCCACCTACGCACTTTACGAACTCCATAGATATTATCTAGATATGATTTTTTATTTTTTCGGAGCATTCAAAGATATTTATTGTTAAGCAAATCCGTTTCGTTTCTATCATCACCATCGTCATCAGTTTCACTTTCTGCAGCTATCTCAAATCTTGTATCAGCTGGCCGTATTGTTTCCTCAACATTTTCATTTACAATTCGAAATATGCTCATCTTCAGAAGTGACTTATTCTCCAAAACTCGTTCATTTTCGGAGGAAGCATGCTCTGTTTTATCTTTTAATCTGAAATTTGAAAAATTTTTTTTAGATATGCTTAAAAGTTTCTTAAGTAGATCAACAACAGGTTTGAATGTTTCAATAAAAACCTTTTCGAAATCAGCTTCATCATGTTTCAGTAACTTATGTTTACGTTTGTTTGCTCTTTAGATTTTACAATCTGATAAAGAATATTTTTAAATATTCTCTAAAATATAACTCTTAATAAATAGACTCTTGAAAAATCCGACCTCATTGAGTATCGATTGATTGTTGGTCACAAAAGTGGCTGACCATCCATCGGTAGTCAAAGTTTCCGGTATAGGGGGTCTGACAGTCTAGCCTGATGTAATGTGTTAAGCGGGTACCGGTCTGGACTCCCTCCACTTCACCATATAAAAAAGGTTAATCATATAGAGGACAATATCCTTTATATATTAATCTTAAAAAAAGAAACGTTATATCTCTTAAATTAAAGGTTCTTTAGTCCTCTTTCAAATGCTGACTAGTTTTTTATGCTATGACAAATCGTTGAAAAGTAACAACGATTTTTCTGAAAAAAATTAGCTTTTTTACAGCTTGCTATATCTCATAAGCATTACACCGTATTAAAAAATTCTCGTTTTTAGTTAAAGAATAAATATATAAAATTTTATAGCTTGCAATAGAATTTTATTTTTTACACTTTTTGACTCTATTATAATTTTAGATTTTAAGAGCAGGCCGAACTATCTATCTTTATCTAATAGAGTTTTTCATCATTTATATAAATACCATTCGTTGTAGCAAGAAAAAATAGTAGCCCTCGCTAGATATTAATGTAATAAGTAAATTTTTTAATAACAAGAAAATGATTTCATTGCGTAGCTTTTGAATAATATGAGACCTACGAACAAACTAAAATATAATCTATCTTTTTTGGTAGGTCTCATATTATTCAAAAACTACGCAATAATATAATTTGATTATTAGTATAAAATTTACTTATTATACTACTGTCTAGCGCGGGCTACTATTTTTTTCGTGCTACAATGGATGGTGTTTATATAAATGATAAAAAACGCTATTAGACAAAGACAGAAAGTTCGGCCCCCTGTTAATAAAAAATCGACAAATATTCTATATGTAAGAAAAAAATATTTATCGCGGGCTATAAAATTTTATATACACTCTTCACTTAAACATTTTTTTTCTTTGATATGATTTTTGCTTTCTGATAGAGAAAGCATTGTATTAACAAAACAAATTTTTTTTTCTATTTTTTCATTAATTTTTAGTACATATTTGGACTCAGGAAGTCAAAAAAAGTGGTTTCCAGAAAATGTCTATATGTGTGTGTAGGTGTGTCTGTGTGTGCGTGCGTGCATGCGTGCGTGCGTGTGTGCGTGAGTGGCTGAGTGCGTGCGTGGGTGTGCGTGTGCGTGTGCGTGTGCGTGTGTGTGTGTGTGTATGAATTCAGTACTCCAATTAGATCTCAAAAAATACTCCATGAAATGAATACTTCAAATTTTGCATGCAATTTATTTTTTTGTCTGATTTGGCGAGAAGTTATTGAAAATTGGTTTTCTTATCGTAGTTTTTTTTAGAGCCATTTCAAAAATTTTAATAAAATTTTGAGTTTTTATTTTTTTTGTATTTTACGTAAACAACTCGAAGAATTTGCTTGAAAATTTGTTTGCAAGTTATTCCCTACTGTCTGAAGAAAACAAGCTTTGGAAAACTAATTTTCTCAGCGCAAATTTTGATTTTTTCAATATTTTTCTTTTATTTTACTTAAATTATTTGATGAATTTGCTTTGAAATTTGCATGAGAATTATTAGCATTTGTCAAAAGAGTATGCCTTTTAAAAACCGATATTACGAAAACAGTTTTAATTTTAGAAAATTTTTAAAATTTTGAAAAAAATTTTCATTTTCTATTTTTTTTCCATTTTATGTAAACTACTTGATAGATTTGCTTGAAAATTCGTATACAAGTTATTTGCTACTATCTTTATAAAACAAGCTTTGAAAAAATAATTTTGTCAGTGTAGTTCTTTGATCACTGCTTTTGATTTCTAATTCAACGCTTTCACTAACTCTTTTCTTACTTCTTCACTTCCTCTCTGTCTTTCTATCTTCGATTGATCCTTATTTTTAATCTATTCTTATCCATCTCTGACTCTTTCTTCCCATTTCCTAATCACTCTCTTACACTCACTAATTTTTCTTAAATAAAAATTATTTTTTTTTCATTAAAATCACATTTTAAAGAAGAAAATCAAATTACTCTAACTCAATGAGCTCCACGAGAAAGCATTGCGCTAAAAATCAGTTCTTTATCATCGAATAATATATTTTTTTTTCAACACGGGATGCAGCCTGTTCTTTTGTTTGTCAAAATTAATAGTTTAAAAAAAAATCAATCCTTTGATTACAAAAGAACAAATAATACGACTTGTTTTTAACAGTTGTAGAAATTGAAATTGAAGAAATTGAAAGTCGGTGGACTTCTACCATTTTTAATACCACTATTTGCTGGTTTGAATGCTACGGGACCATTAACAAGTGATGCATGAGTCAGAAGTTTGCAACGTTATTTTCAAACGAAAATGTGAATTTTCAAAAAATCACTAATTAAATATAATGACAAATTTGGCAGCTCACATTATGCTTCAGAAACGATAAAAAACTGATTAGAATGTGTAACAACCCTTAAATCCACTCCTAAAGAAATTCGTATACTTGGTTATTAGCGTTGATTAGCGTGCGATGATAATATCGCGAGGGGTTTCTCACTAAAATACTCATAAAAAAACTCTTCCGCACTCTCAAGCATTCTTTAGTTCTCATGCATACTCTCCAATACTCTTTTGGCGAACGCTTTAAGTAAATGAATACGAAAAAGTTTGAAAGAGATTTAATGAGTATGCAAGAGTAAGAATGAGTATTTGTAGAATACGAATGAATATTGAAAAATATGCAAGAGTACCAATGAGTATTCAAGAGTACGCAAGAGTACAAATAGAATTTTAGTAATATTGATTTTATTATTTTATTGATTTTGACGATAAGTCATTTTATATCATATTTGATAAATAGAACAGATCGTAATAGATCTTATTAATATAACGCTGAATTCTGAGTCTTTATCTAACAACCCATCTCTTTATTAATATTAGTTACGTTTACGTAAAAATTATTAATTATAACAAAGTTATAATTAAAAAAGAATGTACTTACATCAATTTATGAAATTTTCGTAGGTAAAACTTTTTCCGACTTTTTCTCAACAGGAGACAATAAAATTTTTCGTCAACTTTATGAAATATTATTACCTTTCAATGTAGTGAGGACAAATAACTGGTTTTTATAATATTTTTGTAAAATAGTAACTCTAAAGGTTATATTTTTTCATTTTGCCAATATTTAATTTTTCTCAACTGTTTAAATTCAACTTTATCCCTTGCATAGATCAACTTTTTAATCCATTTTTCACTAGTGATTAACTTTTGGTAATAAGAATATTTTTTGTTGGGAATGACATGTAATATACAACTTATTTTTTGCCATACATTATTTTTAATACTTAAATTTCTGATTTTATTTTCTGAAGAGTATTTATTTTTAAATAAAATAAATCGCAACATTTCTTGTTTAAAATTTCACGTAAAGCATACCTATATTTAGAAATAGTTAAATTTAAGCTACGAATAATTAATAGATTTTGCCATCGTGCATAAGAAAAAGTTACTTATTACGAGACTTATTATGCTATTATGTTTGGTATAAGCAATATTAAATACCTTATCAAAATTAAAAAAAAAATCTTATCGTGTTCAACCGGTAATATGTCAGTAAATAATTATATAAAATAAATAAAGTAATAGTGAAAACTATAAAAAATTGTAATCATAAAAAGATGTGTTTTTATTGGACTAAACTACTTTATTAAATATATAAAAATGCATTTTTATATATCTGTATATTTTATAATTTAAAAATAGCCCTAATAGAAATTTTGCTAACTAAAATGGTCGATTCATCAATTATTTTTTATTTAGTTTGATATTTACAATGTAGAAAATTAATTATTACTATTATTTTAATTATTTTAGAATATTACATAAAATATGTATATGAAATGTAACCAGTAACATACAAAATATTAATGTATCAGCTTATAATTCAAATTTCCTTTTTATTCACTATATTACAAGCGAATTAATAGCTGGATTTATTTTATTAAAAATTAATGTAATAATCACTTATTTTGAGTAAAATTTTTTTATAATGACATTCAATTTTAAAATAATTGAAATGTTACTTAAAATAATTTCTTACCTTATTTCACAATTTAATAATTAATTATTATTAATTAATTATTGATTGATTATTATCAACCTATTGAATCATCGACCGATCAAGCTATCGATAGATTCATATATCAACCCATTGATTTATCAACCCATCGACCAATTAATTCATAAATATAACAACCCAAAATAACATAGATTTATATTCAACTCAACTATTTATCAACTTATTGACCTATCATTTCATTAATCCAACGGTCCATCAACGAACCAATCAACTTTTTCCTCTTTAAACGTATTAATCTATCAATCCATTGACCCATACAATCGTCGACCCTTTGTATTTTCTTTATTAATTTCGTAATTTTGTAAATAATTAATTGCATTTTTATTATATATATAAAATTAAAAAAATCGATGTTTTAAGTTCTTTCTTTTAACACACACACACACACACACACACACACACACACACACACACACACACACACACACACACACACACACACACACACACACACACACACACACACACACACACACACACACACACACACACACACACACACACACACACACACACACACACACACAAAAATATATATATATATATATATATATATATATATATATATATGTATGTATATGTTAAAAAAAAGATCTTGAAACATCGATTTTTTAAATGAATACTCTATCTAAAATTTCCGTACTCCTTAATCTTTTGAATATTCAATAATTATTTTGAATATTCATCTTACTCTTTGCATACTCTCTGATTTTTCAAATACTCAACTTCCTCTTTGCATACTCTCTGCTTTTTTCAAATACTCATCTTACTCTTTGCATACTCTTTGATTTTTTCGAATACTCCTCTTACTCTTCGCATACTCTAATCAATTTTTAAACTCCAATACTCTTATAAAACTCTTGCGTACTCACAATACTCTTACAAAACTCTTACCATTCTTTGTAAGAGTATTTTAGTGAGAAGCCCCTCGTAATATCGTTTTTTGACAGTAAAAGATAATGTATGGAATAAAAAAAATCAATGAAGCCATCAATGACACATAAAATTTGTAAAAAAAAAATACAAACTACCCTAGCTATAGGGAATAAAAATCATAAAATGGAAAAAAATGTGTTTTTAATTTTGTTAAATGCATCTTGATAAAATTATATTAACAAAACTAGGTAAAACTTAGAATCAACTTCGAAATACTTTTTTTATGAAAAGCATGGTTTTCATCCCCATATAGCTAGGGTAGTCTTTGTTTCCGCAAGTCAGCGTTGATCGAAGTTATGTATTTTAAGTATATTTTATCATTGATATTGTTTAGTGACAATTAATTATTCAAAAGGTTGTTAAAAAAAAAAACGTTAATTTTTTGTAAAAAGTATGGTTACCATCCCCCAATAGCTTGGATAGTTTTCGTTTCTGCAAGTCAGCGTTGATTAGGGTTATGTATTTTGTAGTATATTTTAATATTCACATTGTTTCGTAAAAATAAATTTATGAAAAAGATGTTAAAAAAAATAAAAACGTAAATTTTTTGTGAAAAGTATGTTTTTTATCCCGTTATAGCTAGGGTGATTTCGTTTCCGCAAGTCGGCACTGATCGGGGGTATGTGATTTGAAGTATATTTTTATACTTACATCATTTTTTAACACTAAATTTATCAAAAGGTTGTTAAAAAAAATTAAAACATAAATTTTTTATGAAAAGCATGTTTTTCATCCACATATAGCTAGGGTAGTTTTCGTTTCCGCAAGTCAGCGTTGATTAGGGTTATGTATTTCGTAGTATATTTCAACATCTACATTGTATTGTAAAAAGAAATTTATCAAGAGGATGTTAAGGGAATAAATACGTAAATGTTTTGTGAAAAGTATGTTTTTCATCCCCTTATAGCTAGCGTAGTTTTCGTATTCGCAAGTCAGCATTTATCAGGGTTATATATTTTAAAATATATTTTAATATTTATATTGTTTGGTAACAATAAATTTATTAAAAGATTGTTAAAAAAAAAAACGTAATTTTCTTGTGAAAAGTATGATTTTTATCCCTTTATAGCTAGAGTAGTTTTCGATTTCGCAAGATACCGTTGATCAGGGTTATGTATTTTAAAGTATGTTTTGAAATTTATCAGAAAGGTTAAAAAAAAAAATTAAAACATTAAGTTTTTAGGAAAAGCATGGTTTTCATCCCCCTATAGCTAGGGTAGTTTTCGTTTCCGCAAGTCGGCGTTAATTATCAAAAGACTGTTAAAAAAAACGTTTATTTTTTGTAGAAAGTATGGTTTTTATCCCCCTATAGCTAGGGTAGTTTTTGTTCCCACATGTCAGCGTTGATTAGGGTTATGTAATTTAAAGTTTATTTTATTATTTACATTGTTTTGTAAAAATAAATTTATTAAAAGGATGTTAAAAAAAAATAAAAACGTAAGTTTTTTGTGAAAAGTATGTTTTTCATCCCCTTATAGCTAGCGTAGTTTTCGTATCCGCAAGTCAGCATCTATCAGGGTTATATATTTTGAAATATATTTTAATATTTATATTGTTTGGTAACAATAAATTTATCAAAAGGTTGTTATAAAAATAAAAACGTTAATTTTTTGTGTAAAGTATGTTTTTTATCTTCTTATAGCTAGGGTAGTTATCGTTTCTGCAAGTCAGCATTGATCAGGGTTATATATTTTAAAGTATATTTTGATATTTTATTTGTTTGGTAACAATCACTTTATCAAACGGTTGTTAAGAATAAAAACATAAATTTTTTGTGAAAATTATGTTTTTCATCCCCTCATAGCTAGGGTAGTTGTCGTTTCTGCAAGTCAGCGTTGATCAGGGTTATGTAATTTGAAGTATATTTTAATATTTACATCATTCTTTAACACTAAATTTATCAAAAGGTTGTTAAAAATAATAAAAACGTAAATTTTTTGTAAAAAGTATGGTTTTATGTGGAAATTTCTTGTGGGGGTAAATTTTCGGGGTATTTTGATATTATAATCGGTTTTTTTTATTATTTAATCACAATTTAAAGAATCCAAAGTATTTTTAATCCTAAAAATTGATTTTTTTAAAAATGATATTTTCGTCTGAAACTAATGTTGCAAATTTTAGACTCATAGCTATAGGGGGCTGAAAATCATAGAGTAGAGATAAAATATGAGTTTTTATTTTCTTCGAATACGTTTTCATCTATTCCTTGTCACAAGGCCATGTAAATATTTATAAATACTTTAAAATACATGATCCTGATCAGCGCCTACACGCGGAAATAAGAACTACTCTAGCTATAAGGCAATGAAAACCATGTTATTGAAAAAAAATGATATTTTTATTATTTTCAACAACCTTGTAGTAAATTTACTGTAACAAAACCAGGTAAATTTTTATTGTACTTCAAAATCCATGACCCTGATCATCGACGATTCGCGGGAATGGAAACTACTCTAGCTATAAAAGAATGAAAATGATAAAAATTAGTAAAATTATCAGTTTTTATTTTCTTTAAATAGCATTTGATGAATTTACTGTCACGCAATCAAATAAATATTTAAACTGACTCAAAAATACATGAACCTGATCAGCACCGACTCGCGGAAATAAGAACTACCCTAGCTATAAGAAGACGAAAACCATGCTGTTAAAAAAAACTACTGTATTTATTATTTTTAACAACCTTCTGATAAATGCATTGTCACAAAACCAGAAAAATATTAAAATTAACTCCAAAATACATGACCTTGATTATTACCAACTCGCGGAAATAAGAACTACCCTAGCTATAAGAGGATGAAAACCATGCTGTTCGGAAAAACTGATGTTTTTATTATTTTTAACAACCTTTTGATAAATTGATTGTACAAAACCAGGTGAATATTTATATATACTTCAAAATACATGACCCTGATCGGCGCCGACTCGTGGAAATAAGAACTACCCTAGCTATAAAAGGATTAAAACCATGCTGTTTAAAAAAGCTTGAGTTTTTATCATTTTTAACCACCTTTTGATAAATTCATTGCTACGAAACTAGGTGAATATTAAAATGTACTTCAAAATACATATCCCTGATCAGCGCAAATACGCGGAAATGAAAATTACCCTAACTATAACTTCTTATAAGAAGTTGAAAATCATAGAGAAGAGAAAAAATAAGTTTATATTTTTTTTAATATCTTCTGATAAATTTATTGTGACAAAATCATATATGTATTAAAAATAACTCAAAACTACATGACTTTGCTTTTCGCCGACTCGCGCAAATAAGAACTACTTTAGCTATAAGGAGCTGAAAACCATGCTGTTAAGAAAAAACTAATGTTATTATTATTTTTAACAATCTTTTGATAATTTCGTTATTACAAAACCAGATAAATTTTGAAAGTAACTCCAAAATACATGACCCTGATCTTTGACTCCATGATACATAAACTTAAGCAGCACCGACTCGCGAAAATAAGAACTACCCTAGCTATAAGGAGACGAAAACCATGCTGTTAAAAAAACTAATGTTTTTATTATTTTAACAATTTTCTGATAAATGCATTGGTACAAAACCAGAAAAATATTAAAATTAACTCTAAAATACATGACCCTAATTATTACCAACTTGCGGAAATAAGAACTACCCTAGCTATAAGAGGGTGAAAACCATACTGCTCGGAAAAAACTGATGTTTTTATTATTTTTAACAACCTTTTGATAAATTAATTGTACCAAACCAGGTGAATATTCAAATATACTTCAAAACACATGACCCATATCATCGTTGACTCGCGGAATTTAAAACTACCCTAGCTCTAAGGGGGTGAAAATGATAAAAATGAAAAAAATTATTAGTTTTTATTTTTTTTAAATAGCTTTTGATAAATTTATTGTTACGAAATTAGGTAAAAATTAAAATGTACTTTAAAATACATATCCCTGATCAGCACTATACGCGGAAATGAAAATTACCTTAGACGTAAGGGGTTGAAAATCATAGGTAAGAGAAAAAAAATGTGTTTTTAATTTTTTGAATACCTTATAATAAACTCATTGTCACAAAACCAGGTGAATATTTATATATATACTTCAAAATACATGACCCTGATCGGCGCCGACTCGTGGAAATAAGAACCTACCTATATAAAAAAGCTTAAGTTTTTATTGTTTTTAACTACCTTTTGATAAATTTATTGCTACAAAACGAGGTAAATATTAAAATATACTTCAAAATACATATCCCAGATCAGCGAAAATACGCAGAATTTAAAACTACCCTAGCTCTAAGGGGGTGAAAATGATAAAAATGAAAAAAATTATAAGTTTTTATTTTCTTTAAATAGCTTTTGATAAATTTATTGTTACGAAATTAGGTAAAAATTAAAATATACTTCAAAATACATATCCCTGATCAGCAATATACGCGGAAATGAAAATTACCCGAAAATAAAGGGGTTGAAAATCATAGGGAAGAGAGAAAAAATGTTTTTTTATTTTTTTGAATACCTTATAATAAACTCATTGTCACAAAACCAAGTGAATATTTATATATACTTCAAAATACATGAGCCTGATCGGCCCCGACTCGTAGAAATAAGAACTACCCTAGCTATGAGGGGATTAAAACCATGCTGTTTAAAAAAGCTTGAGTTTTTATGATTTTTAACCCTTTTGATGAATTTATTGCTACGAAACTAGGTAAATATTAAAATGTACTTCAAAATACATATCCCTGATCAGCAAAAATACAGGGAAATCAAAACTACCCTAGCTATAACTTCTTATAAGAAGTTGAAAATCATAGAGAAGAGAAAAAATATGTTTATATTTGAAGCGTATAGCTGCAAAAGTAGTTATCTGCAAAAAATTTTTTTCAAGAAATAACATTTTTTGCTGTACTTATACTTAAAAGTCAGTGTATTTTGCAATACACCATATTTTTTTCATTTCATAAAAAAAGACTATACCTATATTTTGGTCCCATATGATTTTTTCATGATAAATTTTAATGTTCTATATACGAAAATGCAATAAAAATGAATTCGGAAAAAATGGAGATGGCCACCTTTGCAGCTACACGCTTCATTTTTTTTTAATATCTTCTGATAAATTTATTGTGACAAAATCATATATATATATATATATTAAAATTAACTCAAAACTACATGACCTTTATTATCACCGACTAGCGCAAATAACAACTACTTTAGCTATAACGAGCTGAAAACCATGCTGTTAAGAAAAATATAATGTTATTATTATTTTTAACAATCTTTTGATAATTTCATTATTACAAAACTAGATAATTTTTTAAAGTAACTCCAAAATACATGACCCTGATGCACGCCGACTCGCGGAGATAAGAACTACCTTAGCTATAAATGAGTGGAAATGATAGAGATGAGAAAAATTATGAGTTTTTATTTTCTTTAAATACCTTTTAATAAATTTAGTATCACAAAACCAGATAAATATTAGAATCAATTTTAAAATACATGACCCTGATCAGTGCCGTTTCGCAAAAATGAGAACTACCCTAGCTATAACGGGATGAAAATCATGTTGTTAAAAAAGAACTCATGTTTTTATTATTTTTAACAACCTTTCAATAAATTCATTGTCATAAAACCAAGTAACTATTTGCATATACTTCAAAATATATGAACCTAATCAGCGCTGTCTCGCGAAAATAAAAACTTCCCCAGCTATAAGAGGTTGAAAATCATAGAAAAGTGAAAAAATATGACTTTTTATTTTTTTAAAGTACCTTTTGGATAAATTTATTTTTATAAAGCCAGGTTAATATTAAATTTTACTTCATGATATATAACCTTAAGCAGCGCCGACTTGCGAAAATGAAAACTACCCTAGCTATAAGGAGGTGACAATGATAGAAATGAGAAAATACATGACCCTGATCAGCGCTGACTCGCAGAAATAAGAACTACTCTAACTTTCATGGGATGAAAGTTACACTGAAAAAAGTTAGGGTAACAGTTGTACTAAATGCAAACGCGTAGCCATGTTGCGCATAACAAAGATCCTTGCTACGTTATTGGGAAAGCTGCTATCTCAAAAATTAAAGCTAGAGCGCGTACGATTAAGAGTGGAATCTAATACACTGATAAGATGAGAACTATACGCCATAGGCCATCTTCTTGCCTGAATTCTAACAGCAGACTTCTCAAAGGCCGGTACGTCGTCGCGTTCAAGTTGTTTATACATAAACTTGCTTAAACATGTATATCAACGGTCCTAAATTTTAAAACATACAGAGGAATGTGCGTTTCGTACAGCGATACTACGCTGCGGTAACGGAGAGTTTCCGTACTTTTTCAGTGTATGCTGTTAAAAAAAACTCATGTTTTTATTATTTTTTACTACCTTTTGATAAATATATCGTTACAAAACCAGCTGAATATCGAAATGTACTATAAAATACATGACCCTGATCAGCGATGACTCGCTTGAAAAAAACAACTCTATCTATAAGGGGATGGGAATCATGCTAATAAAAAAAACTAATGTTATTATTATTTTTTACAACTTTTTAATAAATTAAATGTTACAAAACCAGCTAAATATCAAATAATACTAGAAAATACATATTCCTGATCAGCACCATTGCGGAAAAATGAAAACTACCCTAGCTATAAGGATTGAAAAACATAAATTTAAAAAATATAAGTTTTTATTTATTTTATGTACATTTTGATAAATTTATCTCTATTCAGCCAGGTAAATATTGAAACTGACTCCAAAATACAGAACCTCGAGCAGCACCGACTCGCGAAAGTTAAAACTACTCTAGCTATAAGGGGGTGCAAATAATAAAAATGAGAAAAATTATTAGTTTTTATTTTCTCATAATTTTTTTCATTTCTATCATTTTCACCCCCTTATAGCTAGGGTAGTTTTCATTTCCACGAGTCAGCGCTGCTTAAGGGCATGACAGAGCTCGCTACCTTCTAAAATAATTCATTAATATTTTAATTCCAAGTTCACGAGTAAACGGTGCGTTAGATCGAGTTCTTTCATTACAGTAAGAAAATTTGTAATATTAAACTTGAGTGCGGACAACTTACAGAATATACCAAAATACCATACATAAAAAGTTATGAACAATTTTTCGAAAAATAGTATTTTGAGGTTAGGTTTATCGAGCTTGATATCTAATTTCCGTTCCAAGCTTTTAAAAAAATAACAAGTCCAAATGATTTTTTATTTTAACAAAAATTATTGTATTAATATGGCTTTAGTGCGGACAAGTCATTACGATTGTTTAAATTACGAATTTAAAAAGATATCAATAAAACAATAAAAGCAAAAATCGTGTCCAGCAGCTCCGACATCCCGTTAAGGTTATGTATTTCGGATCGATTTTAATATTTACCTGGCTTTATAAAAATAAATTTAAGAAAAGGTACTTAAATGAAATAAGAACTTATAGTTTTTCTCTTTTCTATGATCTTTAACCCCATATAGTTAGGGTAGTTTTCATTTTCACGAGTCAGTGCTAATCAGGGTCATGTATTTTGAAGTACATTCTAATATCCACCTTGTTTTTTAACTATAAATTTATTAAAAGGTTGTAAAAATATTAAAAACATTAGTTTTTCTTTCTCATAGAGAAAGCATTGTATCGATAAAAATAATTTTTTTCTATTTTTTCATTAATTTGTACATATTTAAACTCGGTGAGTCGAAAAAAGTGGTTTCCAGAAAATGTCTGTATGTATGTGTGTGTGTGTGTGTGTGTGGATGTATGAATTCAGTTAGTAAATTGTATCTCGAGAACTACTCAATGGATTTGCTTCTAATTTTGCATGGAATTTAGTTTTTTGACTAACTAGCTGGGAAGCTATTGATAATTGATTCTTCTAGCATAGTTTTCATTTTAGAGTTGCTTAAAAAAAAAAAAAATTTCGATTTTTCATTTTTTTGTTTTTTTTTGTTTACTATTCGATGAATTGACTTCAAAATTTGCACGGAAATTATTTGTGATTGCCCAAATAAAATAAATTTTAAAAAACAGATTTTCTTAGCTTAGTTTTAATTTTAGAACATTTTGAAATTTTTGAAAAAAATGTTTCTATTTATTAAGAAGGGGCCGAACTATCTGTCTTTGTCTAATAACGTTTTTCATCATTTATGTAAACACTATCCGGTATAACAAGAAAAAAATAGCAGCCCCCACTAGATATTAGTATAATTAGTAAATTTTGTAATAACAATCAAATTTTTTACCGCATAGTTTTTGACTAATTAGAGACCTACTAGCAATCTAGAATATAACCTATCTTTTTTTGGTAGGTCTCTAATTATTCAAAAACTACGCAGTGAAAAAATTTGGTTCTTATTACAAAATTTACTAATTATACTAATATCTAGCGGGGGCTGCTACTTTTTTCTTGTTATACCGGATAGTGTTTACATAAATGATGAAAAACGCTATTAGACAAAGACAGATAGTTCGGCCCCTTCTTAAGCCAATAAAATCTTAAAAACTACTCGATGTATTTACTTCAAATTTTCCATACAATTCAATTTTTCGATAAACTGGCGCGGAAGCTATTGAGAATTGGTTTTCTTAGCGTAGTTTTATTTTTAGAGTCATTTAAAAAATTTTAAAAAACTTTCGATTTCTCATTTTTTTTTTGTATTTTACGTAAACCACTCGAAGAATTTGTTTGAAAATTTGTATGAAACTTAATTTCGACTGCCAAAAGTAGAAGAACTTTTGAAAACTGATTTTCTAAGCGCACTTTTAATTTTAGAGTATTTTTAAAATTTGTTTAAAAATTTTTATTTTTAATTTTTTTCTATTTCACCTAAACCATCCGATAGATTTGCTCCAAAATTTAAATGCAAGTTATTCGCTACTGTCTGAAAAAAACAAGCTTTGGAAAACATATTTTCTCAGAGCAGTTTTAATTTTAGAGCATTTTGAAAATTAAAAAAAAATTTTTATTTTTCATTTATCTTCTATTTTGTGTAAACCATACTATAAATTTTCTCCAAAATTTTTGTACAATCAATTCGATATTGTCTGAAAAAAATAAGCTTTTAAAAACTAATTTTCTTAGAGTGGTTACAATTTTAGAGAATTTTAAAAATTAAAAAAAAAAAATTTCGATTTTTTATTTCTAATTTTTTTTATTTTACGTTAAGGCGACTTCGAAATTTAGGTCAGGTTTTATTTTTTAGTTTACAAATCCTGCTTTTAATACATGAAATTTTTTGGATTTTTTAATTTTCCACCATTTTTTGATAGCCACAGAATGGTGGAAAACTTACAAATCCAAGAAATTTTACAAACTTAAAGCGTGATTTGTAAACTACGAAATGAAAATTTAGCCTATCCTCCGTAGTCGCCTTAAGTACTTGATAGATTTGTTTTAAAATTTGCAGGGAAATCACTTACAACTGCCGAAAGAAGGGAAATTTTGAAAAATTGATTTTCATAGGGTAGTTTTAATTTTAAAGCATTTTTAAAATTTTGAAAAGAAAAGGTTATTTATTCAGCCAATTAGATCTCGAAAATTACTCGATGGATTTGCTTCAAATTTCGCATACTATCTATGTTTTTGTATACGTAGACGGGGAAGTCTACGTATACGTATATAAGTACATAGAGTAATTTTTTTTATAGAGCCATAAACATGAACTGTATTTATATATAAATATGATTGCATTTTATAAGGATTAGAAATTTTGTTGTCATCATTCTTTTTATTACTACATTATATCATTTTTTCAATAGAACCAATTTTTTTGTATTACTTGATGGTTTAAAATAAATTATAAATGTTGAAAAAGCAAACAGCTAGCATATATGTTCGAAATTTATAAAGTACAATATGAGTAAATATTAATGTTAGACAATTTTTTAATATTAAAATCACGTTTAAATAAATATCAAAAAATTAATGAAACTCAAAGAGCTCTATGAGAAAGCATTCCGCCAAAGCACTTGGCAGCATTTTTTTTAACAACATGGTTTTCATCCCCTTACAGCTAGGGTAATTTTAATTTTTCACGAGTCAGCGCTGATTAGGGTCATGTAATTTTTAATTGATTTTAATATTTATCTAGTTTTGTGACAATAAATTTATTAAAAGTATTTAAAGAAAATAAAAACTCATAATTTTTCTCATTCCTATCATTTTCCATCCCTTATAGCTATGGTAGTTTTCATTTCCGCAAATTAGCGCTGATCAAAGTTAAGTATTTTGAAGTACATTTTAATATTTACCTGGTATTGTAACAATGAATTCATCAAAAGATAGTTAAAAATAATAAAAACATAAGTTTTTTTTTAATAGCATGGTTTTCATCCCCTTATAGCTAGGGTGGTTTTTATTTCTGCGAGTTGGTGCTAATTAGGGTCAGGTATTCAGGTGTTAATTTTATAATACTCATCTGGTTTTGTAACAATAATTTTATCAAAAGGTACTTCAGAAAAATAAAAACTCACATATTTTCTCATTTTTATGATTTTCATCCCCTATGGCTAGCGTAGTTCGTATTTTTATTTTTTACAAATGTATGTGCCATTAATGGCTTGATTGATTTTTTTTATTCTTTACTTCATCTTTTATTTTCAAATGAAAAACGATATTATCATAGCACGCTATATAACCAAGTATACGAATTTCTTTAGGGGTGAATATAAGGGTTGTTATACATTCCAACCAGTTTTTTATCGTTTTAAAAGCATAATGTGAGCCACCAAATTTGTTGTTATATTCAAATAGTGATTTTTCGCAAATCCACATTTTCGTTTGAAAATGACGTTGGAAACTCCAGACTCATTCACAAATTACACAAAACAGTGCAATACTACGAAATATTATTTTCAAATTTAATTGAATCATATTTGAAAAGTAACTGAACAAATCTATCTTTAAAAAATTAAAGAAATACATTTTATTTTTCAGTTGACTTTATAATACGATGAGAAGCTTTGAAAAAATGCATTCTTTTTAGTAAATACTTTAAAATACTTACTTTTTTGGATTTTCTCATGATATTTTATTCTAAATATATGATAATTTTTTTGCATCAGGTTTTTTTTTAGATTCTCATTAAGTTTGATAACACATACCCGAGTAGAAACATAGTAAGGGCAACCGGCTTTGTAATTAGTGCCTTATCCGAATAGACTTAGGTTTAAGCAGGGGTCTGTCACCAGAGAAAAGTCGGGCTTAAAATACTAAAACCCTCACGTAAGGGCAGGTCGTATATCTCTATCCTTTTCTAGCCAAAAAATTCATTTTTCTGCAAAACTTAATAATTGTAGCAAAAAATAAGAAGAAAGCCCCATCTAGCATAACAAAAAGCAATATTTACTTTTACAAGGAAAAATTATTTTTATCGGTTCGTTTTTAAGAAAACTTTGAAAAACTGAATTGTCTATCCTAACCTCTATTTTCTAAGTTTTTCAAGGTTTTCTTCAAAACGAATCGATAAATATAATTTTTCCGCGTCAAAGAAAATATTGCTTTTTATGATACAAGATGGGGCCATCTCTTTATTTTTTGCTACAATTATTAGTTTTTGAAAAAAATTAATTCTTTGATTAGAAAAATACAGAGATATACGACCTGCTCTTAAGGTTAGACTGTACAATGCCTGTATAGCGCCGTTCAATTAAATTTTTTTACATTCGTGAAAAACACATCGATTATTATCTTATTTTTTTTTCTACAGTGATAATTTATGAATTTCATCCAAAATGAATAAGAGAAATTGTTTATTTAAATTTGAAACATACATTATTAAATTTCTACTCGGGTAGCGAATTTATGAGCAGTATATTAATTAAATTTTTTTTGTAATTATAAAAATTGAACCATTTTTTTTATAAATATTTTTTAACGCCAATGGTGTTTAACGTAATTTTTATTCTATGCGCTTTGATGAAGTTAAAAAAACTTTTTAAAAAATATGCCTTATTAAAGCACATCCCTTGATTCTTTTATTATTCTTTTACTCATTTTAAGTTAAATTTTTATTAAATCAATAAAAAATATAATAATTAATAAAAATATGTAATTTACATAACCATAATAAACCATTTAAACATATAATAAACAATTTGAAATTGATTTTTTAAGATACATTTCATAATTCTGTAATATTTTTTAATTGGAAGAGATGTTTCCCTTTATCTTTGATTTTCAATATTTTTCTCATAACGTTTCAGAGATTTAAAAGTCATATACATTTTGTTAATAGTCAGTTAGCTCCTCAAACAGCTATAATTTGTTGTTTATTAAAAAGGCGGATAATCTTATGAAACTTTAAATGGGCTTTTATTTCATATGTTATTACTGTAAATTTTCAGATAGTCTCGCCGATCATTTCTTTAAGGTAATCTCATTTGAAGTATGATCATTTTGGGTCTCAATAAACTATTAATTAATAAAATCAGTATTGTGTGTTTATTTAAAATTCATATAATTTCAGCTTGAAGAACCGATCAGCTCTTAATTATTAAAATACTAATTTGTATGACATCTTAAATTTTTTAAAGTAATTTTATTATAAAAAAGTAATTAGCAGAACTAGCAGTCTGATAAGATGCAAAATAGTTATTTTTCTAAAAGAATTTTCAATTTTTCTTAAATAATTAATCTCTGTCTAACTTAAATTTTAAAACTGTTTCTGTAATTTTTGAAAAATTGAGATTTTTCGTCTTTTATATTTTTTAACTGTTAGAATAAAATGTTATTTTTTAAAAATTAATTAAGTAGAATGTTCATGCCCATATATAAGTTTAGGAAATGTCTTTAACGAACAAAAATAATTCTACTATTCAAAGTTTGGTCAAAATTTTGTTTAGTAAGAATTGAAAATTATTACGTTCGTTGAAGAGAACTATCAATTTTTTTGTTTTGGAAATAAAAATTAATAATATTATAAAATTATGAGCAGGCCGGATTCGCTGTCCTTGTCTAATTGAGATTTTTGTTATTTACTCAAGTATTAATCGGTGTATCTGCAAAATGAAGGTTAAGCGCAATAAATATTCTTATCACAAATATTTATGCACAAGAAAAAAAAAATCTATCGGTTTGTTTTTGAGAAAAGTAAGGAACGCGAAAATATTATAAACATAAACTTTTACTTCGGCGTTCCTTACTTTTCTCAAAAACAAAGCGGTAGAATTTTTTTTTTTGTGCATAGATATTCATAATAATAATATCTATTGCGCTCAACCTTTGATTTGAAGATACAACGATCAATACTTGAGTAAATAACAAAAAACTTAATTTTTACTCGGTCGGTATCAGATTCTACTCCGGCCTGGACTTAATAAAAAAAAGATAAAAAAGTCCAATTTTCAAAAATAATAGCGATTTTCAATGTAATTTTTATTTAAAATGTGCTTTGATGAAGTTTAAATTCGTAAATAGTATATTTCGATAATAGTGCGTGAAAGTGATTTTTTCCTCGTGTGGTGGTTCGCGCCGGAGCGAAGCGAGGGTGAAAAGGTCACACGAGAAAGAAATCACTTTCTCGTACAAGTATCGAACTGTATTTTTCACACAACGTGTAAGAAGCTCAATTTTTGCATATTTCACTTTGTGAATCGTGTGGAAAATTGAACTTCGCACACGAATCACAAAGTGACACATGCGAAAATTGAGCTTTTTACACGTCGTGTCAAAAAATACAGTTCGATACTTGTGCGAGAAAGTGATTTCTTCCTCGTGTGACCTTTTCATCCTCGCTACGCTCGGGCGAAACCACCATACGAGAAAAAAATCTCTGACGCACTAGTATCGAAATATACTATATTTTATCAGGTACATTTATTATTTTACTTTTCTAAAATAAAATTGGATTTATTCTTATTTATTTTCTATTTTTATTAAATGAGTTAAAAATGTCATACATATATATACATTTAGAAAAGGTACTTTTTTTAAAGAACAAAAATAGCATATTTCGATACTAGTGCGTGAAAGTAATTTTTTCCTCCTGTGGCGGTTTGCGTTTGAGCGAAGCGAGGGTGAAAAGGTCACACGAGGAAGAAATCACTTTCTCGCACAAGTATCGAACTGTATTTTTTGACACAACCTGTAAGAAGCTCAATTTTCGCATCTGTCACTTTGTGAATCGTGTGCGAAATTGAGTTTCGCGGAAGGAATGTTAAAAAGGTTTTATTATTCGCAATTGAGTAAGAATGAAAAAACAAATATAATTTATAATAATTTTATTCAATCTTTAATATCATTTATTTAGCAGGAAAAAATTATAGAAGTAGCAACGTTTTTATTTCATATCAATATAAGTTATACAGCCATATATTATATTTTTTTATATTTTTGAAATAAAATAGAATTTAAGATGTTAAATAAATTTTTAATTTTATTTTTTCCACTATAAAAATTAATTATGAAAATATATAATATTTAAAAATAAAACAAAAAACAAAAAAAATAAGTGGAACATTGAGTTTGAACTTGGCAAAATTAGGATTAGAGCGAGATGCGTAGAAACTTGGTGACCACAGCCACTGCGTTAAATGGCGTAAAAAATTACATATGTTTATCGCCCCCCAAAAGATTTTATTTATTATTATTTGTTTGATAACCTTAAGGAGATGTAAAACGGACACTACACCTGTACTTATAAAATATTAACTTTCTTTTCACTTTATTGTTGAATTTGCAGGAAAGAAATGCATTAACTTGTAGTATGTCCTATGATGATTATTTAGTTAAATTTTAAAATAAATTTATTCATTAGTTTTTAAAATATTTGCATTTCTGCTACAAAATTGAAAAATTTTAATAAATAATATTGAAATCCGAAATTCTCAATAATTAATGAATTAATTTATTTGAAGATTAAACTGAATAATCTTCGTGATACGTACTATAAGCTAAAGCATTTTTTTACTGAAAATTTTGCAATAAAATGGAAAGATAGCCAATATTAATGAGTACAGGTGTAGTGTCCATTTTACATCTCCTTAACGATTTTTATTATTGAAAAGTATATTTATGTTTCAAATAAAAATATGTAGTTAATCAAAAAATTTTCAGGACGGTTAATCACATTGAAATAAAGGTATATCGTATCGCGGCGAAAACGAGCTAAAGTGGGTTTGCCGTAAGTTTACCTACGCTACTGGAAGTCGCGTGTTTTGTCTGATTGTCTCCTCCCCTCTCGCTTGCTTCTCTACCCGCGTGAACACTGAGAAAAAAATTTAGTTGGATTAAGTAAGGCTTAATTGAATCAATGAAATCCCTTAGGTGCGGGCGGTACATAAGATATTTTGTTACATTAATACAAATATTTGAATTGAGTCAAATAAATATTTCATTTTTTTAAATAAATATTTGATTCTACTAAACATCACAAATATATAAAAATAATATTTTGTATTTTCAAATAAATATTTGACTTACTAAATGTCGCGAAGATTGATTCAATAAAATTAATTCATTGTTTTTATAAAAAATGTTATCAATTAAAATGCCCATTTGTTTTTCTAATTGATTATTTCATTATATTAATATACATATTGAAATTAAATCAAATAATATTTTGTATTTTCAATTAAATATTTGACTTATTAAATGTGGCGAAGATTGATTCAATAAAATTAATTCATTGTTTTAATAAAAAAAATTATCAATTAAAATGTCCATTTATTTTTCTAATTAATTATTCCATCATATTAATGCTATATTGAAATTAAATTAGTTCAATATTTTATATTTTTAAATAAAAGTTTAATTTATTGAATATTTTAAATTTAATAAAATTTTAAGATTTAATATAATTAATTCATTGTCTTAACGAAAAATTCATTAATTATTCGGTTTCACAAATAAAATATTCCTTCAAAGTAAAGAAATATTTAATTAATTCGATTTATAGATATTTTAATCGAACAAATACTGTCTTTAATCAACAGTATTTGCTTTCAGTGATTTACATTTATTTATTAACATCAATGAATTGATGACTCTCATCAAAGGACAGGTGAATATAATTACATTTATTTATATGGTAAAGAATAACAATTATTAACATACTAACATTAGTATGCTTTATACAGTGATCGCACACGCAGTAAATCTAACATAAATTTCGCTCGCATTACAATTTACGTATTATCTTGAATTTTTTACTTCCTTATATATCAACTTAGAAGCCCTCTTACCGCTTGCGAAATCGAAAATTAACGACGCCACCAAGCGGTAGTATCATCAAACCATCGAACTAAATGATTTTGTTAAAACAATAAATGTTTCTTTTAGTTTAAATATGTGTTATTTAAATGAAATAAATTATGTAGATGAATCAAATAGTTGATTTACTTGATTTTAACAAGTATTGAATCAGATTTCTCTGTAATTTTTATTAACTTTAGTACATATTTTGCTAAGTTATTCACTTAGCAAGACACGTATTTAAAACATGAGTTTGTTTGAGTATAAAGGATGATAACTTATACAAAAAAATATTTTTCAAGAATATTAAATATTAATTTTAACATTATATTTCATTTGATTTAGTAAATATATTATTAAATAATAACTGCTTGTTTCAATAAATATTTCATTAAGATAATCAAATAATTATTTAATCGATCTGATAAAGAAATTAATTAATACAACAAAATATTTAATTTGGACATAAATAATAAAATATTTAATTGTTAAAAATAATAATTAATTCAATTAATCACCGATTTCATAGACGCAATATGATTAAATAATAAAAGTAATAAAATAATTTTATAGAACAAAATAAATCAAATATTTAAATCAATTAAAAATTTATTTAATTTAATGCATCCAATTAATTATAATATAGTAATGAAATTATTTGAGTGAAAGACAATGAGATATTTCATAGAATCAATCATATATTTCATAAAGAGAAAAAACGCATTCATCAAAGCAACTAAATATTGAATTAAAATGATTAGGTATTTCATTGGCCAGTGAAATAATTAAATATAAGTCATACAATATTTATTTAAAACAATGAAATATCTTATTGTTATTATTCAAAATTTATTGAAAGAATAAAACAATAATTTTGACATTATTAAATATTTCATTAATATAATTAAATATATTATTGAACAGTAAAGTAATTTAATAAAGGTGATATAATAATTAATTAAATCAATGTGATATATTCTTCTATTAATCAAAATTTGATAAAAATAATAGAATAAATACGTTAGAATTAGTAAACATTTTATTAAGATAATTAAATATATTATTAAACATCAAAGTAATTTAGTAGAAGTATTATAATATTTAATTGAAATAGTGAAATATATTCTTATGTCAATCAAAACTTGATAGAATTAATAAAATAAATATATTCGGTTTAATAAATATTTCATTGAGATAATCAAATATATTATTGAACATTAAGAGCAGGCCGGATTCGCTGTCCTTGTCTAATTGGCATTTTTGTTATTTACTCAAGTATTAATCGGTGTATCTGCAAATTGAAGGTTAAGCGCAATAGATATTATTATTACAAATATTTATGCACAAGAAAAAAAAAATCTATCGCTTTGTTTATGAGAAAAGTAAGGTACGCGAAAATATTATAAACATAATCTTTTACTTCGGCGTTCCTTACTTTTCTTAAAAACAAATCAGTAGATTTTTTTTTCTTGTGCATAGATATTCATAATAATAATATCTATTGCGATCAACCTTTATTTTGAAGATATACCGATTAATACTTGAGTAAATAACAAACAACTCAATTGTTACTCGGTCGGTATCAGGTTCTACTCCGGCCTGCTGTTAAAGTAATTTTATGCAAGTGTTAATATAATATTTAATTGAATCAATGAAATATATTCTTGTTTCAATAATAACTTGATAGAAATAATAGAATGAATATATTTGGTTTAATAAATATTTCATTAAGATAATCAAATATATTATTAAACATTAAAGTAATTCAATAGAAGTGTTAATACAATATTTAATTAAATCAGTGACATATATTCTTGATTCAATAACAATTTGATAGAAATAATGAAATAAATATATTTGGTTTAATAAATATTTCTTTAAAAAAAATTTAATATCTGATTTTACGTTACACGTTTCTTGACTTTAAAAAAATAATTTTTTGGTTTTCTTTTTGTGAATTTATTGAAATCGGATTTGTTGATTTTAAGGAACCTATTTTTTAAATTAATTGTAATTTTTATTGAAATGCTGATCAAATTTTATGTGTTATATACAACAAAATATTTTTTTTTATACAATCACATATATTATTAATTAAATGACAATGTTATTAACTTAGTGAAGCATTTATTAACAATATAAGCTTCTTTAACTTAATCGGATGACCGTTAATTCAAGCAAATATTATATTGATGATTGACCAATATTTTTTTATTGTTATTAAAGATTTTGTAAATTTAACAAACGATTTACAAAAATAAATATTTAATTATTGTAACAAAATATATAGATAATTTACAAACATATTCTATTGTTACAAATAAATATTTTATAAAATTTTATCAGCTGCCTTAATGAAATTGATTTGATTAAATCAATCAAATAATTTAACCGAAACAATAAATTTTTCTTTATATAAAGAAAAAATTTATTTTTTTCAACTTAGGTATCAATTTTTTTTATCCCAACTAAATATTTCAGTGATTTAATAACCTTGCATATTACTTCAATCAAAATTAATTTTTATCAACAAAATATTCAATAACTAAATTTATTTCATTGACTCAACTAAATTTTTTTCTCAGTGTAAAGACGTGGAGGGGCTTTGCGCGTATGGTTCCAGAAACGCCGCAAGGATCGTCATGATCGAATTTGGCACGTTTCATTAACACGGCATTGGCAATCTCTACTAATCTCTGCTTAAACAGAGTATATGCACTGAGAAAAAAATTTAGTTGAGTCAATGAAATAAATTTAGTTATTAAATATTTTGTTGATTAAAATTAATTTTGATTGAAGTAATATGCAAGGTTATTAAAAACTGAAATAATTAGTTGGGATAAAAAAATTGATTTTTAAGTTAAAAAACAATTATATTTTTTTAAAATAAAGAAAAATTTATAGTTTTGGTTAAATTATTTGATTGATTTAATAAAATAAATTTCAATAAGGCAGCTGATAAAATTTTATAAAATATTTATTTGTAACAATAGAATATGTTTGTAAATTATCTATATATTTTTTACAGTAATTAAATATTTATTTTAGTAAATCGTTTGTTAAATTAACAAAATCTTTTATAACAATAAAAAATATTGATCACTCATCAATATAATATTTGCTTGAATTAACGGTCATCCGATTAAGTTAAAGAAGCTTATATTGTAAATAAATGCTTCACTAAGTTAATAACATTGTCATTTAATTAATAATATAAGTGATTGTATAAAAAAAATATTTTGTTGTATATAACACATAAAATTTGATCAGCATTTCAATAAAAATTACAATTAATTTGAAGAAATAGGTTCCTTAAAATGAACAAATCCAACTTTAATGAATTTACAAAAAGAAACCAATAAATTATTTTTTTAAAGTCAAGAAAGTTGCAACGTAAAATCAGATATTAAATTTTTTTTAAAGATATATTTCTTAAACCAAATATATTTATTCTATTATTTCTATCAAGTTGTTATTGAAACAAAAATATATGTCACTGATTTAATTATATTTTATATTAACACTTCCATTAGATTACTTTAATGTTTAATAATATATTTGATTATCTTAATGAAACATTTATTAAGCCAAATATATTTATTTTATTATTTCTATCAAGTTGTTATTGAAATAAGAATATATTTCACTGATTTAATTAAATATTATATTAAGATATCCATAAAATTACTTTAATATACAATAATATATTTGATTATCTTAATGAAATATTTATTAAACCAAATATATTTATTTTATTATTTCTATCAAATTGTTATTAAATCAAGAATATATTTCACTAATTTAATTAAATATTGTATTAACACTTCTATTAAATTACTTTAATGTTTAATAATATATTTTGTTACGTCGTAACAACGATTCTTATTTTATTTTTATATATTTTTTGATTATAAGTAAATAATTTTATTATGCATATTTTACTCATATTATATACATGTATTTCATATTCATTCATTTGTATTTAGGCTTATATTTGGAATATTCCAAGTTGCAATGACCATATTTACTACAACATTTATTACATCTTTTATATTGTTAGAAATTTCTACTACAATAATCATAAAATCCAAAATAACAAAATTTTAAGCTCTGAATTTTATTTAATAAATGCTTTAAATTGCTACAGTTATAAAAGGAAAAGTATCTAAGCTTATGCAATATAACTTATCTTTCTTACAATATTCATACTTAGACATTCATAAAAATTTATTCTTATTTATTGTAAAGTACCGTTTGAATCATAAAAATTTTGTATTAATGTTCGAAAATAGACAAACTGCGGAATTTCCCAAATCTGTCTACACACTTAAACATACTCACAACAAATAATTGCAACGGTCATAACGGCTAAGCACTTTATGACATGTATTCATACTGAATTTCTGTTATGGCTAATCTTTAATTGCTCATTTATTACACATCCCAAAATACTCCCCTTTTACCTATATCCAAAAACACTTCATAAGGACACTACAAGGCAGAGACCCCACCCTCTTCCTTCATTTTCTTTAACCAATCATACGTAATGTAATAGTCATAGTTTTGTAATATCAAAGTGTTCTCTTAAAGAAATTTTCTGTATACATTCAGATCTCACCGAACTTCCAACAGAGCAACACTTACTCAAGAGTTGCTAACATATACATACTTTTAAGTCACGCGCAAATTCAAATTCATATGTAAATTGTCTGCGATAATATATTAAATAAATATATTATAAGTTTTAAAAATAGTGTTTGTGTCCATTTATTTTATTTTATTGAAACCGTTCTGTGCAATTTTAATTAGGCGCACAGAGAATACGACAAGGTAATCTACTGAGTCGCAACATTACATTTTGGTCCTTCGAGCCGGATACAGCACAAAGATTCATCAGCAATTTACTAAAATTCAAAAATTCACAAAAATCATAAAATTATTAGTGCGTGTGTGAAAAATTACATGTGGTGATTTCCATTTCATATCAATCAAGTTCCAACATACATCAACATTCAAATTACAAACTGCACCATTCATTGGGAAACATTAAATCATCAAACGTCAAACAACGTGCCTGATATTGAGTCTACAAGGCCGCAAACTACTGCTGAAACTCATACGTAAGTTCATTTTTGTATCACTGATTTCCCATATAATTCAATCCTAATTTCATTCCTTAAAAATGGAGAGTACTTTAAAACAATTAAAATTATCACGCGCAAGTCTAAAAAGACAAATGACAAATTTTTCTAAATACATTGAATCGGAAACTGCAATTGATTACGATGAAGTAACAGACCGGTACGAAAATATTAAAAATATTCTAGAAAAATTCGAGAAAATTCATATCGATATTTGCATGATTGAAGAGACTAAAGAACATGAAACGTACAGAGAGTCTTTCGAAAAATCTTACTACGAACTTTTACGAGATGTAAGAAAATATCTTAAACAAAATGCTCCTCCGGTTACAGAAACAAATACTGAAAGACCTAATAATTCTTCAATGAGTAATTTTCAATCAACAAACTACGAGCACATGAAACTACCAAAAATAGATTTGCCTTCCTTTAGTGGAGCATATGAAGCTTGGTCATGTTTTTATGACACCTTCAAAACTATGGTTCATGATGAACCCAAAATAGCTAAAATCATGAAATTCTGCTACTTACGCTCGTGTTTAAAGGGTGAAGCCGCGACGGTAATTCAATCACTAGAAACAAACGCAAATAATTATGATATCGCATGGTCTTTATTAATACAACGTTACGATAATAAACGCGTAATTGTTCATGCACACTTA
Organism: Anastatus disparis; assembly: GCA_017163975.1. Taxonomy (NCBI): domain Eukaryota; kingdom Metazoa; phylum Arthropoda; class Insecta; order Hymenoptera; family Eupelmidae; genus Anastatus; species Anastatus disparis. The sequence goes on along the minus strand of JAFFSR010000349.1, from coordinate 6,820,482 downwards.
AAAGCCTTGCTTGAGCAGCCAGTATGCACAAGAGAAACTGTAACAAATGTTCGTCAATTATTAGATAACATAAATACGCATACAAGAGCATTAAAAGCATTAGGCCTTGCCGTTGATTCTTGGGACGCTATTCTAATTCATTGCATGACTGCCAAGCTCGATAAAGTAACACATCAAGAATGGGAAAAATCAATTACGTCCAAGGAACTGCCAAAGCTAACTCAATTTCTTGAGTTCTTACAAACACGAAGTCAAATTCTCGAGGCAACAAACGTAAAAATTAATTTTCATAATGAAAATACAATCAACAAAGGCTCATCAAACTCAAATAAAAAAAGTGCATTAAACATTGCAACCAAAAAGGATTACTGTCATTTTTGCAAAGAAGAGCATCCAATTTTCACGTGTGTGAAATTTATAAAGCTTTCACCACCGGCACGATTTGAATTCGTTAAGGGTCAACAACTTTGCTTTAATTGTCTTAGAAAAAATCATAGTAACGATAAGTGCATGTGCAGGCCTTGCAAAAAATGTAATAAAAAACATCATACACTATTGCATAGGGATAGACAAGATTTAAACAACATTCCTAACATCATTAAGTCAAACAACATGTCAAACACGACTACATCATCTAATATATCAAATGATAATCCGAATAATTCATGACTACCAATTTCTTTCAATAATATAAAAACTAACTATTCAAATCAAATAGTATTAGCCACTGCTAAAATTGATTTTCTTGATAAATTTCACAATAAACATACTGCACGCGTAGTACTAGATAGTGGTGCGCAAGCTCATTTCATTACAGAAAATTTTGCTAAATTTCTCCAATTAAAACATAACAAGACAAATGTTCCCGTTATAGCATTGAATGAATTAGAAACTAACATTAAATACACAGTCTCTACAAAAATATTATCGAAAATAGGAAATTATGAAGCAAATATTTCACTGTTAGTTGTACCAACAGTCACCTGCCCACTACCTTCACAACAAATAAATGTTAAAGCATTAAACATACCTCAAAACCTACCTTTAGCTGATCCAACATTTTATAAAACATCTGAAATTGATGCATTGATAGGTGCTGAAATTTACTATAAAATAGGATGCGTGGGTCTAATAAATATAGAAAATCAAAATGCCGTTTTATTAAAAACTAAGTTTGGATGGGTGATTGGTGGTGGTATCAATAATTCAAGCTCGAACTCAGATAATATATCATGCAATTTTTCATTAAGTTCACTTCATAATGACATTTCTAAATTCTGGGAAATTGAAGAAACATTGGAGAAGAAAATTTTATCAGAAGAGGAAAATCAAGTAGAAAATCATTTTCTTAATAATACTACACGCAATTCGGATGGTCGGTATATAGTAAAACTTCCATTCAATGATAAATTAAACAAACTTGGTGAATCCTATGCAATGGCATTAAAACGACTTTATGCTATAGAACGTAAATTAAACAAAAATCAAGAATTAAAAATGCAATATTCAGAATTCATGAAAGAATATGAAAACTTAAATCATATGTCTATTTGCAACCGTGATGAACAAGAATTTTTCCTTCCTCATCATGCAGTATTAAAGGAAAGCAGTTTAACTACAAAACTGAGAGTTGTTTTTGATGGTTCCGCGAAAACTAGTTCAGGTATTTCATTGAATGATACATTAAAAATCGGTCCTAATATACAAGAGGATATTTTTTCCATAATTATTCGATCACGCGTTCATAAGTATATTCTCATCGCGGATATAAAAAAAATGTATAGACAAATATTAGTAGACGAAGACGAACGTAAATTTCAAAAAATTCTCTGGAGAGAAAATATAAATGAGCCTATAAAAATATATCAATTAAATACAGTTACATATGGCACTGCCTCTGCATCATTTTTGGCTATACGTAGTTTACACAAGCTTGCTGACGATGAAAAACATAAATACCCATTAGCAGCAAAAATCATTAAACGCGATTTCTACGTAGACGATTTATTAACTGGCAGTGATTCTCTTCAAAAGGCTTTTCAACTCCGCGATGAAATAAACAATATTCTTAAAGCAGGGTGTTTTGAATTACGACAATGGTCGTCAAATGATCCTCGATTAGTTGAAACATTGCCTGAAGAATTAACCAATTTAGATTTATTCAAGGATCCATCAAAATCGACGAAAACATTAGGAGTTCAATGGAATCCACAGAATGATATATTGCTCTATTCAATCAATTTAAATTTCAATACTGAAGAACGCGTAACGAAAAGATCTATTTTATCAAAAATAGCCCAATTATTTGACCCTATAGGCTTACTTGGTCCGATTGTGGTCAGAGCAAAATTATTGATGCAAAGCTTATGGAAATGCAATGTTGATTGGGATGAATCAGTCCCTCTTGACATTCACACTCAATGGATAGATTATAAAAATCAATTAACACTTCTATCTGAAACTTCATTTGAAAGACGTGTCTTAATTAATGAACCAATAAATATACAATTACATGGATTTTGCGATGCAAGTGAGTCAGCTTATGGTGCATGCTTTTATATACGCTCAACTGACTTAAATGGTAATTGCATTACTAGACTTCTTTGCTCAAAATCAAAGGTTGCACCTTTAAAAACCAAAATCACAATTCCTAAATTAGAACTTTGTGCAGCTTTACTACTATCAAAATTATACAAAAATTTATTATCAAGTTTACACATCACATTTCATGAAATATATTTTTGGTCTGATTCAACTATAACGTTGAATTGGATTGATACAGAACCAAACATATTAAAGACGTTTGTAGCTAACAGAGTATCTGAAATTAGAACGATAACCAGTTACACTCAATGGAAGCATGTGCCCACTAAAGATAATCCCGCAGATTTTATTTCAAGAGGACAGTCAGTTAGAGATTTCTTACGAAACGACATATGGAAATTTGGTCCTATTTGGCTCTGTAAGGATAAGCAAACTTGGCCTATTTCACCTGTCAAGCGGGAACCGCTGCTAGAAGAACGTAAACAAGCAGTATTATCGGTCACATTGACTGATGATTCGATTCTTACAAGATTTTCATCCGTGCAGAGGCTAGTAAGAGTTTTAGCATATTGCAAAAGATTCATAAATAACGTTTCAAAGAAAAATAATAAATTATCGGGTGTTTTATCAGTCGATGAATTGCGAAACTCCAAAAATCACATAATTAAAATAATCCAAAATCAGGCTTTTGCTCGCGAAATTGAAGATTTAAGTAAAAACAAACCAATAAAAAATAATAGCTCCTTAAAATCATTAAATCCGTTTCTAGACAAAAACAATTTATTACGTGTTGGTGGCAGATTAAAAAATGCTCACATATCTTATGATGAAAAACATCCATTATTATTGCCAAAAAATAATCATATAACTGATTTAATTATTAAAAATGAACATGAAAAATCTTTGCATGCAGGTATACAAGCTACATTATATCAAGTTAGAACTAAATATTGGCCATTAAACGGTAAAAACATTACGAAACGTATATTATAAACATAATCTTTTACTTCGGCGTTCCTTACTTTTCTTAAAAACAAATCAGTAGATTTTTTTTTCTTGTGCATAGATATTCATAATAATAATATCTATTGCGATCAACCTTTATTTTGAAGATATACCGATTAATACTTGAGTAAATAACAAACAACTCAATTGTTACTCGGTCGGTATCAGGTTCTACTCCGGCCTGCTGTTAAAGTAATTTTATGCAAGTGTTAATATAATATTTAATTGAATCAATGAAATATATTCTTGTTTCAATAATAACTTGATAGAAATAATAGAATGAATATATTTGGTTTAATAAATATTTCATTAAGATAATCAAATATATTATTAAACATTAAAGTAATTCAATAGAAGTGTTAATACAATATTTAATTAAATCAGTGACATATATTCTTGATTCAATAACAATTTGATAGAAATAATGAAATAAATATATTTGGTTTAATAAATATTTCTTTAAAAAAAATTTAATATCTGATTTTACGTTACACGTTTCTTGACTTTAAAAAAATAATTTTTTGGTTTTCTTTTTGTGAATTTATTGAAATCGGATTTGTTGATTTTAAGGAACCTATTTTTTTAAATTAATTGTAATTTTTATTGAAATGCTGATCAAATTTTATGTGTTATATACAACAAAATATTTTTTTTTATACAATCACATATATTATTAATTAAATGACAATGTTATTAACTTAGTGAAGCATTTATTAACAATATAAGCTTCTTTAACTTAATCGGATGACCGTTAATTCAAGCAAATATTATATTGATGATTGACCAATATTTTTTTATTGTTATTAAAGATTTTGTAAATTTAACAAACGATTTACAAAAATAAATATTTAATTATTGTAACAAAATATATAGATAATTTACAAACATATTCTATTGTTACAAATAAATATTTTATAAAATTTTATCAGCTGCCTTAATGAAATTGATTTGATTAAATCAATCAAATAATTTAACCGAAACAATAAATTTTTCTTTATATAAAGAAAAAATTTATTTTTTTCAACTTAGGTATCAATTTTTTTTATCCCAACTAAATATTTCAGTGATTTAATAACCTTGCATATTACTTCAATCAAAATTAATTTTTATCAACAAAATATTCAATAACTAAATTTATTTCATTGACTCAACTAAATTTTTTTCTCAGTGTAAAGACGTGGAGGGGCTTTGCGCGTATGGTTCCAGAAACGCCGCAAGGATCGTCATGATCGAATTTGGCACGTTTCATTAACACGGCATTGGCAATCTCTACTAATCTCTGCTTAAACAGAGTATATGCACTGAGAAAAAAATTTAGTTGAGTCAATGAAATAAATTTAGTTATTAAATATTTTGTTGATTAAAATTAATTTTGATTGAAGTAATATGCAAGGTTATTAAAAAACTGAAATAATTAGTTGGGATAAAAAAAATTGATTTTTAAGTTAAAAAACAATTATATTTTTTTAAAATAAAGAAAAATTTATAGTTTTGGTTAAATTATTTGATTGATTTAATAAAATAAATTTCAATAAGGCAGCTGATAAAATTTTATAAAATATTTATTTGTAACAATAGAATATGTTTGTAAATTATCTATATATTTTTTTACAGTAATTAAATATTTATTTTAGTAAATCGTTTGTTAAATTAACAAAATCTTTTATAACAATAAAAAAATATTGATCACTCATCAATATAATATTTGCTTGAATTAACGGTCATCCGATTAAGTTAAAGAAGCTTATATTGTAAATAAATGCTTCACTAAGTTAATAACATTGTCATTTAATTAATAATATAAGTGATTGTATAAAAAAAATATTTTGTTGTATATAACACATAAAATTTGATCAGCATTTCAATAAAAATTACAATTAATTTGAAGAAATAGGTTCCTTAAAATGAACAAATCCAACTTTAATGAATTTACAAAAAGAAAACCAATAAATTATTTTTTTAAAGTCAAGAAAGTTGCAACGTAAAATCAGATATTAAATTTTTTTTAAAGATATATTTCTTAAACCAAATATATTTATTCTATTATTTCTATCAAGTTGTTATTGAAACAAAAATATATGTCACTGATTTAATTATATTTTATATTAACACTTCCATTAGATTACTTTAATGTTTAATAATATATTTGATTATCTTAATGAAACATTTATTAAGCCAAATATATTTATTTTATTATTTCTATCAAGTTGTTATTGAAATAAGAATATATTTCACTGATTTAATTAAATATTATATTAAGATATCCATAAAATTACTTTAATATACAATAATATATTTGATTATCTTAATGAAATATTTATTAAACCAAATATATTTATTTTATTATTTCTATCAAATTGTTATTAAATCAAGAATATATTTCACTAATTTAATTAAATATTGTATTAACACTTCTATTAAATTACTTTAATGTTTAATAATATATTTTGTTACGTCGTAACAACGATTCTTATTTTATTTTTATATATTTTTTGATTATAAGTAAATAATTTTATTATGCATATTTTACTCATATTATATACATGTATTTCATATTCATTCATTTGTATTTAGGCTTATATTTGGAATATTCCAAGTTGCAATGACCATATTTACTACAACATTTATTACATCTTTTATATTGTTAGAAATTTCTACTACAATAATCATAAAATCCAAAATAACAAAATTTTAAGCTCTGAATTTTATTTAATAAATGCTTTAAATTGCTACAGTTATAAAAGGAAAAGTATCTAAGCTTATGCAATATAACTTATCTTTCTTACAATATTCATACTTAGACATTCATAAAAATTTATTCTTATTTATTGTAAAGTACCGTTTGAATCATAAAAATTTTGTATTAATGTTCGAAAATAGACAAACTGCGGAATTTCCCAAATCTGTCTACACACTTAAACATACTCACAACAAATAATTGCAACGGTCATAACGGCTAAGCACTTTATGACATGTATTCATACTGAATTTCTGTTATGGCTAATCTTTAATTGCTCATTTATTACACATCCCAAAATACTCCCCTTTTTACCTATATCCAAAAACACTTCATAAGGACACTACAAGGCAGAGACCCCACCCTCTTCCTTCATTTTCTTTAACCAATCATACGTAATGTAATAGTCATAGTTTTGTAATATCAAAGTGTTCTCTTAAAGAAATTTTCTGTATACATTCAGATCTCACCGAACTTCCAACAGAGCAACACTTACTCAAGAGTTGCTAACATATACATACTTTTAAGTCACGCTCAAATTCATATGTAAATTGTCTGCGATAATATATTAAATAAATATATTATAAGTTTTAAAAATAGTGTTTGTGTCCATTTATTTTATTTTATTGAAACCGTTCTGTGCAATTTTAATTAGGCGCACAGAGAATACGACAAGGTAATCTACTGAGTCGCAACATTACATATTTGATTATCTTAATGAAATATTTTTTTAACCGAATATATTTATTCTATTATTTCTATCAAGTTGTTATTGGAACAAGAATATATTTCACTCATTTAATTAAATATTATATTAACACTTCCATAAAATTAATTTAATGTACAATAATATATTTGATTATCTTAATGAAATATTTATTAAACCAAATATATTTATTTTATTATTTCTATCCAATTGTTATTAAATCAAGAATATATTTCACTGATTTAATTAAATATTGTATTAACACTTCTATTAAATTACTTTGATGTTTAATAATATATTTGATTATCTTAATGAAATATTTATTAAACCAAATATATTCATTTTATTATTTCTATCAAATTGTTATTGAAACAAGAATATACTTCACTGATTTAATTAAATATTATATTAAAACTTCCATTAAATTACTTAAATGTTTAATAATATATTTGATTATTTTCATGAAATATTTATTAAACCAAATATATTTATTTTATTATTTCTATCAAATTGTTATTGAAACAAGAATATATTTCACTGATTTATTTAAATATTATATTATCACTTTCATTAAATTACTTTAATGTTTAATAATATATTTGATTACCTTAATGAAATATTTATCAAACCAAATATATTTATTCTATTATTTCTATCAAGTTGTTATTGAAACAAGAATATATTTCATTGATTCAATTAAATATTATATTAACACTTCCATAAAATTACTTTAATGTTTAATAATATATTTTATTATCTCAGTGAAATATTTGTTAAACCAAATATATTTATTATATTAATTCTATCAAGTTTTGATTGACATAAGAATATATTTTACTAATTCAATTAAATATTATAATACTTCTACTAAATTACTTTAATGTTCAATAATATATTTAATTATCTTAATAAAATGTTTACTAATTCTAACGTATTGATTCTATTATTTTTATCAAATTTTGATTAGTAGAAGAATATATTACATTGATTCAATTAGCTATTATATCACCTCTATTAAATTACTTTACTGTTCAATAATATATTTAGTTATATTAATGAGATATTTAATAATGTCAAGATTGTTTTATTTTTTCAATAAATTTCTAATAGACCTGGTAGAAAATACACCATCTAAAAATGATCAATGATCATTTATTTATCAGTTTTTCATGACCAATAAAACTGATTATTAACTGATAAAAAAATAGTAAACTCGCTTTAAATATGTAGTCGCTCAGTCGATAACGGCCGTCTCTATTCTTGCAGTCTTAAGTTGTTTACTTGCGCTCATGTATCAAAAGATAGGTTAAGAGACTAACAGAGAGAAAGAGAGAGAAAAACAATTTAAAAATTTTTAAGCAACGTTCGCTAACTACAATTGATTGCGTAGTACGCAGGTTATGTTACTTGAAACATACATATCTGCTTTAAAACATTTAATAATACACTACGGAGAATATTAATAGAAAAAGAAAATATGCTAACAAAAAGAAAAAATGTTGGCTAAACGATCTAGTTGAGAAATACACTAGTTGTATAAAAAAGAGGAAGAAAAGATAATTTATGTATTATTAAATTAAATATATATATTAGATTTCATAATAAAATATTTTTATAATCAAAATGTTTTATTTATTTTTCCTGTTTATTTAACATTTTCCAAGTATAAAAAATAACAAAATGAGTTAATATATTTTTCTTAATAATAAAATAATAAATAAAATAAAATATATTTATATCAGGAATCATATTTTATAAAATAGCTTTGAAGTTTGCAATGGTAAATAATGTTATGTTTGAATATTATGCCAAATATATTTGAAAAAAAATAACCTAAAAAATTAGAAAAATAAAGCTTTTAATCTTTATAGATCTTCTTTAAACTTTCACTTTAACTCTCTTTATAATTCAAATTAAATTTTCTCATTAATTTTCAAATACTTATATTTATCAAAGAATCAAATGAAAATAAATATATTTAATAAAACTATCATTCTAAAACTACCATAATTTGACCAGTTTTTTATTATTTACCGTCGTCAGTTATGAGATAAACTGATCATTTTTTAATGAAAATTAGTCAGTTATTGATCATTTTCGTTAAAAATGGTTAAAATATGATCAAGTTATAATGAAATTTTCTACCAGGGAGTAACAAAAAGATATTTCATTGTTCTAATTAAATATTGTATGACTTATATTAAATTATTTCACTGTTCAATGAAATACCTAATCATTTTAATTCAATATTTAGTTGCTTTGATGAATGCGTTTTTTCTCTTTTTGAAATATATGATTGATTCTATGAAATATCTCATTGTCTTTTAATCAAATAATTTCATTGCTATATTATAATTAATTGGATGCATTAACCCTTTCAGAACCAATGTACATTACAATGTACATTGACATTTTTTGGTTTTTTTGAAATTGTGCAAAAGTGGCTTCAAATTTTGTAAAAAAAATATGTGTATTAGATTAAAGTGGACTATTTCCGATCTCAAACTGAGGGTCTAAGTTATTATATCTTTGATAGAAACTGAGAAAACTTGAAAAGAAAAAAAAAAAAAAAAAAATTTTTTATCGCAAAAATTGCTCAATAAATGAATACTTATCATCGCTAAATGGTTATCAGAACTTTTCATGATGAAATAATAATTCCGTTCTGAAAGGGTTAAATTAATTAAATTTTTAATTGATTCAAATATTTGATTTATTTTGTTCTATAAAATTATTTTATTACTTTTATTATTTAATCATATTGCGTCTATGAAATCGGTGATTAATTGAATTAATTACTATTTTTAAGGAAACGCTGTATCTCTCTATCCTTTTCTAATTGAAAAATGTAAATTTTTGGGAAAACTAGTTATTATTGATAGAAATTAAGGGTTGTCCGCAACTTCTATAGTGAAAAACAATATTTTGTCTGATGAGAGCAAATTAATTTTGTTGCTTTTTTTTCAAGTAAAGTTTGACATACTTACAAAATCCTAAATTAGGCTAGAGAATACGTTATTTAAGTATGTCAAACTTTACTTGAAAAAAAAGCAACAAAATTAATTTGCTCTCATCAGACAAAATATTGTTTTTTGCTATAGAAGTTGCGGACAACCCTTAATTTCTATCAATAATAACTAGTTTTCCCAAAAATTTACATTTTTCAATTAGAAAAGGATAGAGAGATCCAGCGTCCTCTTAACAATTAAATATTTCATTATTTATGCTCCAATGAAATATTTTGTTGTATTAATTAATTTCTTTATCAAAATAATTATTTGATTATCTTAATGAAATATTTATTAAAACAATCAATTATTATTTAATAACATATTTATTAAATCGAATGAAATATAATGTCAAAATTAATATTTAATATTATTGAAAATTATTTTTTTGTATAAGTTATCATTCTTTATACTCAAACAAACTCATGTTTTAAATACGTGTCTTGCTAAGTGAATAACTTAGCAAAATATGTACTAAAGTTAATAAAAATTACAGAGAAATCTGATTAAATACTTGTCAAAATCAAGTTAATCCACTATTTGATTCAACTACATAATTTATTTCATTCAAATAACACATATTTGATCTAAAAGAAACATTTATTGTTTTAACAAAATCATTTAGTTCGATGGTTTAATGATACTACCATTTGGTGGCGTCGTTAATTTTCGATCTCGCAAGCGGTAAGAGGGCTTCTAAGTTGATATATAAGGACGTTAAAAATCCAAGATAATACGTAAATTGTAATGCGAGCGAAATTTATGTTAGATTTACTGCGTGTGCGATCACTGTATAAAGCATACTAATGTTAGTATGTTAATAATTGTTATTCTTTACCATATAAATAAATGTAATTATATTCACCTGTCCTTTGATGAGAGTCATCAATTCATTGATGTTAATAAATAAATATAAATCACTGAAAGCAAATACTGTTGATTAAAGACAGTATTTGTTCGATTAAAATATCTATAAATCGAATTAATTAAATATTTCTTTACTCTGAAGAAAAATTTCATTTGTGAAACCGAATAATTTATCAATTTCGAGTAATATTTGTTTTGATTATCAAAACTTAATATTCAAATGGACTTCAATTTTACTGGATGGATTTTTATTCAAATAGACTATTATTTTATTTAATTGGTAATACAAAATATTTTATTACTTTTAAAAATAATTCATAAATTCAAAAACATATTTGTGTAGATCAAAAAATCTTGATGTTCAAATTAGAATTAATTTGATGAAATTATTTATTAAAAAACAAAATTTTGTTTGAATCACTTAAATATTGTATAAAAAAATGAATTAATTTTATTAAATCAATATTCACGATATTAAATGGATTTGATTTTAAGTGCGGAAAATAAAATACATAATTAATTTAATTAAATATACTTTTGATGCGATGAATTTTTTTTTAAACAATCAATTAATTTTATTAAAGCAATTTTCGCAATATTCAATAAATTAAACTTTTATTTGAAAATATAAAATATTGAACTAATTTAATTTCAATATAGCATTAAAATGATGAAATAATTAATTAGAAAAACAAATGGATATTTTAATTGATAATTTTTTTTGTTAAAACAATGAATTAATTTTATTGAATCAATCTTCGCGACATTTAGTAAGTCAAATATTTATTTGAAAATACAAAATATTCCTAACAAGCAAACGGTGTCAAAGAGAGAATTAAAAAAGAATTCTTTCTGTATACTTTCGTAAACGAAAGTATCAATAAAGAGTTTTTAATGATTGCTTTGTTTATTCGCGAATGTCCGACCACATTAGTTTTTAAAGTATTCACAAAGTATTCTTAAACAATTCTTTTGATTAAATCACATTCTCAAAATACTTTTTTTAATCATCAAATTATAAATATTCCTTCTATTTTACATGATTATGAAAAACAAAAAATGTTATAATTGATTAAAAATAAGCTATTAAATTTAAAAAAAAAAAAAAATTATTTGTTCGAGATTCGAACCACGGTTCTTGAGGATGTCAAACAAAATAAAAAAAACTGTTGCCCATGACTTAGCCTACTTGGCTACCAACTCATCTGTTAATAAATTCTCGAAACTTGTACATGTTCATTGGTATAAGCATAAGAAATGTTAGTAAATTAGTTAATTAATTATTCATGGTTAATAATATTAGTCAAACTACATTTTTATTTGAATAATTTAAGTAAAAATTTATTAAATATTCAAGAGATACCTTAATTTAATAAAAGAAATTTTTTGTGAAGTCATGGTTAATTTAATTTAAACACACTTAAAATATTTATATATTTTGTTTCATAAAATGTTAACAATTTTTTCGTTTAAAATAGATAAAAAATATTTAAATTATTAAATGATTAATTAAATGGAATTTTTACGATTTATAAAATTATCAAGAATTTCAAGTTTTCAATTTTGAATTTCATGAAAATCAAAATTAAAAATGATTTTAAAACAATCTGAAAAGCGATAAAATATCCATTACATCTTTCGATTTTTGAAAGTGACTAAGTTACTAGGAAATCAGTGTTTCAAAAGTAAACTTTTTGACTACTTTATGAATACTTTGGATTATGATTACTTTTTCTAAAAGAATTCTTTATGAATACTTTCTTAACCCTTTTAAAATATTTATAAAGATACGTTGAAGAGTTATTTTTCATTTAAATTTTGTGGAAGAATACTTTGTGAATATTTTATGAATACTTTATTAATATATTTTATTAACTTCAGAGCGGACATTCGTGAATTCTTAAAGAATTCTTTTTTCCAGATGTGTGCTTATTGGGTTATTTGATTCAGTTACTATATGCATATTGATGTAATGAAATAAGCAATTAGAAAAACAAATATACATTTGAATTATGTGATGTATAAAATACATCACAAGTAATAAAATTTAAATAGATTAGTCATTAAGTATAAATATGAATTAAAACAAGCGAGCGTGCTTATTTTTAAATTTGAAATCTTATGTTTTATTTTTTTTTGTAACGTCCTTTAAAATGATTTTTTTTATAAGTGTAATAAAAAGACAGATGTAAAAGGAGAGTTGAGAAAACTAGAAAGGAAAACCAAAAATAAAAATAAAATAATTAATAGTTATTTACATAGGAGCGAGAAGGATAGATAGCACAAACGCAATCAGGCTTAACACAGAAGAGGAGCAGTCTGTACATTAGATATATATGTATATATATATATACAGAATAGAATAAAACGTACAAGACATGGAACCGCTGAGTTCGAGAAAGAAGAAGGGATATGTACAGATATATAGAGATAATGTGTATATATACCTATAGATATATACGCATACTTAGATATTTCAACGTCGCGCCATACACATGTAGAATCGACCAAAGAGGAATAGCTACGAGTAGAAATCTTCGATAATCGATGTTTCTACTGCGTGAAGCAACATAGCAACTTCGAATACAGTACAAATTTTACTAGAGCGATAGAGATAGAAGATCCGCGACCAAGAGTCGATTAAGCTGTCGATAGCGACTCATAACTGAAGAGATCAAAGTAGAAACTAAGACGCGACGAGAAAGAAGGATGGAAAATGGAGAGTGACTAGGTGCGACAGAGATGGACAACAGAGCGAAGAGGAATGTAATTTCCTTCTTCTTGAAAGAAGATGATTCTTGCATAAGCCGTCAACGAGAGCGCACGTAAACAGATTTCTTGACTGAGCCGGCATTGGAAACACACGTGCAGAGTTTTTTTTTCTAAGACTCTTGATTTAGCAGCCATCGAGTGCACTCGAGAATAAAAAGAAAAAGTATATCTTAAATTGAGTTGGAAAAAGGATTGGAGAAAGAAAGGAGAAAGGAGCAGATTTTTTGTGCAGAAAAGTCGTGGGATTGTATCATCGGAAAGGAAGGAGAAGACGAACTACGGTGAGCAACTCTAGACGACGACTCTGCGACCGATCCTCTACGAGATTCATCACCGTCATTCTTCGACCACCATTTTCTTGCATCGACCAGCTCCAAGTTTCGGCGTCTTTTGATTATCAGCAAGCGACCGTAAGTGGAACTCTATCAGCGGGTTAGCAAGTAAGAACTAGTAAAATTATCTTTCTGTTGGTTTTTCCCGTCATTTCTTTCAATTCTCCTTAAGAGATATAATTTTGCGTTATTAGTAATATAGTAGTGTTTTAGAGATTGCGACCGCGAACAAATTAAAATTAAAATCAGTGCGGGTTAGTGGAAATATAAAGAAAGATATAAAAAGCGAAAATTAAGTGAAAATCGTAAGAAAAGAGAAAGCCACGTGTAAAGGCGCTTTATTCGGCGACGCAACGCCATTTTGTGTTGTAAATTAAATGAGAAATTCTTAATATTTCAAGTTAATTAAATCTGCTTTTATTAAATTTTGATTGTGAATCTGAATATTATTGAAAATTAGTGACGCGGCGGCCATTGCGAAATTGTGCGAGCGAGATAGCTATACGTTAGCTATTAAATAAAATCTAAAGTTCTCAATTATTTGATACGGAGTAGTGCGAGCGATGTTAATATTAATTCCTTAAAATTTTATTGAATTGTGAATTGTAATCTGTTAGGTTGTGCGACTGCGCGGTAAGGAAATCGAACGACGCGTAATTTAATTTACAGATAATTATTCTTTGTACGGTGTTAACCTAAAAGGTGATTAAATTGATTGCACGTATAGTAGAATTATAAATTCTTGATTTTCCGCACACGCGCACAGCCTAATTATAGTAGAGCAATTAGAGCAGCGATTCCTTTTTTGTGTAATCTATAATGAAGTTTCCTTAATTAATAATATAAGAAGTTTAAAATCAAAGTTTAAATAGAGAGTCAACCGCTTATTTTTCCTTTTTCCTCTTTTCAGGATAAAAATTAAGTTAAAGAAAATTAATTATATTATTTATTTTCTTTTATCATTAGAGTCATTCAATATCAATAGTTTTCTTAAGTTTAAAATTTATTTACTCCTTATTAAAGATTGTTAATTTTAACTTCCTAAGTTTTCTTTTTAAATTCATAAAATTATATTGAAATTCTTTTGGACCACTCCGATCGTTATAGAACCAGCCTACAACCCGAGGTAGGCCAGTAAGTATTGACCCCCTCTGCAGTTGCTCTACCCGGCTAGCTGAGCAGGGTTCACTGGCGCTCAATTAAAAATAATTATAAATTTTGTGAACCCAGGCAAGTTCGTGGCTTCGGGGATTCACTCGGAGGTCCGGGGAATTTGCCACGTAACAAACTGGCGCCCAACGTGGGGCTATTAAATACGAAATTACGTGGTTCGACGCGACGCGATTTTGAGGTTAGGTTCGAAAAATTTTCAAATTTTGTGATTTTTGCGTAAAGAAAACCAACAGAAGACCTGTGCTCAGTGTTTGACAAAGATTTAGTTTCGGGTTTAAATTCATATTTAAAATTGCTGCGTAAATTCATAGAAAATTATAAAATTAAAGTTTTAAGAGAGAGTGCAATTAATTAAGGGGACGCTGTATCTCTCTATCCTTTTCTAATTGAAAAATGTAAGTTTTTTGAAAATCTAGTGATTGTTGATAGAAATTAAAGGTTGTCCGCTACTTGTTTAGTAAAAAGTAATATTTTCTCTGATGAGGACCAATTAATTTTGTTGCTTTTTTTTCAAGTAAAGTTTGACATACTTACAAAATCCTAAGTAAGGCTAGAGAATACGTTATTTAAGTATGTCAAACTTTACTTGAAAAAAAAGCAATAAAATTAGTTGGTCCTCATCAGAGAAAATATTAATTTTTACTAAACAAGTAGCGGACAACCCTTAATTTCTATCAATAATAACTAGTTTTCCCAAAAATTTACATTTTTTAATTAGAAAAGGATAGAGAGATACAGCGTCCTCTTAAAGTGGTGAGAGAAATTGCGCATTGAGAACAGGTGTTAGCGCGTGCGTTATTTATAATTGCGAACATATTTATTGAATATTTTTAACATATATAAATATAAAATAAATAGTAATTATCTCTCTTCTGCTCATATATCTAAAAACTCAAATTGTTAAGAGATATTAGATATAGGTGCAATTGATAAAATTGTAAGTCACAAGTGTGAGCACCCATTTTGTCCCCAAAGTGAGTAGATTACAGGATAATTAGTAAAAATTCTGATTTATATCAGATATAATTATTGTAAAAATCCTGTAATTTACATAAGTAGTAGTTTTTTTTTCTCTTGAAAATTCAAAAGAGGTGGTTTAAAAGTCCTGGTGTTACCCTTAGCTACATTGCATCGTTGCTACCAGTGTTATAGTATATAATTTCTCTGAAAAGTCGAATTTTTTTTTTGCGTTATTTCTTTCAGGAAGATATTTCAAGATAGTATTATAACTCAAGAGTGAAGAGTATTTAACATATTGTAATATAAGAAAAATTTTTATATTTAAAACCTTATCCCAAAATTCCTACCTACAATTGTTTTATTTATTATATCATATTTTTATATATATATACACATTATTTTTTTTATCACTGGTAGCACGGTTATCCCTATTCGACCCTTAAGGCGACCAAAATTAAGATCATTGTGTGCTTTTGCTCGTGTCGTTTTCGTCTCTATTTGAAGTATCTAGAGACACAAATTAACTCGTTAGTAGCCCGTTTTTGTTCTTCTTATAATTCGGTTTTATCGTCAAGAAATTTAGAATAAAATGAAACGTTGTGCTGCTATCGACGCGACCACGAGCAAACAGGGCCAAGGTTGGAAAGGGCTCCTTAAAGAAAATAGGGATCTGAGGAAATTAGCCAGGTGTATAAGAGCGCTGCAGCCGAAGGAATTAATAGAACAGCTGGACCAAAGGGACCTTAGTACCCATGGAGACATAGATGTATTGAAAGAAAGAATGATAAGGTACAACATTAGTAAGTGCCAACCAGAAATTGATGTTGGGTGGAATCCATTTATTGATGAAAGGGGATTGGAAATGCCAGCGACCACTGCAGCGTTGAATATAATGGAAGAAGTTCCAGACGTAGACGTTAGGAAAAAGAGAGGCCGACCACCCAAGAAAGTATCAAAAGAAAAAGCTACGCAATCGGAGGCGTGGGAAACCAGTTCACAAAGTGAGCTTGATGTTTCGGAGAAAAGAGTTATTGATATTCATAGCCCAAGCACTAGCGCAACAGGACAAATGATACCTCTACCAATGAATGCGACACCTTCAGCGAACTTGGGACGAACAACGGTTACCCTTAAAGCATCTCTGGCTAAGTTGGCTATGAAACCTGGATTACAAGAATTCTTGAAGAGAGCAGACTTTGAAGTGGCAATGATGTCACAATACACAACTACTCCACAAAGCAGTATGAGATCACCGGATTCGAGTAACCCAGAGATACAGGCTCAAAACGAAACAACGGGAAATAATGAGCAAATAGAGATAATAGAAGAGCAAAACGAGAACCAAGGAACGGAAAACCTTAATAGAAGAACAACACCATCAAGACAGACAGCGCACGCTAATAGACAGCAGAGACCTCCGCCGCGACCTCAACAAGAGCCCATGGATTCCGATAATGCGATGAAAGAAACGTACGAGCACTTACTGGGAATGATGCAGAGAAGTAGATTAAACAGCGAAACACCTAAGAGAAGAGAGCGAACGAAGTCAAATATAGATAAGGGTTTACAACAGAAAATAAGAAGAGTCACGGAGCAATTAACGAGAGAGACAACACGTAGCAAATCAGGGACAGAAACATCTACAAATTCAACGAACAGTCGTCATAGAAGACCAGATTATCAAGATTATAGAGAAAAAGAGGAAACTTCAAGTGAGAGCTCAAGCTACGAATCTAGCGATAGTGATGAGGACCCTATGCCGCCAAAAGAGAAATATACAAGTAAGAAAAAGAGGCGTCATCATAAGAAACGGCCGTCAGACTCGGACACGTACAGCAGTGATAGCGACGCGCCGACCAGAAGACACAAAAAGAAGAGTAAATGTAAGAAGAGTTCACATAAACGTAGTGGAGAAAAATGCGTTAGAATTCTGAAAGACTGGAACCTCAAGTTCTCAGATGAAGGCAAAGAAGGGCCAGAAGACTTTCTAAGACGATTATGTAAGTGCAAAAAGAATTCAGAATTAAAAACTGAAGAAATTCTGAATGCACTACCTTCAGTCCTGTCAGAATCAGCAAGCAGATGGTTTGATGGCGCTGAAAAAGAGATTCGTACATGGAAAGAATTTAAGAAAGCTTTTAGACATAGATTCGTTGGTGAGTTACATAAAGTAGATATCTGGGAAGAATTGAGAGCAAGAACACAAGCAAGAGGAGAATTAATTACCAACTATCTCGATTGCGTAAAAATAATAATTGGACATTTCAAGCGACCACCGTCTCTCAGAAGTCTATTGGATGTAGTCTATTGTAATTTGCTGCCAGAATACAGAAAACATATGGCAGATAAAACAATAGATTCCTTTATCGCAATCGAGAAATATGGACACCGGCTAGAGCGACAGAAAGACTTAGATAAGCGCTACACACCACCACCACCAAAAGAGTCTTCTAAAATACCTGGTGCGGCTTACAAGGGCGCAATAAGACAGAATAAAGTGGCTGCCGTTAAACAAGAGAGTGAAAGCGAAGAAGAGATAGAAAATAAGAGTATAAAGAAAGGCGGAGAGCAAAAGAAAACGAGAAACAGAACGAAGAAAACAAGCGTAAAAGAGGAGCCAATAGCAGCAGTACAAGCGACAGAGATTAATGCGAGCATTCCTACCGAACAACCAAGAGCAGACCAACAATTCACCGGACCTCAAGCGACGTATGCGACAGTACCAACAAAGAACGTAGCACCGAACGCAATGGAGAATGCTTATAGGCAAAATTATTATCCAATGACTCAGACATCACAAGCTTGGTCGAATCAAAGACAGTATCGACCAAACACACCTCCAATGCAAAGAAGGTGGGATAATAATCCAGCAAATGGGAATTATTCACCACGACCATGGGGCAATAATAGACCAGCGAGAAGCCCACAAGGGGAAAGACGCGTACCACCAGCAAATTGTTCACCATTCTATGGACCATGTTATACATGTCAAAGAGTAGGACATAGAGCGTCAGAATGTCCACAAAGAACATGCTATTCATGTGGTGTGATAGGGCATAGTGCAAATGAATGTCTAAATATGGCTAAAATAAGTTGTCAGGTGTGTGGACAACAAGGCACAGTATTCAAAAACTGCAACAACTGTGCACAGCTAAGAGCAAGTTTGGGAAACGGGCAAGTGGGGGAGCAGAATCAAGAGCTGTCCCCCAGACATGCAGCGCCGCGACCCAGAGTCAATAAAAGAAAGCGAACATTCTAAGATAAAAGAGAGCAATAGAGGAGCAATACCTAAGAGTAAAGAGCAAATGCAGAAGAGTCAAAATTTAATAGAGAAGAGTAAAGAAACAAGAGAGCAAATAGATAAGAGAGATAAAATAGTAAAAAAAGAGTATGAGAATAAAGAAAGCAAGAGCGAAATAAAAAGAAAAAGAGTGAGTACAGAGGCTAGGGAGGGGATAACTAGTTCTAAATTGCCAAATATTGAAGGAGCAAATGCTCAAGCAATTGCATCGCAAGCAAAGAGTGACGCTCCATCAATGTATGCATGGCCAAGCTTAGAGCAATTACCAAGAAGTGCAGAAAACCAATGGAAAGACATCGAAGAACCAGCGACCGCTCAGTTCGATCAAACGTCGATTAATACAAAAGCTTTGAAAAACATAAGACTTGCGACGCCAGATAAAGTGAGAAAAATAGTTAACAAATTAATAGTTGACAAGTTTCCAAAATCTGACGAAGAAGCAGATAATCAAAGCGACCGTATAACAAATCAGACAAAAAGAGAGAACACAGAGCAAATCAACGGAACTATAAGATGGGAATTCCATGAAAATTCTGCACATGGTGATTTACTTCCTAATGGCAAAAATATAGAGAGAGCAAATATACAGAAAAACAAAACAACGGAAGCAACAAGAGAAAAGAAGAATAAAAATCAAACATAGATAGACAGAAAAGAGCAAACAGATATAGAGCACCACCAAGAAAGAGCGAAAACAAATCAAAATATAGGAAATTATGATTTTATTGGAAGCCCAGTCGCCGCAATCGGAAGTGAAAATAGACATATGCTCAACGTTGTCATCGGAGGACGTTGCAGAAAAGCCTTATTCGACTCAGGTGCGACCGTATCAATAGTAGGAGCAGAAATTGCAGAAGAGTTTAAAAATAGGATAGAACCTGCTCAGACCAGAATCTATGGTGCTATAGGAGGACATGTGCGACCACTAGGAACCATAAAACTGAAATTAGACGTTGATGGTCATGTACACACTCTACCAGTTAGAGCACTCAAAGAACTGGATCAGGAGATGGTTTTAGGGATGGATTTTTGCAATCTATGGGACGTCGATACACGACTGGCAAGAGGATTATGGAGAGTGCATGAAGGGGAGTGGCATAAATTCCATGATGAAGATGGAGATGAAGAAGTGCAATTATTTGGAGAATGTGCAGGAATAAGAGAAATTAATAATACTCGAAGAATGAGGATCAACAAACTAGTATTACAAGATGCTCATCATGCACCCTCTATGGGAGATTTAGGGTTGGGGAAGTCTTATTGACCAGGTGGAAATGAAAGCGACCAAACCGATAGGAAAAATAGATCCAGAAAGATGGAAAGATAGAATGAGAAGGCTAGATGCATCAAGAGATTTGGTGGCCAAATTTATAGATCATACTCAAGAGAAAAAAGAAAATAGATATAATAAAGGGAAACGCGATGTTAGGTTTTTCGTGGGAGATTTAGTGACGCGACGCGCTTACGTGTTATCAAATGCAGTACAACGTTTTTCCGCGAAACTAGCACCTAAATACGAAGGGCCATATAAAATCTTAGAGGTGAAATCACCTACGGTTTATATAGTAGAGACGGAAACGAATAAAAAAAAATAGCAAAAGCGCACGTAAACGATCTAAAGCGATATATATACCACCGCGAAACCCTAAATAATGTAAAATGTAAAATGAGCTAAAATTTTAACAAACAAGCGACCACCAGGCACCACAGTAGAATTAAAATTATAAATATAAAATGTGTTAAAATTGAAAGTTCTTTTTAGTGTGATAAAATGGGTGATAGGATAAAACTGTACAAATTTTTTTTTTTGGCGTAGATAAGGCGATATAGGATAGATTAGCGAGCGAACTATATTTAAGTTAAAATTAGAAATAGCGATATAATTAACAACTAATTCAGCGATAGAAGCGAGTTAAACGGTCCACTGCGTGTCCCGCTTAAGGGAGGGGGAATTTGTGATGTATAAAATACATCACAAGTAATAAAATTTAAATAGATTAGTCATTAAGTATAAATATGAATTAAAACAAGCGAGCGTGCTTATTTTTAAATTTGAAATCTTATGTTTTATTTTTTTTTGTAACGTTCTTTAAAATGATTTTTTTTATAAGTGTAATAAAAAGACAGATGTAAAAGGAGAGTTGAGAAAACTAGAGAGGAAAACCAAAAATAAAAATAAAATAATTAATAGTTATTTACATAGGAGCGAGAAGGATAGATAGCACAAACGCAATCAGGCTCAACACAGAAGAGGAGCAGTCTGTACATTAGATATATATGTATATATATATATATACAGAATAGAATAAAACGTACAAGACATGGAACCGCTGAGTTCGAGAAAGAAGAAGGGATATGTACAGATATATAGAGATGATGTGTATATATACCTATAGATATATACGCATACTTAGATATTTCAACGTCGCGCCATACACATGTAGAATCGACCAAAGAGGAATAGCTACGAGTAGAAATCTTCGATAATCGATGTTTCTACTGCGTGAAGCAACATAGCAACTTCGAATACAGTACAAATTTTACTAGAGCGATAGAGATAGAAGATCCGCGACCAAGAGTCGATTAAGCTGTCGATAGCGACTCATAACTAAAGAGATCAAAGTAGAAACTAAGACGCGACGAGAAATAAGGATGGAAAATGGAGAGTGACTAGGTGCGACAGAGATGGATAACAGAGCGAAGAGGAATGTAATTTCCTTCTTCTTGAAAGAAGATGATTCTTGCATAAGCCGTCAACGAGAGCACGTAAACAGATTTCTTGACTGAGCCGGCATTGGAAACACACGTGCAGAGTTTTTTTTTCTAAGACTCTTGATTTAGCAGCCATCGAGTGCACTCGAGAATAAAAAGAAAAAGTATATCTTAAATTGAATTGGAAAAAGGATTGGAGAAAGAAAGGAGAAAGGAGCAGATTTTTTGTGCAGAAAAGCCGTGGGATTGTATCATCGGAAAGGAAGGAGAAGACGAACTACGGTGAGCAACTCTAGACGACGACTCTGCGACCGATCCTCTACGAGATTCATCACCGTCATTCTTCGACCACCATTTTCTTGCATCGACCAGCTCCAAGTTTCGGCGTCCTTTGATTATCAGCAAGCGACCGTAAGTGGAACTCTACCAGCGGGTTAGCAAGTAAGAACTAGTAAAATTATCTTTCTGTTGGTTTTTCCCGTCATTTCTTTCCATTCTCCTTAAGAGATATAATTTTGCGTTATTAGTAATATAGTAGTGTTTTAGGGATTGCGACCGCGAACAAATTAAAATTAAAATCAGTGCGGGTTAGTGGAAATATAAAGAAAGATATAAAAAGCGAAAATTAAGTGAAAATCGTAAGAAAAGAGAAAGCCACGTGTAAAGGCGCTTTATTCGGCGACGCAACGCCATTTTGTGTTGTAAATTAAATGAGAAATTCTTAATATTTCAAGTTAATTAAATCTGCTTTTATTAAATTTTGATTGTGAATCTGAATATTATTGAAAATTAGTGACGCGGCGGCCATTGCGAAATTGTGCGAGCGAGATAGCTATACGTTAGCTATTAAATAAAATCTAAAGTTCTCAATTATTTGATACGGAGTAGTGCGAGCGATGTTAATATTAATTCCTTAAAATTTTATTGAATTGTGAATTGTAATCTGTTAGGTTGTGCGACTGCGCGGTAAGGAAATCGAACGACGCGTAATTTAATTTACAGATAATTATTCTTTGTACGGTGTTAACCTAAAAGGTGATTAAATTGATTGCACGTATAGTAGAATTATAAATTCTTGATTTTCCGCACACGCGCACAGCCTAATTATAGTAGAGCAATTAGAGCAGCGATTCCTTTTTTGTCTAATCTATAATGAAGTTTCCTTAATTGATAATATAAGAAGTTTAAAATCAAAGTTTAAATAGAGAGTCAACCGCTTATTTTTCCTTTTTCCTCTTTTCAGGATAAAAATTAAGTTAAAGAAAATTAATTATATTATTCATTTTCTTTTATCATTAGAGTCATTCAATATCAATAGTTTTCTTAAGTTTAAAATTTATTTACTCCTTATTAAAGATTGTTAATTTTAACTTCCTAAGTTTTCTTTTTAAATTCATAAAATTATATTGAAATTCTTTTGGACCACTCCGATCGTTATAGAACCAGCCTACAACCCGAGGTAGGCCAGTAAGTATTGACCCCCTCTGCAGTTGCTCTACCCGGCTAGCTGAGCAGGGTTCACTGGCGCTCAATTAAAAATAATTATAAATTTTGTGAACCCAGGTAAGTTCGTGGCTTCGGGGATTCACTCGGAGGTCCGGGGAATTTGCCACGTAACAATTAATAAAAAATTTTTTTAAAACAATAAATTAATTTTATTTAACCAATATTCGTGATGTTTAGTAGAATCAAATATTTATTTTAAAAAATGAAATATTTATTTGACTCAATTAAAATATTTGTGTTAATGTAACAAAATATTTTATGTGCCGCCCGGACCTAAGGGATTTCATTGATTAAATTAAGCCTTACTCAATCCAACTAAATTTTTTTCTCAGTGTGGGTATATCTCTTAAACCTTTAAATTTTTACGAACATGGTTTTATAGAAATTTTAAAGTTTATAATTCAAGTTCCTAAAATGGCACAGGCTTCAACCAGTGCTTAAAATTCTCGTTTTAAAGAGTAGAACTTTGGTGTCAATTAAAAAATAGTTACTAATAGTACTCGAACTTTGGTGTCAATTAAAAAATAGTTACTAACGATATTCGAGCATATATACATGGAGGCAGCATGTTATATGGAATAGTGGTGGCTATTTTAACGATGATGTGAGAGAGAAAGAAAATAACTACTTACATACTGTCTCTCTCGTGCAGCGCTTACGGGAGCGATGCGCGAGAGAAATAGGATATAAGTTATTATTTTCTTTCTCTCAACCTAATGTTCCACTACTTTTTAACACGGCATGCTTCCTTCACAGAATAAATGCTCTAAGCTAACGATATACCATTTTATACGTCAAAAATGATGCGATTTTTCTAATTTTCTACCCATGTTTCTTACGATCTATAAAAAATAACTTACTTTAAGGGGAATCCTCATACCGACATAGAGTTCTACCTTATCTACATTTAAATTATGAATTTTAATAATAATTTAACTATTCATGACTAAAATTCGGTGGAGAGGCACATTCTTAACATGCCAAAGAATTTATTGCAACATTAAAAGACAATATAAGGGTAAAAATAAAGGCGAAAACTGCTTAATACGATGAACTTTTCAATGTAGTTATGAATAATCGTATTATGCAGTTTTCGTCTTCATTTTCACTTTTATTCTGTCTTTTAACGTTGCAATACATTCTTTAGAATGTTAAGAATGTGTCTCTTCTATGAATTTTAGTCAAAAATAGTTAAATTTTTATTAAAATGCATAATTCAAATGTAGATAAGGTAGATCTCTGTGCCGGTATGAGGACACCCCTTAAATCGTATTTTAATTTTTACATCATAATTTACATGATTAAAACAACAATTTAAGATTACGTCGATTAATGTACTAAGCTTTATTTATTAGTTGCACCATTTTTTAGGTATATGTAATTTTTGTGTGGATAATTACACGGTCCTTCAAAATGGTGAAACTTATTAATAAAGCATAGCACATCTATCGGTGTGATCTTAAATTGTTGTTTTTATTATGTAAATTATGATGTAGATATTAAAATACGATTGAAAGTAAGTTACTTTCTATACATCATAAGAAACACGGGTAATAAATTATGAAAATTGCATCATTTTTGACGTATAACATTGTATATCGTTAGTAATTATTTTTTAATTGACACCAAAGTTCGAGTACATATTCTACTATTCAAAATGAAAATTTTAAGCACTGGTTAAAGCCTGTGCCATCTTAGGAACTTGAATTATAAACTTTTAAATTTCTATGAAACCCTGTTCGTAAAGAGTTAGCTGATAAATATCAGACTGTTAAAATTAATGAATAAAGCTTCTGATATTCTCCGTTTAAAAAAATTTATTTCTAAGTCTAAAATCCTTATATTATCCCAGTCTAAACGGTGATTCTGGTTATTAAACATGTGAAGCAAAACTACTAAATTTTTGTTTTTGCATTGTTGGTGCTCAGTCTATCCTTGAAGGGGAATCCTCATACCGACATAGAGTTCTACCTTATCTACATTTAAATTATGAATTTTAATAAAAATTTAACTATTCATGACTGAAATTCGTAGGAGAGGCACATTCCTAACATGCCAAAGAATTGATTGCAACGTTAAAAAACAATATAAGGGTAAAAATAAAGGCGAAAACTGTTTAATATGATTAACTCTTCAATGTAGTTATGAATAATCGTATTATGCAGTTTTTGTCTTCATTTTCACTTTTATTCTTTCTTTTGACGTTGCAATAAATTCTTTAGAATGTTAAGAATGTGCCTATTCTATGAATTTTAGTCAAAAATGGTTAAATTTTCATTAAAATGCATAATTCAGATGTAGATAAGGTAGATCTCTGTGCCGGTATGAGGACACCCCTTAATTGTCTTTTTGTCGCTTCTGTATATGTGTCGTTACACATGAAGCACTTAAGAGCATGACGAAGCTGTCCGCCTTCTAATAATATTTCCAATCCTAACTTATGAATAAACGATGCGTTTAATCGAGTTTTTTTTACTACAAAGAAAAAATTTGTAGGATTAAACTCTAGTGCGGACAACCCAAGAAATCCACCAAAATATTATACATACAAAGTTATAATAAAAACTTTCAATGTATCGTATTTTAAGGTTAGGTTTGCCGAGTTTAATATCTAATTTCCAATCAAAGCTCATAAAAAAATAACAAGTCCAAATGATTTTTTATTTTAACAAAAATTATTGTACTAATATAGCTTTAGTGCGGACAAGTCATGATATTTGTTTAATTTATGAATTTAAAAAGATATTGATAAAATAAAAATAGCAAAACTCAATTGCTGCAGCTTCGACATGCCGTTAAATGTGTATACGGAATGAGTTGTTTGTAATTTATTTAATTTATCTTTGCCCAAAACAAAATTTTGAAAAAGGCGTTTAATTTTATAAAAAAATAGATTATTTATTAATACAAAAATATTATAAACACATACTTTCGCTAAAGTAAAAGTTTATGTTTATAATATTTTTACGTTCCTTATTATTAAGGATATCGGGTAGGCAGTTCTATGGGAATAGAACCACCAATGCTGCCTAGGCCAAATGCCCTTTGCAGCCCCATAGTTTAGTCCCACCAGCAACCCTTCACCACAACCTTATGGATGGGTTCCGGGCATGTGCGGCTAGACATAGTTAGATACGCAATGTATCGTGATCTCTTTATATAGGGAAATCATATTATTTAGAGGAAGTGTCCTGATTTTGTTAATGTCAGGGCACTCCATTCCTATGTGTTTCATTCTAGTTGTCGCTAGTTCCTTACACTCACAGAGGATGTGCTGAACCGTCTCCAAGGCGGCCCCGCACCATCTGCATGCAGGAGAACCAGCTACTTTCATATTGTACATGTGGTAATTTAATTTACCATGCCCTGTCGCTATTTGTGCGACTATGTTTATATCTTCTCTGCTTAGGTTCAGACCCCGTGCCAGCCACGCATGATTAGGGTCATCACCAAGCAGAGCTTTAGCTTGCTTGCAACCTGGTGTATCCCTCCAGGTTGTTCTATGTTGTGTCTCTCGCCATTGACACATTTTTTCTTTAATTTGGCTCATCTGAATTCCCAAAGCAGGCTCAGGGCAAATTAATGGTGTTTTTGCAGACAATTTTGCTAGGTCGTCTGCTACCCTGTTGCCTTTGATTCCCACGTGACTGGGAACCCAGTAAAGTTTGAGTTTCCTGCATCTTTCTCCTAAAGTATTTAGTGAGTTGATGCATTCCTCCACTAGACTAGACTTAGTTTTGTAGCTTTTTAAGGTCATGAGTGCCCCTTTGCTATCCGAACAGATGTTCACTATGTCTTGGTTGTTCGCATCTAGTGCCATCTGAGCAGAAATCAGTATAGCCACCAGTTCTGCCTGGAAAATTGAAGCCTGCTTGCCTAGCGGGACCATAGTCCCCTTCCCAAGCCTCCTTCGATAGATACCTGCTCCAGTACCCGTTGCGGATTTTGATCCATCCGTGTACCAGATGTCGCCTGAGTTCGGTATTCTATCATTACCTTTTCCTGACAGCCAGTCTTCTTTGGTTGGGAAAATCAC
Organism: Anastatus disparis; assembly: GCA_017163975.1. Classification (NCBI taxonomy): domain Eukaryota; kingdom Metazoa; phylum Arthropoda; class Insecta; order Hymenoptera; family Eupelmidae; genus Anastatus; species Anastatus disparis. The sequence goes on along the minus strand of JAFFSR010000349.1, from coordinate 6,792,823 downwards.
CTCGAATTTATTGTCGAAGTGATATTTCGTCACCATCAGATCTGACCTCATCTTTAATAGTACATCTTGTTTAAGGCAAGGAGGGTTAGTGTGTTCACCTCTCCCTGTCCACATGTTGAGAGCAATCAGTCTGCATGCAGACCTTGTAGCAGCCTCTTGTACATACAATTGTAAGGGTGCCACTCCCATCAAGAATCCCAGGGCTTCTATGGGAGTAGTCCTCATTGCCCCTGTCATGGCTCTCAGGACAAGTCCCCTTAGCCTATCCAGGAGCTTCGCAGTTGTTGTTTGGCTGGTGCGTTTCCACCATACCACTGCTGCGTAAGTTAGTCTAGGAATGAGAATTGTCCTAAACATCCACAGGATGGTTGAGGGTTTAAGTCCCCAATTCCTTCCAATAGTTCTTCTGCTAAGCCAAAACATATTGGTGAGCTTCCTGCAGCACTCTTCTACCTGGGGTTTCCAGTGTAGCTTGCTGTCCAGTATCACCCCCAAGTATTTAGCCTTGAATTTTGGTGTTAATACTTGGCCTCCTAGCTTTAAGGTTTTATGCAGTTTCCACTTATACCTCCTCGTGAAGACCACCACCTCTGTTTTGCTAGGGTTGATAGACAGTTGTTGGTTTTGCACCAGTTCCAAAGTCTGTCCAGTGCTGCCTGTAATACATCTGCTAGCGGTTCAAGGAAACGCCCCCTCACCACTATCATTATATCGTCGGCATATCCAATGACATGGCATCCGGTTTCTTTAACACAGGTTAAGGCACCTTCTGCCACCAAGTTCCATTCTAACGGGGAGATCACACCACCCTGAGGACAGCCATTTGCGACTGTACCCCTGACCGTGGTGTCACCCCTGGTTACTTCCAATAATCGGTAACTCAGCATGTCACGGATCCAGTTCGTGATCATGTCCGGCACTCCTTTATTCTTGGCTGCTTTGCAAATAGCCTCTGTTGGGGTATTGTTGAAAGCCCCCTCTACATCCAGGAGGGCTCCTATGGCGAATCCTCCTGTTTCTATTTCTTCCTCGATTAATGACACTGCTTTGTGCAGTGCTGTTTCGGTAGATTTGCCTTCTGTGTAGGCGTGTTGTTCTGGTGATAGCGGATTCTGTGTGAGAACCGTCTCCTTGATGTATCTGTCGATGAGCCTCTCTATCGACTTAAGCAAAAAGGACATCAGACAAATAGGTCTGAAGTCCTTTGCCGTGGAGTAGCTGCTTCTTTCTGGTTTAGGAATGAAAACTACTCTTGAATTCCTCCAGTTTTCGGGTGTATAGCCCAGCAACAAACAGGCTCTCGCCAGTCTCACGAAAGGGCCGAGGATAACCTCCGTGCCCTGCTGAAGCAGGACCGGGTACACCCCGTCCTTTACGTTCCTTACACAGTGAAAAAAAATTTGCAATTTTAACACACATAAGTGTTAGAGATGAAACACAAATTTTTTTGTGTTAAAATTAATAAATACACACATGTTTGTAAAATTTACAAACTTCGTGTGTTAATTCTACAAAACGTACACATATATTTTTAAATTACAAAATTTTTTGTGTTGATTTTACAAACATGTTTGTAAAATTTTAATACAAAAATATTTGTACAAAATAAAATTTGACGAATTACACAAAATTTTTTACAGTGTACTTTCCTCAAAAACGAAGCGATAGAATTTTATTTTTCTTATGCATAAATATTCATAATAATAATATCTATTGTGCTCAACCTTAGATTTGTAGATACATCGATTAATACTTGAGCAAATAACAAAAAACTAAATTAGACAAGGACAGCAAATCCGGCCTGCTCTTAAGGGAATTATTGAAATGTTAAAATTTTGGAAAAGACATTTAACTTTATGAAAAAATTGATTATTTATATGCGATAATGATATTGTAAGACTAGATGGACTATTAATTCGTAATTGATTCACACCGTGATATTTTTGGTCAAGTGAACGGTTTTTAATATATCTTTTACAAAATTTATAAGAATAGTCATTTAGAAGTAAAAGCTCTTTAACAATATTCAAGTTCTCTGTATGAAACTGTGAATGTGATAATAGTATTGCCTGATCTGTGAGATTGTAAACCATATTCATCTTTAAATTCATTGAATGATTAGAATTGTAATTTAAAATTCTGCTTGAGTTACTAGGTTTTCTATATCAATTATAAATAAGACCATGGTCCACTATGTTAAACTTCACACCAAGGAAATTCAAGCCTTGATCGTTTTGAATTTCATGTGTAAAATTTAATCTTTCATGGTAACTATTGAAAATATTTAATACGGTAGTCATCGACGACTCATAAACACACAAAAAAGCATCATCAACATAACGAAAATAAAAGAAATAATCAATTTCATATTTATTTTTTAATATTTTTAAACACGATCCTTCTAAGTCAGACATAACTATGTCTGCAAAAAGTGGTAATATAGGATACCCATTAGCGTCCCAAATACTTGTCTATAATATTCATTATTAAAAGTGAAAAATATGTTATTAAAAAGTATTTTGGTCATTTCAATAATATAATTGAAAAGAATTTTAGTGTAATTGAAAAGAATGTTAATTCGGTGTTATGAAATTCTCAAATATTTTTCAGAATTTAATTTTTTGCGAACATCAGAAACAATATTACGCATTTTTTTAAGAGGGCATCTTTAAACTTGATTGTAGGTGTTATTGTCAGAAAGTAACACCTCCATTTTTTCAATATATCAACGTGCCGTACGAAAACTATCACTCCTGAACTATTTGCGACAAAAAGTATTAAATTTTAATGTCTGTTGGCGAAAACTATTATTTAAATTTTTACGTATGCGAAGACCATCACTCCTGAACGACTTGCGACGATAGAATTTAACTTCAATCTATTAAATGAATTAAACTTCAATCTATTAGATGAATTGAACTTCAATTTATTAGATAAATTTTATTAATCTATTAATTTGAAGTTTAATTCTTTTCGTCACAAATCGTTCAGGAGTGACAGTCTTCGTTTACATAAAAATTAAAATAATAGTTTTCGTCAACATACATCGAAGTTTAATTCTTTTCATTACAAATCATTCAGGAGTGATAGTCTTCGTTTACATAAAAATTAAAATAATAGTTTTTGTCAACATACATTGAAGTTTAATACTTTTCGTCGCAAATCGTTCAAGAGTGATAGTCTTCGTTTACATAAAAATTAAAATATTAGTTTTCGTCGTACATGGTGGAAATGATAGTCTTCGCCGGATGTCTGAAGGTAATTATCTTCGTAAGCAACGTTGAAGTTCTTTCAATGCAGACTGTATTATTGTTTTTATCAGCACTAATAAACATGACATTAGTGTTATTTTTGCAAAATTCAAACGTATTTTTAAATTTACTTGCGAATATTTTTTCTTTATGTGTTTGGCGATTTTCGTGCTGTAAAGAATTTTTAATAATATTAATGGTCGTATATCTAATTTTATCTTTAGTAGAATCTAATATTTCGGCTTCACCTAACTCATATTCAATATTTTTTATTACATCAACTACTTCTTTTTTATCTATATTGCACTTGGTTTTGTTATATTTTTCTCCCAATGACACAATGTCAGCAACATCTTAAGGTATTTCTAAATTTTTAAGATTTATTACAAATTTTTTATTATAATTTACATTATTCTCATCATCTGAATTATTTTCTTCAGTATTAAAAGTACAAAGTGGAAAAAAATTTGTAATTTTAACACATATAAGTGTTACAGATGAAACACAAATTTTTTTGTGTTAAAATTTACAAATTTTTTTTGTGTAATTTTCGAAGTTAAAATTTTAACATAAAAATTCATGAATAATACAAAATTTTGAATAATAAAATTAGTAAATTTTACAAATTTATTTGTGTTAAAATATAATTATTGAAATGATGATTCAATATTAAATAATGACTTTTTCGTGTTTCTTTCTGTTAATATAATATATATTTAAAAAAAGAAAGAGATAAAGAAATATAAGAAAAAGGATAAAATGATGGATGTTGGAGTGGATCAATAAAATCACCAACAAACTCAACTCATTTGACAATATTACATTGTCGTTTGAAGGCGAACGTAAAAGAATGATTACGAAAAGAGCTGATCATTTTTTAAAATGTATATATCATATAAGTATAGAAATAGAGCCGGTTAATGGCTTAGTCGGTAGAGCGTTTGATTCGTAATCTCGGGGTTCTGAGTTCGAATCACGCTCTTGGCAGCCGATTGATAGAAGGACCACTGTACGTTACATGTGCTTTGTTCACAAACACACTTACAAGCTCCACCGCTGATTAGCATCACAAATAGCATAAATATAGCGATGTTAAAGAAGAAAAAAAAAGTATACAAATTTTTGGACTTACTAGGAGAGTATTAGCAACGAATATAGACGCTTATAGAAGCGTACTTTAAAATAGAAAATTTCGTCCAAAAATGAGTTAGTTCCGTTACCCAGCTACTTGGGAGCGCCACCAAATCCCATGTATTTTTATATCTATTTATATTATATATATAGCACATTTTTCATATATACAAACAATTTTAAAGTGTTACCCAGGCTTTCGGACGAAAAATGTAACCTATAAGAATCCTTCCATAAATGTCTATCTTCTTTGGTATCAAACATCCGGATCATGGATTTTGCTCTTACTTGTAGATAAATTTTCATATGTCAAAATATGGAAAAACCGGAGTTGTAGATTCTAACGCTCAATATTTCCCTAGTTGTAGGCAATTAAAAAAAATCACTAAAAAAGTTACTAGATTTTCAAACGCTTATAATTTTTTAGCATTAACAGTTAGAAGCTTAAAATTCAGCTTAGTTTTAAATGAAAGCTGAGCTCAAATACTTTTAAAATAGCATATGAAAATATTTTTTTTTCTCATAGCTTATAACACAGTGTTATTAAATTTATACTACATTTTAGCTTTTATTATTAATTAATGTTTTTAAAAGGAAATCCAGGTCAAATTTTTATAACGCTGTAATTTTGGAAAAAAATTATATTTAGACATGCTATAGGTGCTGCTTCGAAAGGATTTGAGTTCAGCTTTCATTTGAAACAGGTTCAAACTTCTAGCTATTAATGTTAAAGAACTATAAGCGCTTGAAAATCTAGTAACTTTTTTAGTGATTTTCTTAAATTGCCTGCAACTAGAGAAATATTGAGCGTTGGGGTCTACAACCCCTGTTTTTTCCATACTTTGTTATCTGAGAACTTATCTCAAAGTTAGAACGAAATCCATGATCCGGAGGTCTAATGCTCTTCTGGTTAGCAGAAATTAATATTTACAAACTAAAATTTACCTTGCATTTATGGCATTTTTATTGCATATAATAATAATAATGCTTATATATAATTATTAAAAGTAATTTATTTGAATAACTAAATACACACATGTTTGTAAAAATAACAATTCCGTGAGTTAATTCTACAAAAATTTTTGTGTTTATTTTAAAAGTACACAGAAATTTTTATGTTGATTTTACAAATATATTTGTAAAATTTTAACACAAAAATTTTTGTACAAAAAAGAATTTAACGAATTACACAAAATTTTTTACTGTGTAGTAGTATTCAAATCAATGGTTTGTCGGTTACGATATGTACTATAAATGATAACACTACTGTTATTTATATTACTAACTTCATCAAACATGTTTTTAGAAAAATACGTAATATTGTTTCTGATATTCTCAAAAAATTAAATTCAAAAAAATATTTATGCAGGAAATTTCATAACAACAAATTAACATTTACAGATACCACTTTACCTAGGTGTTATACGGACTTCCAAAGATTCACAAAATAAATGCTCTATTCTGACCCATTACCTCAACTGTTAGTTCACCAAATCACTTTTTAGCAAAACTTTTGTACGATGATCTCAAGAAAAGTATTGAACCACCCAGATCAACAATTAAAAATAGCTTTTAACTAGTAAAAAAACTACAAGATTTAAAAATTCCTGATAATTATAGATTGCTATCACTGAATGTTACTTCACTTTTTATTAACATCCCATATAACCTTGTGATTCAGAGTCTAGAGAAAAGAATTGATAATATTAGAAAATACTCTAAAATTCTTTTCAATTATAATATCGAAATGATCAAAATACTTTTTAATAACATATTTTTCACTTTTAATAATGAATATTATAGACAAGTATTTGGGACACCAATGGGTTCCCCTATATCACCACTTTTTGCAGACATTATGTCTGACTTAGAAGAATCGTGTTTAAAAATATTAAAAACTAAATATGAAATTGATTATTTCTTTTATTTTCGTTATGTCGATGATGCTTTTTTGTGTGTTTATGAGTCGTCAATAACTACCGTATTAAATATTTTCAATAGTTACTGTAGCGTACATAAGTCTTTGAATTTCCTTACATTACATATACCTACGAACACGTTTATATATTTCTCTTATGTAGCGTTATTCTATAGGTTTCAAATGTTTATTGTACCGAAAATAATATTTGTCATTAAGTTTTACAATTTATATTTTCCAGTAATTTTTTTGTTTTATAACTTCTTTTCGTATTTTTTCTATATAACATTAATCTTAATCTGTAAATGTGCTAAGTCCGATTTTTACTGTACGGCCAATTGTCTGTGTCTAAAATGAATGTATTTACTCGCGCCGTAGTTGTGAAAATTCGTACACATGTTTTGACCCTCTTATAGTAGTTTAAGCAATATAAAATGTCCAGAATATCGTTAGTTTTCCGTCCGTTTGGAAATCCCCGAAATTAATAAAAAGGGGATGCGTTGGAGATTTTCACACTGTACCTTTTTACCTGTATAGAACGAGCGTTCTGTTTTTACCAAAATAAAGTTAGTTACACTTTGTAATCGGTCGTGTGCACATCGCTCCGACCAGCTTCTTCTACATACAAAATATAAGTTAGTTTCAAAATTAGAATAAGGTCTTGAATTTTATTTCACCAATCTAAAACTATGATATACGCAATATCATCTTTATAGATTAATCTCTATAAGGATACGCTATTCAAATTAGCGTACTATACAGTTACCATGAAAGATTAAATTTTACACATGAAATTCAAAATGATCAAAGCTTGAATTTCTTTGGTGTGAAGTTTAACATAGTGGACCATGGTCTTATTTATAATTGATATGGAAAACCTAGTAACTCAAGCAGAATTTTAAATAACAATTTTAATCATTCGATAAATTTGAAGATGAATATGGTTTACAATCTCACAGATCAGGCAATACTATTATCATATCCACAGTTTCATACAGAAAACTTGAATATTGTTAAAGAGCTTTTACTTCTAAATGACTATTCTTATAAATTTTGTAAAAGATATATTAAAAACCGTTCATTTAAACAAAAACATCACGGTGTGAATCATTTACGAGTTAATAATCCATCTAGTCTTACAATATCATTACCACATATAAATAATCAATTTTTTTATAAACTTAAATGCCTTTTTCAAAATTTTAACATTTCAATAATTCCTTTAATAAACAATGAATTGAACAATATTATTGTTTTGGGCAAAGTTAAATTAAATAAATTACAAACAACTCATTTTGTATATATATTTAAGTGCTCCATGTGTAAATACACATATGTAGGAGACACGAAAAGACAATTAAAGGATAGACTTTATGAGCACCAACAATGCAAAAACAAAAATTCAGTTGTTTCGCTTCACATGTTAAATAACCAGAATCACTGTTTTGTTTTAGATAATATAAATATTTTGGACTTTTAAAAACGGAGGATATCAGAAGCTTTACAGTCTGATACTTATCAGCTAAGTGAAACTTACAATAATATATATATATATATACTCTGTTTAAGTAATAAATGTAGTTACATATTCTATGGCCGTACATTATAGCGACAAACAATACCAATGTAAATAAAGCTTTATAGATTTATCACGGTTGTGTAACTAGAATTAACTTTATTATCTGTTCACTTGTTTTCTCCCAACACCAAAAATTAAAAACTTGACATGAAGCAATTTGTTTTTAAATTTATTGAGATATTTATTGTACATTTATTGTATGGAATTTGTTAATGTGAAGGGTGAAATTTTGAATTTATTTAATTTTTGTAAGGATAGGTAAGTTTTAAAGAAAAGTTTATTGCGACTCATAACTCTCATTCGTTTTTGTTATATAATTTAAAGCGACAAATTGTATATTTTATTTGTTTATAATTTAGCCTGAAGAGGTGGTAAATTGACTACGAAACGTAGCTACAAAAAAATAAAATCGTTTAAGACTAACTTGGATTTTGATTTAACCTAGACTTCCACTCAATTTTTACCATCACATATTATATACACTGGGCACTAATTCTAAGAAAGTATTTCAACTTTTTCAATTGGTGGTGATTTGGTTCAAAAATAACTATTTTTTCAATTATTCCTTGTAACGTGATTTATATGTATACTATATGTCAGTATACTTCTGTCTCTTTCCTCGTTGTGAGTCGCACAGTGTGCTAGTAAGTTTCTACGCTTACTTTGTATATATGAGTGTCGTGAAAGAAGTAGGGATTGAGAGGATCGCTTTTCTTGCTGGGAAGAATAGGAACGTGAATATAGGAGAGTAGATGCATCACTCGAGAGATAGCTGCGAGGATGTTCAATCTTTTTAGCGAAATTAATCCTTTCAGCAGTTGTGCTTCAGGTAGTTAAGATTTCTCTTTTTCTTGATCCGTATCTGAAATAATTCCAGGACGATTATATCTTGAAAGAACTGTATTTGTGTGGAAGTGGTGTATCGTAAAGTGTTGGAAAAGATAGAAGCTGTGGATAAATATATCCTGCTGACGCTCGACACGTGGCAGATCTATAGGCTAGTGAAGACTAACTCAAGCCTAAATTGACCCGTCAGACTTCACCTTCACCAGCTTCCATCTGATCTTTGTTTCTTATCGGTGCAGAGTTGCAAAGAGGTGCAACATTGCCGCTTTTGAAGATTTAAGGAGATGTAAAACGGACACTACACCTGTACTTATAGATATTAACTTCCTTTCCATTTTATTTCTGAATTTCCAGAAAAGAAATGCCTCAGCTTGTAGTATGTACCATGATGATTATTTAGTTAAATTTTCAAATAAATTCATTCATTAGTAATGGAGAATTTTGGGTTACAAAATTATTTATTAAAATTTTTCGATTTTGTACAGGAATCCAAATATCTTTAAAACTAATGAATGAATTTATTTGAAAATTCAACTAAATAATCTTTATGGTACATACTACAAGCTAATGCATTTTTTTACTCAAAATTTTGCAATAAAATGAAAAGATAGTCAATATTTACGAGTACAGGTGTAGTGTCCATTTTACATCTCCTTAACGTCAATTGGTTGCGCACGCAAGGTAGCTATCGGTGAAAGTAAGTCTAAGTTTTCTTTCCTTGCGTACGGAAAAAGGAAAATACTGTTAAAAAAGGTACTAAATCTAGTATATCTAATTTATGTACTAAGGTATTTGAAAAAAAAGTGACGATATAATTTCAATTTGTACTATAGCTTGAATTTTAGGAACTAATGTTGGTACTATTATATCATGAACCGAGAGCATAAATTTTCAATGCTTGGTACCGTTTTTTTCGGTACTAAGACTGACATTCCACTTACTTGATTCAAGGGCAATATTTCGCAAAAAATGTGATTGTTAATCTTTTTTGGTTCGGCTTTTTCTGTTACTAAAATTAAAAGTTGATAAATATAGAATTTTTTATATAATATATAACACTTTTAAATTACCAATAATTAATTTTCAAATTCGTGATATTTAAGGAGTAAAACGATACATGTTTATCTGCCATACTCCATTTTAAAATAGTTAGTTTTTGAGTTTAGAATTATTTATTAGTAATTTAAAATTGTTATATATTATATATAATTTTCATTATATTTTTTAACTGTTAAAAATTTTTATACAATTTTATGAATTTTTACGTTATTAGTATTAATTATATTGAAGTTTCATACTTGACAGCGCCGCAGTGCGTATTATATAGGTAATATGTTAGTATACGATTATTTAGTTCCTAAGTACGGAAAAATTCGGTACCATGCCAAATAATTTTTGGGATATGTCGCGTCAAAAGATGTACTAATACACGGAGAAAGTTTTGCCTCAATAAAGATGATGCGCGTCGCACTAAAAAAAGTGATGCCTTTTGCACCGTGAATCACGAATAATGCTTCGCATTTCATAATTCATGCATCACTTTTTGTAGTGCATAAGCGCCGAAACACAATGCGCGAGGAGGCGGCGCACTGTATTTCGTCGCCTACGGTGGCGCCGCATCGAAAAACTTGATGCATGTTCGATATTTATCGTGCATGCGAGCCACTTTGTGGAGCATTTTAAAAACGCACTATCTTTTATGATGTAAAACTTTCTCGGTGTATAAGTCGTCTTAATTTAAGTACTGAGTATCAATTAAAAAACGACTGATGATGATTTTTTGACTACTGACTCAAGTTAGTACATTATTTTAAGGTATTTTCCTTTGTCCGTGCTTGCGTAACTTAAAATCATAGTATTGGCTTGTGTACAACGGTTAGAAATATAAATCAAAGCTCGTAAAATCTGTCTAGCGTGAGGTTCCTCTCTACATTTAGATGCGACATTTTGAATTTAGCTTAGATACGCGAATATTTTGCTTTTATTATTTAATATGATTATGTAACTTATGTAATTTATTCTTTTTTTATTTTAATTTTTTTTTCATAAATAAATTAAAATAATCTTAAAAGTCAACGATTCATAGTGCGTGATTTATTGAAAGTAGATCCGAGTTAGTTGTATCGTTACGAACAAATTAAATTTTCTGTGGGTCGAGTATAATCACCTCCTAAGAGAGTGCTGGTATATGCCGTGGATTTCGTCGTACCAGACGTCCGGGTTGTAGATTTTCAAAGAGAAGTTCTGCTAGAGAGATTATAACATTTAGTTTTTTGTTGATAACGTTCACCAGAAGCTAATCAACTGTTGCAGGCCAAGCTGATCATCAAAGTATTATCAAGTCTTTTTAACGGTAAGTGCATGTGTTCTCAACGTAGGGACACGTGAAATCCACAAATATTTTAAATTTATTAAATAAATATATTCACCGTTACATCTCACAAAGGCAAAAGAAAAATTCCAATTAATTTTTCTTCCATGTTTAACCGAGGCTCCGTGATAATGAAATAATCCCAAGTAAACATTATACCTCTCGAACAAAAGGTTTTTCAATTATTTTCTAAATGCTGTATGGTATTACTCTACACGAAGGGAAAAGTCTAAGCATTTTTCTTCAAATTTAACATGCCTTTATACCATATAAAATTTCAATACTATGTTACTTTAAAACTCAAAGTAAATCACTTAGAATTCACAGACTTTTAGTATTTTGAATGTTCATAGTAAAGTAACTCGGATCGCGAGGTAGTATGGCTAGAACACGATGATTTTGTCGTAGTGCCACCCAAGTAAATAAACCTTGATACTGCTTGATAGAACTATTGCTACGCGTAGTCTTTTGCTATAGTTCCACGAATCCTAAGTATTATAATATCGAAGTTATAAGACAGTAGCAGCGCGTTCTTAGTAATTTACTATAAGTAAATAACTTGGTCAAATCTTTTAAATTCAAGCAACATATTTTTAGGTTATACCTTCGAGAGTAAACATGCTAAAATACCTTCGAGAGTAAATATGGTAAAATGTTTTCAGTTTCCTCTCTGTGTACAAGTAATCATTGAAAAAATATAACGATTTTTCTGAAAAAATGATTTTTTATCCAATATTCTATAACTTTTAAGCATTATGACCTATTAAAAAATGTCAGGTGTAAGAAATGTTCATTTTTATTTGGAAAATATGTAAATAAAATTTAATAGTTTGCGATAGAAACTTTTTTTTCATTCTTTCACTTTCTTATGATTTTAGGTTTAAAAAAAAAATCGAAAATACATAAATTTTCTAAATTTGATATACTTTTGTTCATCTATTCTGTATTACAAAACGAAAAATATTTAACATTTTAGATTTTAATAAATTGAAAATCTAAACATTCATGTATAAACTATTATAGTGTATGTAGAAATTTTTCGATTTTGAATTCGCTGTTTTCATTACATTATTTACGTTTGCGACTTTGATCTTTGAATCTCAATGAATTTATAACTTTCAATATTAAATGAATTATATATTTTTGGTTTACTCATTTGTATTCCGTCAGTCACTCGGGAAAGTAAATAATACTGGACACTTTTCATCATGAATCTACGGAAAAAAAAATAGTTATCGTACGAGATGCGTAGGTTGATTATTCCTCATTATAAATGTGAAAAATCTAATCGTCAATTAGCACGAGATTTAGCAATACCTCAATGGACTGTTGAATATCATGTAAATAAGTATGAAAGTAATGATAACTCCAGCTCAAGATCATTACATTGTGACGCTAAGTAAACGTAATAGACACTTAACTGCTACAGAAATTACAGCTATAGTAAATTCAAGTCGAGAAAAAAAAGAACAAATAAGTGTTTTGACAGTCAAAAGATGATTGAATGAAAATAATTTATTTGGGTGTTTTGTTGTAAAAAAACCTTTGCTAAGGCTAGTTGATAAAGTAAAAAGATTGCGATGAGCAAAACAACATAAAGACTGGACTGTGGCTGATTATAAAAAGTTTTGAATAATAATGAATCTAAATTTATTATTTTTGGCTCAAACTGGAGTTTATGTTCGAAGATCATATGATAAAAAATTTGCTAGCCCGTGTTTAATGTTGTCAGTAAAACATGGTAAAGGCTCAGTTATGGTTTAGGGTTGTTTTAAAATAAAATTGAAGATTTAATAAAAATCGATGAAATCATGAAAAAAAGATTATCAGAAAATTTAAAAAAAAACATGTTGTACCATGTAAACAAAGATTGATTGACTTCGATTTTGGTTTTTGCAAAAATTCGTATAACTTATTTATCCAATTTGAAAAAAACAAAAAAATTAAAAGATATGGAGTAGTTACTACAATCTTTAGATTTGAACCCCATTTAGCTTTTGTGGGATAAGTTGAATTGTGCATTAAGAGCAGGTCGTATATCTCTGTCCTTTTCTAATCAAAGAATTTATTTTTTTGCAAAAACTAATAATTGTAGCAAAAAATAAGGAGACAGCCCCATTTCGTATAATAAAAAGCAAGATTTTCTTTAATGAGGAAAAATTATTTTTATCGATTCATTTTGAAGAAAACCTTGAAAAACTTAAAAAATAGAGGTTAGGATGGACAATTCAGTTTTTCAAGGTTTTATTCAAAACGAATCGATAAAAATAATTTTTCCTCATCAAAGAAAATCTTCCTTTTTATTATACGAGATGGGGCTATCTCCTTATTTTTTGCTACAGTTATTAATTTTTGTGAAAAAATCAATTCTTTGATTAGATAAGGACAGATATACTCGACCTCCTCTTAAAAAAAGAGCACCTACGTCAACTACATTATTATAGCGGATTTTACAAGAAGAATGGTAAAATATTCTTACTGAAAAGTTACAAAAATTAATTGTACGAATGCCAAATATCTGCAAAGCAGCATTGAAAAATAAGAGAAAACATTTCGACGAAAAAAAATCTAAAATGGAATTTTTTTTGTCTTATATTTAAAAATCTATCATTTAGTTTGAAAATATCTATTTGTTTACTTATTTGTTTAAAAATCATAATATTTACTACTTTGTTATTATATTATTATGTTTATTATTATAATTTATTATTTAATTAAATTAATAATCAACTCAAATTTAAGCTATATTTTAGTTGTCCGTCCTTACACTCATCTCGTTCAGTTTCGACGAGATATTCAAATCAAAGTGCAACAACCGTGAAAGTCAATTATATAAAATTTAAAATGGGTATCTTGGATTTTTTATTAAAACCTAAAATTATAAAATAGTGGAAAAAAAAAAATTTTCCATCACAAGCTATAAAATTTTAAATACATATTTTCCGAGTAAAAATGAAATTTTTTTTATCTGACATTTTTTAATAGGTTATAATGCTTAAAAGATATAGCAAATTAGGAAAAATCATTTTTTATAAAATTCTTCATAATTTTTTAATAATTGCTCATAGAGTAATATCATACGGCATTTGAAAAATAATTAAAAAATCTTTTATTTGAGAGGTATAACGTTTACGTAGGATTATGTCATTATCAATGAGCCTCGGATAAACATGGGCGAAAATTTTGGTATTTTTTTAACCTCTGTAAAAATAATCAAACAAATAGTTATTTTTTAAATATACCACCACCATTTGAACATGCTCTTAAAAACCTTTCGAACCCATATTTAAAAACTTTTTATAGGCCGTGTAACAGAGTAGTAAAACTGTTTATATTTTGCCTCTACCGATTAAGGTGGGCAACTTTATGTGAGCGTGAGTATGTATATATATATATATATATATATATATATATATATATATATATATACTATGTATGTGTATATTTGGAGTCTTTATATCATTTTAAAATGACTTGACTCGCTGATCAAACGCTTGCACAAAAATATATTTTAGCTGTAAGTTTACGCAATGAAGGACTTTCATATCATAAAATCGCGAAAAAGTAAAAACTTTCCTATTATACTGTTTTTGAAATAGTGAGTAAAATACTAATGATATGAAATTAAAAACTATAAGTGGCCATAATAAACAAAGAAGACTCGGTGCCTGTTCTTTAAAGAAGGACTTGGTTGAAAAACGAGCAACAGCTGTGACTTTGTGCAAACGAGTTGGAAGTTCAAAGAGATCTCAGAATATCTAAATTTTGCTGTCAGTGCTGTACACACTACTGTGATGAGAAATGAATAAATAGTTTTTAACATTGATGGAAAATGATCAGCGTAACTGTAAAAATTGGAAAATAAGACAGTACATTTAAATCTGTCCTGAGTAAAAAAGATAAAAAATCGACAGCTTCAGAAATTACAGTACATATTAACAGAACCAGAGAAAATAATGTTTCTAATACAAGTATTATGCAAAGATTGCATGAAGCTGGTTTATTTAACCAAGTCACTGATAAAAAATTACTTCTTAGTAAAGTTTATTCCCCATTCTTCATGCTATCAATCTTATTTAAGATAGTACCTCAGTTAAGGGATTGACGGTTCAAAAAAATCTGAGATTGGGCACATAAGTAGATTTTAATTCAAGTGAAGCACTGTTAAAATTTGGTTAACTTTCAGAGCATGAGAGAAAAATTATAAGCATTTTAATTTTCATCTTTTGACACGCGCTTTATCTCTGATAGAAAAAAGCCTGGATTTACAGTCATTATGGTGTATTTTATGGTTTGCAACAATAATATGGCCACAAACCCAGTCTTATTTCGACGAAATATGGCCAGCTCATGGGCTTGACAAAAAATACAAATTTATAATTTTGAAAAGATAATTAAAATTTGGGTATGATAATTAAGGAAATTATAATTGAGGATTATTACAAAATGATTCATTTTAATAAATTATCATCATATATTATTTATTATTATAAACTATTTATTTTTATAATTAACAATAACATATTTAAGTTTCATTTGTAAAGTTATAGTTAATCGTCTGACATTATTTACAATTAATAACAATTACTTGTTAGTATATCACTTAAATAGACAAAGGTTATAATGAACAATAATAACTTTGTAGGTTATGATTTATTTCAAAAATAAATTTTGTATCAATATAAATTAATGAGATATTAGTATTATTTAATATTAATTGTAGTTACACTCGTATAAAATATCAATTAATTAAGAACTTAAGGTATCAGGCCCAAATTTAAGATTGTTCTGGCTATACAGTCTGTGTCAAAAGTTAGTAATTTCGATAATGGTTTATATTTTTGAGTAGAGAGGGGTTATTCAATTTTTCACATAGTAATTTATTAGATACTTTGATTCATTTAAATATAACAATTTATTAAAGAGTTATAGCATTTTAAAACTTATAATTTTTACCGAAATCTAATGTAATCATAAACAAAGGTGCCAAAGTTTCAAAAATGATTTTATTCGAAAGTAACAAAGTTTATTTTGTTCAGTTCGAAATTTATAATCTATTGACAAGGATAGAATTTCAATTTTTAGTTTTTACTTAAATTTATTGGCGATTTTCTACGATAAAACAGTGAATACCATCTGAGATATATACATTTTTTCGTAAACAATTAGCAATAAATTTGAATAAAAAATAAAAAACGAAATTCCATCCTTGTCAATAGATTCTAAATTTTAAAAAGAACAAAATAAACTTTATTGCTGTCGAATAAAATCATTTTTGAAACTTTGGTACCTTTGTTTATAATTACATTTAGATTTCGGTAAGAGTTATAAACTTTGAAATTCTATAACTTTTTAATAAATTGTTATTTTCAAATCAAACAAGGTTAAAATAATTTTTTTAATATTATCTAATAAATTACTCTGTGGAAAATTGAATAAACCCTCCCTACCCAAAAATATAAACTATCATCGAAAATACTAACTTTTGACACAGGCTGTATAGCCAGAACATCCAGTCTAAAATAAAAATTAAATTTAAATGTCATAATAATTTTTATTTTAATAATATTATTTAAAAAAAAGTTTTCTTACCTTAGATATATAAAATACAAGACTTTGGCTTATGAATAATTTTAAGTGATCTCATCAAATGATTGAAATCCTTTTCTTTATTCGAACACTTGATTTTGGTGGTCATTTCAAGCTTTCTCAGCCAATTTTCAACAAATTGATTTCAAAATTTCCAGAGATCTTTAATTTATATATACTCACAAAATAACACTTTTATTTAAAAAAAAAAGAAAAAGAATTTAAAAGTTTGTCGAACAATTTGTTGAAAATTAACCGAGAAAGCTTACAATAACCACTAAATTGAAAAAATCACATTTTTGACTAATCAAAAGGATTGTAAGCATCGAATGAGATATTTTAAAATTATTCATAGACTTTGTAAATAAATTTAGAATGTTCTGTCTATTGTAATATCAATACAGATCCATGTAATGTAGATTGTATTGTAATTTCATTTTAAAGAAGTTGGTGGCAAGTTTCATTTTTGGTCTAGCGACAAATAAAATATTTAACAATACACATGTTGGACTATTCTTTTTAAAATTATGGCGCTCAAAGTTCTAAAATTTTGCAAATAATTTTAAAACGTCCTACTGTAACATAATGTCAATGCAAATCAATGTAATCTAGGTTGTATAATAAAACATAATGTTGAATTCTATAGTTTGAAAAGAAGTAGTCTGATACGTATCATATGAAAGGACTCATCATAGACTAAATCAAATATAAAACCGCTTATCAACTTTTTTAAACAAAATAACAGTACAATATAAATTAAATTCATATGCATTGATATGTTGGAGGAAGATATTTTAAAGCAATATATAGAGTATCATAACTTTAAGTACTATAGTTAAAAAAAAAAAATCTAATAAGTACCACATAAAACATTTCATTCGACATAGACTAGAAATGAAACTGGCCATCAAGCTTTTTAAAGTGATATTATAATTTTATTTTTAAGATAATACCATTTACGATCATAAAACTTTGTAAATAACTTTAGAATGTTCTGCCTAGCATAATATCAATATAAATCTATATATTGTGGATTGTATTGTAATTTCACTTTGAAAAAATTGGTGACAATTTTCATTTTTGGTTTAGTTGCAAACAAAATATTTCATAATACACATATTCGTTTTAAAAGTCTGGCACTCAAAGTTCTAAAATTTTGCAAATAATTTTAAAGTGTCCTGCTGTAGCATAATGTCAATGCAAATCAATAAGTTGTATTATATAACATAATAAGTTTTATAGTTTGAAAAGAAGTAGTCTGGTGCGTATCATGTAAAAGGATTCATCACTCTCTAAATATGATCCAGTGAAATTTCACTGGATTCAAGTAAAGATGGCTTTACTGGAGTTCAGTGAAATATTTACTAAAATATCCATATTTTCAATGAAATTCATTGAAATATCTTCTGATTATCAAGTGAAACATCCTCGCTAATTTTAAATAGTGGATATTTCACTGAAATTTAATTGAAATTTTAGCTGAATTTTATGTGCAGTGATTTTCACAGATCCATTCAGTGAGATTCCACTGAATTATATTTAGAGAGCATAGACTAAATCAAATATAAAACTGCTTACCAACTTTTTTAAGCAAAATAACAGTATAATCTAAATTACATTCATAAGCTGATACCATGCTTGAGGAAGATATTTTAAAGCAATATACAAAGTACATAGCTTTGAGTACAATTAGTATGAAAAAAACAATCTAACACATATCACGAAATATTTTATTTATCATAGACTAAAAATGAAACTGGACATCGAGCTTTTCAACTAACTAACAAAACTTAAGGACCACATTAGTGCGTCTATTTTCATAGTTTATGGTTAGGTTAAGATGTCGAATATAAAGTCATATCAGAAAATTAGGTTATAATAAAAGAATTCATTTTCAATTAAAATCTGAAGAATAGTGAATAAAAAAATAATAAAAAAGAGTAGAAAAAGTTCACAATTAAAGTTAAACTTGTTATACTATAAATACAAGTTTATTATAGTAGTACGCACAAATTACACATTAGAATAAGTCCATATTATGGCCAAATTATGGTGAGATTTAACTATGTAATTACACTGTACAAATATGGCCATATGTTGGTGGGCACGCCATATTTTATGCTAAACTTTTTACCAGGGTATATCTATACATAGTGTATATTTAGTTATATACGCGCGTGCATTGAGTCTAAGACGTTTATATCGTTTCAAACTCGATACTAAAAAATCTATTCTTTAGTTCTTTAATTAATTACGTGTTGAATTTGATCAAATTTTAAACCATCAGTGGCTTATATTCAAAAATTAAAAAAGAATTTCTGTATGGTTTCCATAAGAGCGCGTGTTAAAAAAGTAAAAATTAAAATGCTTGTCATTTTTCTCTCATGCTCCAAAAGTTTACCAAAATTTAACTGTATCTTATTTGAACTTAAATCTACTTATATGCCCAATTTCAGATTTTTCTGAACCGTCAATCCCTTAGCTGGGATACTACCTTAAGAGGCAGCCGTAAAGCTCTGTCCTTGTCTAATTTAAATTTTCGTTATTATGATTAAATTAGATATTTTTATACAAAAGTAAGGACATAGCCCAATAGATTTAAGGACGAGCAAACGATCCTATTCTATGAAAAAATATAAAATTTTCATAGAATAGGATCGTTTACTCGTCCTTAAATCTATTGGGCTATGTCCTTACTTTTGTAGAAAAATATTTAATTTATTAATAATAACGAAAATTTAGATTAGACAAGGACAGAGCTATGCGGCCTCCTCTTAACTCGCACGGAGCGCATCGTTCATTTTTTAAGTTTTGTTATGGTCTTGCTGATTATATTGAGAAATATATCGTTTTTATATATTTTATAGTGCGAATAATGATGTAGATTACATGTAGCGAATTATAAAAATATAATTAATAAACAATTTTGTAAACTACAGTATATTTTAAACAATAAGTTTCTTATAAATTCTCTTCCGAAATTTCAAAAATCAGCGATGCCTTCCACGCGATTTATGATATGAATTTTAAAAGACGACATACTTAGCTGTGTGCGCTTGGACACGGAGATACTGCGTATACGTCCTTAATTAACAATTGAAAAATAACACTTTGAGATAAAATAATTTGAAATTACTCTTTAATATTTTATTAAAGAGTATACACTGAAAAACTTTTCGTACAAAAACACTATGATGAAAAGCAAAACGTGTTTTGGCACGAACGTATTAATGCTCTAGTTTACGAATGTTCGTAGTTATTCAGCACGAAGATCGTAGTGCATGAGCTGTAGAAAACGGTACAAGTAAAACCCTCTGACGCTCGAAGTTAAGGGCTATGAATTTCGTAGAATATATGATTGATACTAATATCATATGTGTATACTTTGAATTCCGTAGCTCAGCACTATGAGCTTCGCAGTAAAATCACACGAACATTCAAAACTCGAAAAGAGAGTCGAGTGCGGCTCTCCCACTCCTTCACACAAAAAGCAAATGAGAGGAAAAGATAAAACTCACGCTTTATGAGAAAAACTGCCTCGATTGAAATGGCGTTCTTTAATAACATACATATTATTTATATATAGATATAAAATTAAAAATATATTTTAATATTTTACGCAATCTAAGTGTAAAAAAAATTTAAATAAGCATTTTGAAAAGCCAATAATTCAAAGAAATTATTTAATCTATTTATTAAAATTATTCTAATTATTGTGTCAGGAAAATTTTCCTAATAATCAAATGTTAAGAAATATTTTTATTGTTAATCTATAGTTCTATTATATTTTTAGTATAATAAATATAACTTAATTTTTCGTAAATATTTATTTCGTTTGAATGAAATTTAAATTATATTTACATTAAAACTTCTTAACAATGCTATTGGTTTTAGTTTTTATATAATAATAATTTGATGTAAAGATATATTTGTTATAATTCTATTGAAGATAATAGTATATACATGTAAGCAAATAACTACGAACATTCGTAAACTAGAGCATTAATACGTTCGTGCCAAAACACGTTTTGCTTTTCATCATAGTGTTTTCGTACGAAAAGTTTTTCAGTGTAGGAATTTTATTTTAAAACTTTGCCAACCTAAAAATGTATTTTGCATTTTCTAAATTCACGCATAAAATAAAATAGTTAATATTCAAACTTATTTTATGATAATCTTTTAACAAAATTTAATGAAAAATTTGTAAATAGTATTGCTCAATATTAAAGAACTTGATTTTTTACGATTTTTTTGTAATAATAATTGTTTAAGAGCAGGCCGGATTCGTTGTCCTTGTCAAATTGAGATTTTTATTATTTATTCAAGTATTAATCGATGTATCTGAAAATTTAAGAATGAGCGCAATAGATATTATTATTATGAATATTTATGCACAAAAACAAAGCGGTAGAATTTTTTTTCTTGTGCATAAATATTTATAATAATAATATCTATTGCGCTCATCTTTCAATTTGTAGACACATCGATAGTAGATAAGCAAAGAGAGTTCTGGATTCCCCCACTCCTGCGCCGTCAGCTTACCTGTGCAGGTGCAAAAATAATGACGCGCACCAATCTCGCGTCGTGATATAAGAAATTCATACCACGTCTGCGCGCCATGTTAGCGCTCATTGGCGTGCAAGCTCCCACGCCGCGTTGATAGGCGAATCACCGCGATCCACGCCTACCGTCGCAGATAAGAGTAAATGTTGAATATTTAAAAATTTTAACACGATGATCATTAAAGAGAGTCTTATTTTATATTATTAGGTATTAACTGATCTCATTCTAAACGAGTAAGAGAAGGATAGAAAGAACCATAACGTAGGTCATGCATTATAGCTATGTGTATAAATATATATATTTTCTCTATACATATGTTTCTTTTATAAGAGCCTAAAGATGATAAAGGGATAGGAATAAAGTTACTTGCTTATGAAGATGAGAAAGAGATAGAAAGAAAGTCAGTTGCTTTACGAGGGCAAGAAAGAGACAGAGAGAAAGTCAGTTGCTTTACGATGAGCGTTCGATTTCTCAGAATCGTTCCAACTATTTTAATTCTGAATTCTCTTTTACACGCTATTCGCTACATATAGAAATTAGTTTTGTTATATAATAATGAAGTCCACTATTAAATCTAGAATATTTTTAGAGTTTAAATAAAAAAGGATGATAAGGAAATAACATTGTAGTTTACACTTGCCCATAATGAAATGTACGAATAATTTGTAACAATAATAATAATATTTTAGAGTAAGAGATAGGAGATGAAAACATTGTAGCTCACACATACTGAAATGTATAGAGTAGGGAGTGGAGGGGGAGGTCAAGTAAAAGATTTTTTGGGTCCCTAAAGCGCAACTTCGTCTTATCTCTGTATGACGTCACTAGCATTCCACTTTGTCGCACGTATGCGTTCTTATAGGTATAAGCATTATAGATCAAGTGTCTAGCTAAAATGCATTGCCGGGTCAATCGCTTCTACTCGTCGGCATCTTCCATGCCGACAGCCGAAACCGGGCACAACTTTTAGCGTTGAGCGGTTGCTTGCTTCGACTCATCGGCATCTCGCATGCCGCAAGACGAAATCAAGCACAGAGACAACGTTGCGAGTTCGTATACTTCGACTTTCTAGATTCTAGTACTGCGAAAGTCGATATTAATACTTTATGTCAATTAAAATTATGTGTTAATTTAATTTTCATTCGAAAAGTGTTTATATGACTACTAAACAAATGAATGTTTTAATTTTTTAATATTATTTGAATTTAATATTATTTATTAACATATTAAATAAAACCTTTATTAAATTAAATAAGGACTAATGTTTCGTTATACTTTAATATTTACTCAAATTTCAAAAATTAGATATCTTGTTTAAGTATATTCATTCATTATTTATAATAAAATGAAGTTCATCAATATTTTACATGAAAATATTTACTAAGTCGACTTCATCACTTAAGGGGAACCTTCATACCGACATAGAGTTCTACCTTACCTACATTTGAATTATGCATTTTAATAAAAATTTAACTATTTATGGCTAAAATTCATAGAAGAGGCACATTCTTAACATTATAAAGAATTTATTGCAATGTTAAAAAACAGTATAAGAGTGAAAATGAAGACGAAAACTGCAAAATACGATTAACTTTCCAATGTAGTTATGAATAATCGTATTTTGCAGTTTTCGTCTTCATTTTCACTCTTATACTGTTTTTTAACATTGCAATAAATTCTTTATAATGTTAAGAATGTGCCTCTTCTATGAATTTTAGTCATAAATAGTCAAATTTTTATTAAAATGCATAATTCAAATGTAGATAAAGTAGAACTCTATGCCGGTATGCAGATACCCCTTAATATAATCTAATGAATACCTATCTAGCTATCTACATAAATGATATCTGATAAAAAATGTATTCGTATGTTTTCTTCAAAATTAAAGAGAGAAAAAAGATCTTATAATCGATTATGAAATGAATATTTTTCTGACTCTTTTGCAAATTAAGGGTATGGTTTCACGCTACTTTACCGATCGAAAATTATAATTTTATAAAATAACAATTTTTAAAAAAACTATACATCAGAATGAGTTTTCCTTTTATAGATCACTTCATTTAATTTCGATGAAGGGCGGAAACTCTAAAAATAAGCGGAAAAAAGCGTTAATCGAAGATAATTAGAAAAACAAATTTCTCAGTTCGAAAAAATCAAATTTCTCAAAAACCGTGTTTCGTAGGGAAATTTCCTATTCAGGATCATTTTATCTTTGAAAAATGAAGGGCGGAAACTTGGTTTGATAAATCATATTGCAAAAAAGCAAAATTACATTTTTCTAAAAAGATGTGATCAGCTGTAAGAATACAATGGCCGTGCAAGAAGCCATGTTTTATAGTTGGCATCAATGCTAATGTATAGTTTGGTACGCGCCAACTTCAAATTCGAATTTTAAATGTAAATTGAATTTGTTTTATATGTACAATTTCTACAAATAAACACTTTTTCAACATAAAACTGTTTTATTTTATTTAAAACATAAATATGTAAAAAATTTAATATTATAAGAGAGAACAATATAGTTTACATCATTTGCGAACTCATTATTTTTTTTTAAATTTTCATTATAGCAAAATAAGTAATCTATTCGTTTCTTTGTTTGAAACAAAATATTTTTTGAATGACTTTATTGAATTAGCGAAACTTTGGCATATCCTAATACGTCTGTCAAGTTGACAGGACAACTTTGCCCTATCAAGATGGATTTCTACAAATTTTCCAAAAATAATATTATGAATTTTATTTTATACTCATTACACTAAGATTAAAAAAATTAAGTGATTTTTCTCACATTTTTTCAAAGTCTTATCTTAATAAAATTACTTATGACTGTTTATTTTTCAAAAACCATAATTATCAATAAAATTAAGTAATCCTTATTATTCGCTTTTGAAAACATTTTCATTCTAAAAAGGTTAGAATAACGTCTGTCAAGTTGGCAGGACAACTTTGCCCTATCAAGATGAAACCAAGCCTATAATTTGCCGCTTATTTGCCGCCAATTATCCGCGACTTCAAAAAATTTGCCGCGACTTTCCTTCCGGTTTAAGCTGGTAGTACTGCTAAGTTGACGTCAAGCTAGCAGAACACCCTCTATAAAAGTATGAAGTCACTGTCGTAAATACTTGTAATTAGGCTTATAATTTGCCGCGTATTTGCCGCTGCAAAAATATGATTTCCCCAATTCGAAATATTGCGATTTAGGTAACTTGTTATAAACAAATAATTTGAGAAAATTGAAAACTTTGCAAAAAATTTAAAAAAAATATTTTCGTATTCTTTTAACTATTTAAAACGATAAACATACTAAGATTTTTTTATAAATAACGCTTTATTCTTCAGAAAAAAATTATTAAAAATTAACAAAAAATTAAAAAATTTTTTAAATTCATTTTTAGTTACGTAAATAATTCTTATCTTTAAATCTATCATTAACGGCAGGCCGGAGTAGAACCTGATACCGACCGAGTAACAATTGAGTTGTTTATTATTTACTCAAGTATTAATCGGTGTATCTTCAGATTAAAGGTTAAGCGCAATAGATATTATCAACGAAGATAGACGCTTATAGAAGCGTACTTCTGGGTTAACTTTGGGGGCCCAGCTTTTGGAGGACATTTAACATTACGTGTATATCTATATATATGAAAACATCGGTATATATAGATATAGAAATACATGGGATTTTAGTAGCGCCACCATGCGGCTGGAGGACATAAGCTTAGATTTTGAGCCCCTGCCCGCCCATTTAAAGTACGCTTCTATAAGCGTCTATCTTCGTTGATATTATCATTATGAACATCTATGCACAAGAAAAAAAAATCTACCGTTTTGTTTTTGAGAAAAGTAAGTAACGCCGAAGTAAAAGTTTATGTTAATAATATTTTCGCGTTACTTACTTTTCTCAAAAACCAAGCGATAGATTTTTTTCTTCTTGTGCATAAATATTTGTAATAATAATATCTATTGCGCTTAACCTTCAAATTGCAGATTCACCGTTTAATACTTGTATAAATAACAAAAATCTCAATTAGACAAGGACAGCGAATCCGGCCTACTCTTAAAGCATAATAATGACCGAAAAACTTTTTGAAAAATGCTCGTATTACTTCATAATATGCAATTTTACTAAAAATAAAATTTTCTAATAGAAAATTTTGATGAATAATAAACATTAAATAATAAAATTTTTGACACGGCATGCGTAAAATTGCATATAATGTGACGCAGCTAAATTCTTGATCTGCAATTTTACGCACTCTGTGTCAAAATAGTATATTTCGGTACTAGTGCGATAAAATGATTTTTTACTCGTGTGGCGGTTTGCGCCCGAGCGAAGCGAGGGTGAAAAGGTCACACGAGTAAGAAATCACTTTCTCGCACGAGTATCGAACACTATTTTTTAACACGACGTGTGAGAAGCTCCATTTTCGCACGTGTCACTTTGTACAGCGTGCGTGAAATCGAGCTTCTCGCACGCTGTAACACAACTCAATTGTTACTCGGTCGATATCAGGTTCTACTCCGGCCTGCCGTTAATGGTTTTATTAATTTGATTTTTATATTAGTAATATTATTTATTTTTTTGGAGGCGAGGGGGCGCTGCCCCCCCCCCCCGAACCCCCCCGGCAGGGACTTTGCCCCCTGCACCCCCACCTGGGCTCCGCCCCTGGACCCCGTCCTGCGCCCCGACCTCGACTACCTCACGTAAACGACTACCCGCAAGTTTGTCATTCTTAGAATTTTGCGCACTTGTTAGAAAAAATAATATACACAACTAATGCGTAAAGTGATCATCGCACTCGTCTTATTTGTCCCGACTCGTCCAATAATCACATATTTTACGCACTCGTTGCGTAATGTACTATTTGATACTAGTGCGTTGAATTATAAATACTCGTGCGATTGCTATTACACTCGGGCCGGCTTCACCAACCCTCATGCATAGCAACCTCACGAATATTTATAATTTAACGCACTAGTATCAAAAAGTACTATTCTGATACTCCTATGAAAATGATTACTCAATAAAGCAAAATATTACATGTTGTGTGTTTGTTAATAAATTAAATAAAATTGATCGAAAACATAATTAAAAAGAAAATAAGATTAAAATAGATAAAAAATATACATAAAAAAAACCATTTATTTAAATATTAGTCTAGATACGTTAGAATGTAACAAGTATTTTACAAGCTCTCAAGGTTTTGTGTATTGATATAATGTCTAACAAAAAACTGTATTTTACTAGACATATTGCCACGGCTAATTCTTTAAATATGTGCTATTTGATGCCTAGAAATCGGCTGATTAAAGGTCCGTTTCCATTGGAAACCCATAAGTTCCTTACGAGTAATTATGGGTATTAGTACTAATATAATGTCTACTGAAAAACTGTATTTTAGCTAGAAAATAACCGTGGCAAATTCTTTAAATGTACGCATTTTTAGAAGCAGAAAGCGGCAAATTTTAAGCCTTGTTTGCTTCGAATTCAATCAGTTATTGACGAGTTATCGAGGGTAAATGTGCTAAAACGATGTCTCAAAGAAAACTGTATTATAGCCGAAATATGGCCGCGGCAAATTTTTTTAATATATGTATTTTTAAAAACAGAAAAGCGGCAAATTATAAGCCTAGTCGTGTCAAAATATAATAAGTTTTTAATGAATTCTTAGAACTTTATGTACCGATATCATGTCTAACCAAAAACTATTGTGCTAGAAGTATTGCTACGGCTAATTCTTTGAATAAGTGCTTTTTAATATCGAGAAAGCGGCGAAATTGAAACTCCTTTTTTTATTGGAAATCAATGAGTTTGTTACGAGTTGTTATGGGTATCGGTACTAATATGATGTTTAATGAAAAACTGTATTTTAGCTGAAATATGGCCGCGGCAAATTCTTTAAATGTAAGCATTTTCAGAAGCAGGAAGGCGGCAAATTATAAGCCTTTTTTGCTTCGAATTCAATCAGTTTTTGACGAATTATCGAGGGGAAGTGTGCTAAAACAATGTCTCAAAGAAAACAGTATTATAGCCAAAATATGGCCGCGGCAAATTCTTTGAATATAGGTTCTTTTAAAAGCTGAAAAGCGGCAAATCATAAGCCTAGGTTGGTTAAAATATAACAAGTATTCAATAAATTTTTGTATTAAATGATTTTTTTTTAAATTTATTATATTTAGCTTCAATTTTTTATTTTTATTTCAATATATTATTTATTTTAAACTTATTATACATGACATCTTATATATTAAACAAATAATAAATTTTTGGTTCCTAAAAAAATGATTTTTAATCATTTGCATGTATTACTCTTTTTTAAACTGAGAAATTTTAAATTAAACAATATTTTTAATATCAAAAAGTTTAAATTTACATTTAAAGATATATAAGTTAGAAGTTTTAGATATCTGATAAGATTCAACAAATTTTAAATATTTAGATGATATTAATGTTTTTAGAATTATTTATACATATGAAAACATTAATATAAAATTGTATTAAATATAAAAATAATCAAACCACATTTTCTTTTCTTACGTAAAAAATTAATTTAGGTTTAACCATCGTATTGTTTTTTAATCGTATTTCATTCTCTTGAAAATCGTCGTATAGAAGCCAACTGCCACCTCTAAAACAAATAGTCATATAGCGTCCTATATCTTGTGGATTTTTTGGCAATTCGGGACCTTCATAACGAACAAAACCAATGACTTGAAAACTGTTACTGTCCCAATCTTGAATAATTTTTGGTATTTTGTTTAATTTACAAGACACATCATTTAATGTGAGTCCGTAAATTTCAAAACAAATTATTTTTTCTGTAAAAAGATATGTTTATTAATATAATAAATGGTAAAAAGAAATATTATAAAAAATAAATAAATACCAAGCATTATTTCATTTTCTATGGCTGCTCCACACGTCACACATGTCTTTTGCCGAGTCAATTGTTTTTTATGGTATTAAATAAACATTTATTAAATAAAGTATTAAGCTGAATAATATGCGATGTATAATCAACTGTTTTTTGTTCGCATCCGTGAGTACATGTAATAATTTTTTTTATACTAGGTATCTCCTTGAACAAATTTTGGTGTAGATCATTAACAGCCGTTTCGCAAGTAACTTGTTGAGGTATGTCAAGACATCGATTTTTTTCTACATCATTTTCTTTATAATTAAGAAGTATTTCACCTCTTAATTTGTAAGTTATAGCCGTTATGCCTTTCTCCGCAATATCGTAAATTAATTTAAAAATTTTTATAGTTTGCAAATTAAAAATATACTCTTTAAATGATTTATTATCAACACTAGCAGCTAATAAAATTTGTGCCAAACTGTCTATTGGACATGTATTTTTAAATGCATATTTATTTTTGCCAATTTTAATAAACTAAAGGTTCATTGAAGTACCGTTCTTTATTATCGGAAGTTTTTTACTATTAGAATTAAATGATAAAATATCATTAATTTTAGCTGGATTTTTCCCTAAATATAGAATATAGAAATTACAAATTCGACATGTGAAATTTGCTTTTTTACTATCTCCACAAAGACAATTGTATGCTGCATTTCTAGTTGGATTTATATCTATGGAATTATTAACAATCATACTATCTTCAAAATGCGTTTTTTCTGTAATTTTTTCAAAACTCATACATTTTTCTGAACCCATACTTTCTTGCAAATCAATACTCTTTTCCGTACCATTACTTGTATCCAAATCCATAATTTCTTTTGAATTAATATTCTTTCCTATATCAATACTTTCTTTCAAGTTTATACTTCTATCTAAATCAATTCTTTCTTCTGAATCAGCTTCTTTTTCTAAATCAATACTTTTTGCACATATTTTTTTTACATCAATATTTTTATTTAATTCCAAATTATTGTCTTCAGATACAAAACGAAATCTCCCATCATAATATTGTATAATTTTCTGTACAGTGACGTCGATTCTAGTTTTTTTGCCTTCTCTATTTAGTACACCATGCAAAATTTTGCGCATTTCACTCTCTACAGGTGCACTGGAGCTTGGTTTTACATTCGATGTGTCGAATTTATTATTGAAAATACAGGACCACATTGGAATATGTCAGCATTCCTGTATTAATTTTTTAGCTATTAAAGGGTCAGCGTGTGCATTTTCACGATCGCCTTCATTATTAATAATTTTTGCTAGAACTTCAGCCTTGATTTTTTCGGCCCATCTTTCCCATTTTGTGGACTTAACATTTTGTAAGAGATCATCGTTTAGATCTTCGTCATCAGAATCAAATTGATCTTCTGTGTTTTCATCTAACGCTCTTTCTAATTCATCACATAAATTATCATAATCTGGTAATTGTCCTGTGATAATAGCTTTTAATTCAGACTTAGCCAATTCACAAACAGTTGGTATTTTAGAACCGGTGATTTGAAACCCATCGGTTTCGCTAAGAGCAACAAATAATAATTTTTTTATGAACTCTTTAGCATTTTCAACAGTTTTGCATAACAACAACTGCCCAATGCAAGCCATATAAAAAACTTTAATTCTTTGAGTTTTGTTGCTTAAGAATTTGCTCCAAATTTTCATGTAATGAGCAACGTCAATAGAAATAAGAGTGATGTTATCCATATTATCAGAATTAAAAAAACCATCACAATAATCTTCGATTGTTCGATAGGAGGTATAAGCCATTATACTGGCTGTGAGAAGAGCACGAGATGAATCACAAACCTAAAATTATTAAGAAAAGAAACAATAAAAATATTTGAAAAAAATAAAAGAAACGATGAAAAAATTTAATAATTTGAATACTTTAAAAAAAATTAAGTAGTGAATCTAAAAATTATCAAAAATTGAAAAGAATAATCATTTACTATAATTATAATATATCACAATAAATTATAATTTTTCTGCTTATAATTGTGATTAATTTTCTTATGATTTGTGATCTATAAAATACAAAAATTTCATAAAGATAATTAAAAAAATTATTGGCTTTAAGATGGTTCTGCTCATTCTGTAGTTAATATAGAAAAAAATATTCAATTAGACATATAATAACACATATTTTGACGTTCAAAACATTACATTTCGAAACTAACCTGCGTTTCACCACATTCACGCGTTTTATTAATTAATATTTCAATATTTTACATGGTAATAAATATGTTAATGCATATTTTTAAAAAGGTTAACGCCTGAACTATTAAACTTTTGTTTTTTAAACGCTTATTAGATCCATATCAATAAAAATTCTTTCTTTTACTGATTTCCGATGTAAGTCTTTCATAAGAACTAATCTTAAAGTACTAAGTTCCAATAATTATTTTAATAGTTTTACACGAAAGTGGCATTGAAATTTCGCATATATTTTAATTGTATGCAAAAATTCAACTATTTCATAATTATATTTTCAGAACATTCGGAAAACAATAGAATCTCCTTAGCGAAATTTTATCAATAAACAAATTAAGTATAAATAAAAATTTTAGTAATAAATACATAGGATTAAAATGTAAAAAATTTTTGCATAGAAATACAGTTTTCTTTGTTATTAATTTTTATTAATGATAAAAAAAATTTTTGAAGAATTTTTAAAAATATTCCTAAGTCTATGCAGTAATAACAGAAACACCTTGTTTTGGAGTATTAGCTCCCAGTTGCGCCATCCTCATTAAAAACATATTGATACTCAAAGTATCTTGTCTTTCGGTGATAGCTTCGCCAATTGCATATTGTCCATAATTACAATTAATTACTGCCAAATGCAAAAATAAAGATCTTGATTTGCTTTTATCTGCATGTATTAATTTCATTGCTATCCCGGAGGTGGAATCCAAAATTAAAGGAACTTCAGCTGAATATAAATTCCAGAATTTGATTTGATAATTGGAAAATATAAAAATAAAAAATGGATCATATCCAATATGCTGTATGTTATTTATTGCTATGGGTCCTCTTTTCATTATACTTAAAGCCTTTAGAGGATCTGTATGAATATAGTTGGAAACTTTATTCTCATGTTTCGCATTCAATAGAACGCGATCGCTATATAAAATTGAATGATCAGAATCACCATGTTGTTGCGATTCTCTTCTTTTCTCCGCATTATAGACGTGAATTTCTTTATTTGAAATTTCTTTGCAAACTTTCTCGCGGTTTGAACCTCTTAATGGTCTTTTGCGACATTTTCTCCCCGTGTTTTCATTTGTTAAGCGGCATTTTATAATAGTGACTAAATTATTTGAATAGTTATCTATTTTACAAATTATTTTTGAGCCGCAGTCACATTCACCTTAAAAAAGAATAATTTACTTAAAAAAAGATTTTTTAAATACGTAAAAAGATATATTTCATTCTGAAATTTACATTAATTTTTAATAAATCGGTGGTAAAATAGTATCTATAAAAGAACTTCAATAAAATATACAATTTTAAGATTAATGAAAAACTTATAAACAATCATTGTAAATCACTGATAAAATCAAACACATGGTTACCTAATGAAGATTTCACAAAAAATTTTTATAAATCATTTATTTTCAAGATGAAACAAAATTTATAAAAAAATATCAATAGAATAAAGAACCCCGGAAGATTCTTATGGGTTTCTGGGTCCCGGTGAAATTTGATAATATTATGACCAAATTGTAGCTTATTTTTTTCTGAACATAAGTCTCCATGGGCTCAAGTCCCGAAAATGCACAGATTTTAAGTAAATAATGATTAAAGTCGTTGATTTCTGGGAAGGTTAGAGTGAGCGAAGGCGTAACTTCAATTGTTTGATATGCTCATTATATAGTTGTTACTTAAATAATTAATTAAAATAATTTTATGTTAAATAAACTTACAATTATATAAAATATAATTTTTTAAAATAATTTTTGAAAAACTTGGAACATAGAATTATTACACTATTATTATATACAATAAAATAATTATTTTTCAAATATTTTATAATAAGAAAAAATATCATTTGATGTGTTTATGGTTCATGGGTTTATAATTTTTTGGTTTATGGGTTTATGGTTCATGGTTTATGGGTTTATGGGTTTATGGTTTATGGGTTTATGGTTTATGGGTTTATGGTTCATGGTTTATGGGTTTATGGGTTTATGGGTTTACGGTTTATGGGTTTATGGTTTATGGGTTTATGGTTCATGGGTTTATGGTTTATGGGTTTATCAGTGTATGGTTTATGGAATCATGGGCTTATGGCTTTACGATTTATGGGTTTATAAGTTTATGGTTTATGAATTCATAGTTTATGGGTTTATAGCTTTACAATTTATGGGTTTATTATTTATGGTTTTATTGTTTATGGGTTTATGGTTTATGAGTTTATGGTTTATGGGTTTATGCTTTAAGGGTTTATGGGTTTATGGTTCTTGGATTTCGGTTTACGGGTTTATGGGTTTATGGTTTATGGTTTATGGGTTTACGCTTTAAGGGTTTATGGGGTTGTGGTTTATGGGTTTATGGTTCTTGGATTTGGGTTTGCGAGTTTATGGTTTATTGTTTATGGTTTATAGTTTATGGGTTTATGAGTTTATGGTTCATGGGCTTATGATTTATGGGTTTATGGGTTAATGGTTTATGGTTCTTGAATTTGGGTTTATGGTTTATGGGTTTATGGGATTATGGTTCTTGGATTTGGGTTTATGGTTTATGGGTTTATAGTTTATGGGTTTATGGTTTATGGGTTCATGGTTTATCGTTTTATGGGTTCATGTGTTTATGGTTTATGGGTTTATGCATTTATGGATTTACGATTTATGGGTTTATGGTTTTATGGCATATGAGTTTATAGTTCATGGTTTATGGTTTATGGTTTATGGGTTTATGGTTTATGGTTTATGAGTTAATGGTTTATGGGTTTATGCTTTAAGGGTATATGGGTTTATGGTTCTTGAATTTGGGTTTACGGGTTTATGGTTTATGGGTTTATGGTTTATGGGCTTGTGGTTTATGGGTTTATGGTTCTTGGATTTGGGTTTACGAGTTTATGGTATATGGGTTTATCGGTTTATGGTTTATGGGTTTATAATTTATGGGTTTATGGGTTAATGGTTTATGGTTCTTGGATTTGGGTATATGGTTTATGGGTTTATGTTTCTTGGATTTGGGTTTATGGTTTATGGGTTTATGGGATTATGGTTCTTGGATTTGGGTTTATGGTTTATGGGTTTATAGTTTATGGGTTTATGGTTTATGGGTTCATGGTTTATCGTTTTATGGGTTCATGTGTTTATGGTTTATGGGTTTATGCATTTATGGATTTACGATTTATGGGTTTATGGTTTTATGGCATATGAGTTTATAGTTCATGGTTTATGGATTTATAGGTTTATGGTTTATGGTTTATGGGTTTATGGTTTATGGTTTATGAGTTAATGGTTTATGGGTTTATGCTTTAAGGGTATATGGGTTTATGGTTCTTGAATTTGGGTTTACGGGTTTATGGTTTATGGGTTTATGGTTTATGGGTTTGTGGTTTATGGGTTTATGGTTCTTGGATTTGGGTTTACGAGTTTATGGTATATGGGTTTATCGGTTTATGGTTTATGGGTTTATGATTTATGGGTTTATGGGTTAATGGTTTATGGTTCTTGGATTTGGGTATATGGTTTATGGGTTTATGTTTCTTGGATTTGGGTTTATGGTTGATGGGTATATAGTTTATGGGTTTATGGTTTTATGGTTTATGGTTTTATGGGTTTATGTGTTTATGGTTTATGGGTTTATGCATTTATGGGTTTACGATTTATGGGTTTATGGTTTTATGGCATATGGGTTTATAGTTTATGGTTTATGGGTTTAAAGGTTTATGGTTTATGGGTTTATGGTTTATGGTTTATGAGTTAATGGTTTATGGGTTTATGCTTTAAGGGTGTCTGGGTTCATGGTTCTTGGATTTGGGTTTACGGGTTTATAGTTTGTGGTTTATGGGTTTATGGTTTATGGTTTATGGGTTTATGGGTCATGGGTTTATGATTTATGTGTTAATGGGTTAATGGTTTATGGTTCTTGGATTTGGGTTTATGGTTTATGGGTTTATGTTTCTTGGATTCGGGTTTATGGTTTATGGGTATATAGTTTATGGGTTTATGGTTTATGGGTTCATGGTTTATAGGTTTATGGGTTTATGTGTTTATGGTTTATGGGTTTATGCATTCATGGGTTTACGATTTATGGGTTTATGGTTTTATGGCATATGGGTTTATAGTTTATGGTTTATGGGTTTAAAGGTTTATGGTTTATGGGTTTATGGTTTATGGTTTATGAGTTAATGGTTTATGGGTTTATGCTTTAAGGGTGTATGGGTTCATGGTTCTTGGATTTGGGTTTACGGGTTTATAGTTTGTGGTTTATGGGTTTATGGTTTATGGTTTATGGGTTTATGGGTTATGGGTTTATGATTTATGTGTTAATGGGTTAATGGTTTATGGTTCTTGGATTTAGGTTTATGGTTTATGGGTTTATAGTTTATGAGTTTATGGTTTAATGGTTCATAACTTTACGAGTTATTGGTTTATAAGTTCACGGTTTATTACTTTACGCTCTATGGGTTTATTGATGATTTTATTGTTTATGGGCTTATGGTTTATGCGTAAAATAAATGTAATAATTACGTGTGCGAGTATTCGATTTTATGAACAACTCAAATAAATCACTTGACTCTACGAGTTCGTGTCTAAAATTGATCGAGTTACTAGAAAAAAATATGAATAACTTTAATCGTTCGTAAAAATATGAGCTGCTTAGAGTGCTCGAATGAATCGAATTATTCAAGGAAATATGAATTACTCTAATAACTAAAGTTACTCAAAAATATAGGTGCTTTTTTTATTAATTTTTTCTGTAGAAACTCGTTTATCTTTTATTTATTATTCGGAGCGGGGGCTTCCCCTTCACGCCAACCCTGGTAGGTGCTTTGCCACATTTTTATTATGTTATCATATATAAATGCCGCTACTTCACGTATTATCAACAAATGTATACTCAATGCGGCTGAATATGACGCCCGTCGTGTATGAAACAGTAATATATTAACCACGGAAGTGAAGGTGTATTTGACCTCGTCTTTATTGTCGCGTCTCGAGCATAAATCACCTATTCTACTCCCTTGGTTAACAATGTAATATTCTCCTTTTCCCTTAACATCGACATTTCTTTTGACTCGGAAAATATTTTGCTAATATAAGTTGTTGAAGATTGTACAGTTTAACGATTCAATTATAATTATTACTTCGTAACTATATGACTGTAATGACATATAATCATCACAACAGTTTTACATTAATAATAGTTATTACTACGTAACAATAGTAATGACTATAATCACGTATAATCATCATTACAGTTTTATAATCAATCATAGTTATTATACGTTACTATAGTATTGACTATAATCAACAATAATCATCACCACAGTTTTATAATTAATTGTAGTTATTACCACGAAACTATAGTAATGACTATAGTCACCTATAATCATCACTACAATTATATAATCAATTAGAGTTATTATTATTACCGAAAAATTATAGTAATGATTATATTTACCTATAATCATTACAACAGTTTTATAATTAATTATAGTTATTACCACAAAATTATAGTTAAGACTATAATCACCAACAATCATCACTACAGTCTTACATTCATTTTTAGTTATTGCTACGTAACTATAGTAATTACTATAATCACGTATAATCATTATTACAGTTTTATAATCAATCATAGTTATTATTACATAACTATGGTATTGACTATAATCACCAATAATCATCACCACAGTTCGTGCGCTTCTTTTAGCACACGCTATATTCAGCACACGCTAATTTTTCAATTTCGCGCTAGATTTAGCACACACTTATTTGAGCAGAATCTAGTCTTAGCGCACGCTGGATTTAGCAAATGCTCATTTCAGCAGACGCTAATTTCGGAAGATGCTATATTTAGCACCGGCTAATATTGCTAGTTATTGCTAGATTTAGCGCACCCTAATTTTAGCAGTCTCAAGTATTAGCACACGGTAATTCTGCTAAAAAAATCTAAATTCAACGCACGCTAATATTAGTAGACTCTAGTTTTAGCACACGCTAACATCGCAAGCTTACGCTAGTTTTAGCGTGTGCTTCTTTTAGCATACGCTATATTCAGCACATGCTAATTTTTCTATTTTGCGCTAGATTTAGCACACGCTAATTTTGCTAATGTCTGCTAAATTTAGCGCACGCTAGTTCTAGCAGACTTTCGTTTTTGCGCACGCTAACATTGCAAGCCTAATCTGGTTTTAGCGTGCGCTTCTTTTAGCATACGCTATATTTAGCACACGCTAATTTTTCCATTACATGCTAGATTTAGCACACGCTAATTTTATCAGAATCCAGCCTTAGCGCCCGCTTGATTTAGCGAACGCTAATTTCAGCAGACGCTAATTTCAGAAGATGTTATATTTAGCATCGGCTAATACTGCTAGTTATTGCTAGATTTAGCGCACGCTATTATTCTTATTCCATGCTAGATTCAGCAATCGTGAATTAAAGCGGACTCAAGCTTAGCGTACGTTATTTTCGCAAATAAATGCTAGTTTAAGCACACGCTAACATTGCAAGCTTACGCTAGTCTTAGCGTGCGCTTATTTTTGCATACGCTATATTGAGCACACGATAATATTTCATTTCACGCTAGATTTAGCACACACTAACTTTGCTAATTAGTGCTAGATTTTGCGTCTGCTGAAATTAACGTTCGCTAAATCCAGCGGACGCTAAGGCTGGATTCTGCTAAAATTAGCGTGTGCTAAATCTAGCATGTAATGGAAAAATTGACGTGTACTGAATATAGCGTATGCTTTAAGAAGCGCACGCTAAAACCAGCGTAGGCTTGCAATGTTAGCGTGCGCAAAAACAGGAGTCTGCTAGAACTAGCGTGCGCTAAATCTAGCACACATTAGCAAAATTATCGTGTTCTGAATATAGCGTGTAATGAAAAAATTAGCGTGTGCTGATTATAGCCTATGCTAAAAGAAGCACACGCTAAAACAAGCGTAAGCTTGCGATGTTAGCGTGTGCTAAAACTAGCATTTATTTGCGAAAATAACGTGCGCTCAGCTTGAGTCCGCTTTTATTTACCAACGCTAAATCCAGCGTGAAATGAAAATATTAGCGTGCGCTAAATCTAGCAATAACTAGCCATATTAGCCGGTGCTAAATATAGCATCTTCTGAAATTAGCGTCTGCTGAAATTAGTATTCGCTAAATCCAGCATGCGTTAAGACTGAATTCTGCTAAAATTAGCGTGTGCTAAATCTAGCATGTAATGGAAAAATGAGCGTGTGCTGAATATAGCGTATGCTTAAAGAAGCGCACGCTAAAACAAGCTTAGGCTTGCAATGTTAGCGTGCGCAAGAACAAGAGTCTGCTAGAACTAGCGTGCGCTGAATCTTGCACACATTAGCAAAATTAACGTGTGCTAAATTTAGCGTGAAATGGAAAAATTAGCGTGTGCTGAATATAGCGTATGCTAAAAGATGCACACGCTAAAACTAATGTAAGCTTGCGATGTTAGCGTGTGCTAAAACTAGCATTCATTTGCGAATATAACGTGCGCTAAGCTTGAGTCCGCTTTAATTCACGATCGCTGAATCCAGCATGAAATAAGAATATTAGCGTGCGCTAAATCCAGCAATAACTAGCAATATTAGTCGGTGCTAAATATAGCATCTTCTGAAATGAGCGTCCGCTGAAATTAGCGTTCGCTAAATCCAGTAGGCGCTAAGGCTGTATTCTGCTAAAATTGGCGTGTGCTATCACTGTTTCATACACGACGGGCGTCATATTTAGCCGCATTAAGCATACATTTGTTGTGAAACGTGAAGTAGCGGCATTAATATATGATAACATGAAAATAAAAATGTGGCAAAGCACCTACCAGAGTTGGCGGGAAGGGGAAGCCTCCGCTCCAAAAAATAAATGAAAGCTAAACTAGTTTCTACAGAAAATGTTAATGAAAAAAGCACCTATATTTTTGAGTAACTTGAGTTATTAGAGTAATTCATATTTCTTTGAATAATTTGATTCATTCAAGTACTCTGAGCAGCTCATATTTTTACGAACGATTAAAGTTATTCATATTTTTTTCTAGTAACACGATCAATTTTAGACACGAACTCGTAGAGTCGAGTGATTTATTTGAGTTGTTCATAAAATCGAATACTCGCACACGTAATTATTACATTTATATTACGCATAAACCATAAACCCATAAACTATAAACCATAAACCCGTAAACCTAAATCCAAGGACCATATAATCATAAACCCTTAAAGCATAAACCCATAAACCATTAACCCATAAACCCATGTACCATAAAGCCATAAACCAATAAATCGTCAACTCATAAATTGATAAACCCATAAACCCTAAACCCACAACCAATAAAACCATAAATAATTAACCCATAAATTGTAAAGCCATAAACCCATAAACTATAAACCCATAAACCAGGTACCCATAAACCATAAACCATAACCCATAAACCCGTAAACTATACACCCATAAACCATAAACCCATAGACCACTTAGCCAATAAACCATAAACCCATAAACCATAAACCCATAAACCATAAACCCATAAACCATAAACCCATAAACCATGAACCCATAAACCATAAACCCATAAACCTTAAAACCATAAAGCATGAACCCATAAACCAGAAATCCATATACCATAAACCCATAAACTATGAACCATAAACCCATATACCATAAAACCATAAACCAATAAATCGTAACCTCATAAATGGATAATTTCATAAACCCTTAACCCATAAACCCGTAAACTATACACCCATAAACCATAAACCCATAGACCCATTAGCCCATAAACCATAAACCCATAAACCATAAACCCATAAACCATAAACCCATAAACCGTGAACCCATAAACCCATAAACCATAAACCCATAAACCATAATCCATAAACCATAAACCCATAAACCTTAAAACCATGACCCATAAACCCATAAACTATGAACCATAAACCCATATACCATAAACCCATAATCAATGAACCATAAACCCATATACCATAAACCCATAATCTATGAACCATGAACCCATATACCATAATACCATAAACCCATAAATCGTTAACTCATAAATGGATAGACCCATAAACCCTGAACCCATAAACAATAAACCCATAAACCATAAACCCATAAACCATAAACCCATGAACCATAAACCCGTAAACTATGAACCCATAAACCATAAACCCATAGACCCTTGAAGCATAAAACCATAAACACCCATAAACCCACAAACCATAAACCCATCAACCGTAAACCCATAAACCATAAACCCATAAACCGTAAACCCATAAACCATAAACCCATAAGCCATAAACTCATAAACCTTAAAACCATAAACCATGAACACATTAACCCATAAACTATGAACCATAAACACATATACCATAATCCCATAAACCATAAACCCATAAACCATAAACCCATAGACCCTTGAAGCATAAACCCATAAACCCATAAACTATAAATCCATAAACCATAAACTCGAATCCAAGAACCATAAACCATTAACCCATTAACCCATAAATCATAAACCCATAAACCATAAACCCATAAACCATAAACCCACTAACCCATAAACGATAAACCATAAACCCATGAACCATAAACCATAAACCCGTAAACCTAAATCCAAGGACCATATACTCATAAACCCTTGAAGCATAAACCCATAAACCATTAACCCATAAACCATTAACCCATAAACCCATATACCATGAAACCATAAACCAATAAATCGTCAACTCATAAATGGATAAACCCATAAACCCTAAACCCACAAACAATAAAACCATGAATAATTGACCCATGAATTGTAAAGCTATAAACCCATAAACTATTAACCCATAAACCGTAAACCCATAAACAATAAAACTATAGATAATAAACCCATAAATTGTAAAGCTATAAACCCATAAACTATGAACCCATAAACCGTAAACCCATGAACCATAAACCCATAAACCATAAACCCATAAACCATAAACCCATAAACCATAAACCCATTAACCATAAACCCGTAAACTATAAACCCATAAACCATAAACCCATAGACCCTTGAAGCATAAAACCATAAACACCCATAAACCCACAAACCATAAACCCATCAACCGTAAACCCATAAACCTTAAACCCATAAACCGTAAACCCATAAACCATAAACCCATAAACCATAAACTCATAAACCTTAAAACCATAAACCATGAACACATTAACCTATAAACTATGAACCATAAACACATATACCATAATCCCATAAACCATAAACCCATAGACCCTTGAAGCGAAAAACCATAAACACCCATAAACCCACAAAACCATAAACCCATAAGCCGCAAACCCATAAACCTTAAACCCATAAACCGTAATCCCATAAACCATAAACCCATAAACCATAAACTCATAAACCTTAAAACCATAAACCAATAAATCGTATACTCATAAATGGATAAACCCATAAACCCTAAACCCATAAACCATAAACCCGTAAACTATAAACCAATGAACCGGATACCCATAAACCATAAACCATAACCCATAAACCCATAAACTATAAATCCATAAACCATAAACTCGAATCCAAGAACCATAAACCATTAACCCATTAACCCATAAATCATAAACCCATAAACCATAAACCCATAAACCATAAACCCACTAACCCATAAACGATAAACCATAAACCCATGAACCATAAACCATAAACCCGTAAACCTAAATCCAAGGACCATATACTCAAAAACCCTTGAAGCATAAACCCATAAACCATTAACCCATAAACCATTAACCCATAAACCCATATACCATGAAACCATAAACCAATAAATCGTCAACTCATAAATGGATAAACCCATAAACCCTAAACCCACAAACAATAAAACCATGAATAATTGACCCATGAATTGTAAAGCTATAAACCCATAAACTATTAATCCATAATCAGTAAACCCATAAAAAATAAAACTATAGATAATAAACCCATAAATTGTAAAGCTATAAACCCATAAACTATGAACCCATAAACCGTAAACCCATGAACCATAAACCCATAAACCATAAACCCATTAACCATAAACCCATAAACCATAAACCCATGAACCATAAACCCGTAAACTATAAACCCATAAACCATAAACCCATAGACCCTTGAAGCATAATACCATAAACACCCATAAACCCACAAACCATAAACCCATCAACCGTGAACCCATAAACCTTAAACCCATAAACCGTAAACCCATAAACCATAAACCCATAAACCATAAACTCATAAACCTTAAAACCATAAACCATGAACACATTAACCCATAAACTATGAACCATAAACACATATACCATAATCCCATAAACCATAAACCCATAGACCCTTGAAGCAAAAAACCATAAACACCCATAAACCCACAAAACCATAAACCCATAAACCGTAAACCCATAAACCTTAAACCCATAATCCGTAAACCCATAAACCATAAACCCATAAACCATAAACTCATAAACCTTAAAACCATAAACTCATAAACCTTAAAACCATAAACTATGAACCATAAACCCATATACTATCAAACCATAAACCAATAAATCGTCAACTCATAAATTGATAAACCCATGAACCCTAAACCCACAAACAATAAAACCATGAATGATTGACCCATGAATTGTAAAGCCATAAACCCATAAACTATTAACCCATAAACCGTAAACCC
This sequence comes from Anastatus disparis, assembly GCA_017163975.1. Lineage (NCBI taxonomy): Eukaryota > Metazoa > Arthropoda > Insecta > Hymenoptera > Eupelmidae > Anastatus > Anastatus disparis. Next base: position 6,750,779 of record JAFFSR010000349.1, on the reverse strand, counting down.
ATAAACTATAAACCATAACCCATAAACCCGTAAACTATACACCCATAAACCATAAACCCATAGACCCATTAGCCCATAAACCATTAACCCATAAACCATAAAACCCATAAACCGTGAACCCATAAACCATATACCCATTAAATATAAACTCATGAACCATAATCCATAAACCATAAACTCATAAACCTTAAAACCATGACCCATAAAACCATAAACCCATAAACTATGAACCATAAACCTATATACCATAAACCCATATACCATAAACCCATATGCCATAATACCATAAACCCATAAATCGTAAACACATGAATGGATAAACCCGTAAACCCTAAACCCATAAACAATAAAACCATAGATAATAAACCCATAAATTGTAAAGCTCTAAACCCATACACTATGAACCCATAAACCGTAAACCCATAAACCATAAACCCATAAACCATAAACCCATAAACCATAAACCCGTAAACTATAAACTTATAAACCATAAACCCATAGACCCTTAAAGCATAAACCCATAAACACCTATAAACCCACAAACCAAAAACCATAAACCGTAAACCCATAAACCTTAAACACATAAACCGTAAACCCATAAACCATAAACTCATAAACCATAAACTTATAAACCTTAAAACCATAAACCATGAACACATGCACCCATAGACTATGAATCATAAACACATATACCATGAAACCATAAACCAATTAATCGTAAACTCATAAATGGATAAACCCATAAACCCTAAACCCATAAACCCATAAACCAGAAACCCGTAAACTATAAACCAATAAACCATAAACCTATAGACCCTTAAAGAATAAACCTATTAACCAATAAACCCATGAACCATAAACCCATAAACCGTAAACCCATAAACTATGAACCCATAAACCGTGAACCCATAAATTCAAACCTATGAACCATAAACCATGAACCCATAAACCATAAACCCATAAACCATAAACCCTTAAACCATAAACTCATAGACCCTTAAAGCATAAACCCATAAACCTTGAACCCATGAACCATAACCCCATTAACCGTAAACCCATGAACCCATAAACCATAAACCGATAAACTCTAAACCCATAAACTCATAAACCATAAACCATGAACCCATAAACCCATAAACTATGAACCATAAACCCATATACTATAAACCTATAAGCTATGAACCATAAACCCATATACCATAAAACCATTAACCAATAAATCGTATGCTCATAAATGAATAAACCCATAAACCCTAAACCCATAAACAATAAAACCATAAATAATAAACCCATAAATTGTAAAGCTATAAACCCATAAACTATGAACCCATAAACCGTAAACCCTTTAACCATAAACCCATAAACCATAAACCCATAAACCATAAACCCTTAAGCATAAACCCATAAACCATAAACCCATAAACCATAAACCCATAAACCATAAACCATAAACCCATTAACCATAAACTCATAAACCATAAACCCATAAACCATAAACCCATAAACCATAAACCCATAAACCATAAACCCATAAACCATGAACCCATAAACCTTAAAACCATAAAGCATGAACCCATAAACCAGAAATCCATATACCATAAACCCATAAACTATGAACCATGAACCCATATACCATAAAACCATAAACCAATAAATTGTAACCTCATAAATGGATAAACCCATAAACCCTTAACCCATAAACAATAAAACCATAAATAATAAACCCATAAATTGTTAAGCCATAAACCCATAAACTATGAACCCATAAACCGTGAACCCATAAATTCCAACCTATGAACCATAAACTATAAACCCATAAACCATAAACCCATAGACCCTTAAAGCATAAACCCATAAACCGTAAACCCATAAACCATAAACCCATAAACCGTAAACCCATAAACCGTAAACCCATAAACCAATAAACTCTAAACCCATAAACCCATAAACCATAAACCATGAACCCATAAACCCATAAACTATGAACCATAAACCCATATACTATAAATTCATAAACTTTGAACCATAAATCCATATACCATGAAACCATAAACCAATTAATCGTAAACTCATAAATGGATAAACCCATAAACCCTAAACCCATAAACAATAAAACCATAAATAATAAACCTATAAATTGTAAAGCTATAAACCCATAAACTATGAACCCATAAACCGTAAACCCTTAAACCATAAACCCATAAACCATAAACCCATAAACCATAAACCCATCAACCATAAACCCATAAACCTTAAAACCATAAAGCATGAACCCATAAACCAGAAATCCATATACCATAAACCCATAAACTATGAACCATAAACCCATATACCATAAAACCATAAACCAATAAATCGTAACCTTATAAATGGATAAACCCATAAACCCTTGACCCATAAACAATAAAACCATAAATAATAAACCCATAAATTGTAAAGCTATAAACCCATAAACTATGAACCCATAAACCGTAAACCCTTTAACCATAAACCCATAAACCATAAACCCTTAAGCATAAACCCATAAACCATAAACCCATAAACCATAAACCCATAAACCATAAACCCATAAACCATAAACCATAAACCCATTAACCATAAACTCATAAACCATAAACCCATAAACCATAAACCTATAAACCATAAACCCATAAACCATAAACCCATAAACCATAAACCCATAAACCATAAACCCATAAACCTTAAAACCATAAAGCATGAACCCATAAACCAGAAATCCATATACCATAAACCCATAAACTATGAACCATAAACCGTGAACCCATAAATTCAAACCTATGAACCATAAACCATAAACCCATAAACCATAAACCCATAAACCATAAACCCTTAAACCATAAACCCATAGACCCTTAAAGCATAAACCCATAAACCTTGAACCCATAAACCATAACCCCATTAACCGTAAACCCATGAACCCATAAACCATAAACCGATAAACTCTAAACCCATAAACTCATAAACCATAAACCATGAACCCATAAACCCATAAACTATGAACCATAAACCCATATACTATAAACCTATAAGCTATGAACCATAAACCCATATACCATAAAACCATAAACCAATAAATCGTATGCTCATAAATGAATAAACCCATAAACCCTAAACCCATAAACAATAAAACTATAAATAATAAACCCATAAATTGTAAAGCTATAAACCCATAAACTATGAAACCATAAACCGTAAACCCTTTAACCATAAACCCATAAACCATAAACCCATAAACCATAAACCCTTAAGCATAAACCCATAAACCATAAACCCATAAACCATAAACCCATAAACCATAAACCCATAAACCATAAACCATAAACCCATTAACCATAAACTCATAAACCATAAACCCATAAACCATAAACCCATAAACCATAAACCCATAAACCATAAACCCATAAACCATAAACCCATAAACCTTAAAACCATAAAGCATGAACCCATAAACCAGAAATCCATATACCATAAACCCATAAACTATGAACCATAAACCCATATACCATAAAACCATAAACCAATAAATCGTAACCTCATAAATGGATAAACCCATAAACCCTTAACCCATAAACAATAAAACCATAAATAATAAACCCATAAATTGTTAAGCCATAAACCCATAAACTGTGAACCCATAAACCGTGAACCCATAAATTCAAACCTATGAACCATAAACTATAAACCCATAGACCCTTAAAGCATAAACCCATAAACCGTAAACCCATAAACCATAAACCCATAAACCGTAGACCCATAAACCGTAAACCCATAAACCAATAAACTCTAAACCCATAAACCCATAAACCATAAACCATGAACCCATAAACCCATAAACTATGAACCATAAACCCATATACTATAAATTCATAAACTTTGAACCATAAATCCATATACCATGAAACCATAAACCAATTAATCGTAAACTCATAAATGGATAAACCCATAAACCCTATACCCATAAACAATAAAACCATAAATAATAAACCCATAAATTGTAAAGCTATAAACCCATAAACTATGAACCCATAAACCGTAAACCCTTAAACCATAAACCCATAAACCATAAACCCATAAACCATAAACCCATAAACCATAAACCCATAAACCATAAACCCATAAACCATAAACCCATAAACCTTAAAACCATAAAGCATGAACCCATAAACCAGAAATCCATATACCATAAACCCATAAACTATGAACCATAAACCCATATACCATAAAACCATAAACCAATAAATCGTAACCTTATAAATGGATAAACCCATAAACCCTTGACCCATAAACAATAAAACCATAAATAATAAACCCATAAATTGTTAAGCCATAAACCCATAAACTATGAACCCATAAACCGTGAACCCATAAATTCAAACCTATGAACCATAAACTATAAACCCATAAACCATAAACCCATAGACCCTTAAAGCATAAACCCATAAACCGTAAACCCATAAACCATAAACCCATAAACCATAAACCCATAAACCGTAAACCCATAAACCGTAAACCCATAAACCAATAAACTCTAAACCCATAAACCCATAAACCATAAACCATGAACCCATAAACCCATAAACTATGAACCATAAACCCATATACTATAAATTCATAAACTTTGAACCATAAATCCATATACCATGAAACCATAAACCAATTAATCGTAAACTCATAAATGGATAAACCCATAAACCCTAAACCCATAAACAATAAAACCATAAATAATAAACCCATAAATTGTAAAGCTATAAACCCATAAACTATGAACCCATAAACCGTAAACCCTTAAACCATAAACCCATAAACCATAAACCCATAAACCATAAACCCATAAACCATGAACCCATAAACCATAAACCCATAAACCTTAAAACCATAAAGCATGAACCTATAAACCAGAAATCCATATACGATAAACCCATAAACCTTAAAACCATAAAGCATGAACTCATAAACCAGAAATCCATATACCATAAACCCATAAACTATGAACCATAAACCCATATACCATAAAACCATAAACCAATAAATCGTTACCTCATAAATGGATAAACTCATAAACCCTTAACCCATAAACAATAAAACCATAAATAATTAACCCATAAATTGTGAAGCTATAAACCCATAAACTATGAACCCATAAACCGTAAACTCATAAACTATAAACGCATAAACCAGAAACCCATTAATTATGAACCCATAAACCATAAACCCGTAAACTATAAACCTATAAACCATAAGCCCATAGGCCCTTAAAGCATAAACGCACAAACCATAAACCCATAAGCCGTGAACCCATAAACCTTGAACCCATAAACCGTAAACCCATAAACCATAAACCCATAAACCATAAACCCATAATCTTTAAAACCATAAACCATGAACCCATAAACCCATAAACTATGAACCATAAACCCATATACCATAAAACCATAAACCAATAAATCGTAAACTCATAAATGGATAAACCCATAAACCCTAATCCCATAGGGGCGATTCAACCTATGCTACATATGTATGTATCACGGTGATATGTATGTACGTTCGAACGTAAGTTGGTAGCACTGCTAAGACAAGTGGTCGCGCGCAAAAATTGTATCTACATGGAAACGGAGACTTGAGGTCTTGACGGTTCGACAGACGATTCAATGCGCGCGACGACTTGTCTTAGCATTGCTACCAACTTACGTTCGAACGTACATACATATCACCGTGATACATACATATGTAGCATAGGTTGAATCGCCCCTCAGAAACAATAAAACCATAAATAATAAACCTATGAATTGTAAAGCCATAAACCCATAAATTATGAACCCATAAACCCGTAAACTATAAACCCATAAACCATAAGCCCATAGGCCCTTAAAGCATAAACGCACAAACCATAAACCCATAAGCCGTAAACCCATAAACCTTGAACCCATAAACCGTAAACCCATAAACCCATAAACCATATACCCATAAACCATATACGCATAAACCCTAAACCCATAAACCATGAACTATAAACCCATAAACCATAAACCCATTAACCATGAACCATAAACCCATAAACCAAAAAATTATAAACCCATGAACCATAAACACATCAAATGATATTTTTTCTTATTATAAAATATTTGAAATTAATTATTTTATTGTATATAATAATAGTGTAATAATTCTATGTTCCAAGTTTTTTAAAAATTATTTTAAAAAATTATATTTTATATAATTGTAAGTTTATTTAACATAAAATTATTTTAATTAATTATTTAAATAACAACTATATAATGAGCATATCAAACAATTGAAGTTACGCCTTCGGTCACTCTAACCTTCCCAGAAATCAACGACTTTAATCATTATTTACTTAAAATCTGTGCATTTTCGGGACTTGAGCCCATGGAGACTTATGTTTAGAAAAAAATAAGCTACAATTTGGTCATAATATTATCAAATTTCACCGGGACCCAGAAACCCATAAGAATCTTCCGGGGTTCTTTCTAAGATTCAAAAAATTCTGGTATATTTTACGAATTAAAAATTAAGTAAACAAATGATTTTACATAAAAAGTTAATTTCTGAAATTATCTGTTAAATATACAAAAAAAATTAGTAAATATTATTAAATTTTTACATAAAATTATAGTAAATCATATTTTATTCCAAACATTAAGTAAAATTAAGATTATGCTTTTTAGAATCTTTGCATAAAATCATCAAAGCACGTTAAGAAAAAGAGATTCACATTAAATATTCAAATTTAGGAACAATGAAAGACAAAGAAAAATTTTATAAAAAAACAATAACTATAATAGCTGTTAAAATAAAAATAAAAGTTGTAAAAAGTATTTATAAATAACTTTTTGTTTATAGCTTATAATGTTTTTGTAAACCACTTTTTTATTCTTTACAGCTATTTCATTCAAATTGAAATTTTTTTTTCGTAAAAAAATGTATAACTAACCATGAAGTGTTCCCTCTGAGCCATTTCGGGTTAGATGATGATATTTAAATTTAAAAGCGTGCTCTAATTTTTTGGTATTCCAAATAGCTAATGCTATTTCATCAGCCCATAAATCAGCTTCTAAAACTGTACGAATTCGCTTTTTCTTTCTTCCTTTAATTGTTACATAATGTGTTGTTTCTCTCACAATATTTTCAAATAATGTTTTCTTGATTTCAACATTGAATTCAGAAAATTCATTTCTTTCAAAATCACTATCTACACTTTTTATCGAATCAATTGAATTATTTTTGATTTCTTCAAAACTTGTGTTATTTTTATTCAATAATAAGTGAAAAGTCGAATCTATTATTTACAACATAAGAATGAATCGTTGATGTCGATAACGTTAGTTCTTGAGATAAAGAAATCCACACCTCATCTGATTTTGTTGCTATTTGTCCCTGTTTTACAATTCTTTCTTTATAAAATAGAACTTTATTTATAATTTCACTTTTATCCACTAAGCATGGTTTTCCCGGGTTTTCCAGGCCCACGTTTTAAACTCATTTTGAATAAATATATCCAATAATTTTAACAAACAATCGATCGATGTAACAGTCCATAAATTAAAAACGTTATTATAAAGAACTAATTCGTGTAAGAAAGGTTTCTTTTGCATGATCACGTGAAACAAAATTTTCATCCTATTCTTTTTATACTATCAAAAAGTGGGGGAATCTTATTTGATGAGTGTCTATTACATGATTAATTTCCAAACTTTTAGAAGTAGAGGAGGGAAAATATATGATAGGTTAGCTAAGGGCCAAACACCGAAGAAGAGCGAGAGAGATAGCTATTTTGTTATAGTGCCGAGTCTTTCGTCAAATTCTCTGTATTTCTATAAAAACATGTATGCGTGCAGCAACCAGTACGTTAGGTATAGAATACATATACTGCCTATAGTAAACTATACTAAACTTCTTTAATGCGATTCGTTTTTGAAGTTAATACTTCTTTTGGCGCGCCTCGAAAATTTGCAGGGGATAAATTTACGAGTTGCCGTCACGATACATTTTCATATGTGTTGTGTACGTGTGACTTCATCTGTGCGCGCATACACAAACTAAGAATAAGAGAGGGGAGAGAGAAAGCAAATAAGTCGTTGTGCGTATACGTATTATTGGGCTACGACACGAGCCTATAGTATGTATAAAGCGCGCATTCACCCGCATCGAGAGCGCGGTGGCGTAGCGCATAGAGCTCTTGCCTTCAACGTGGAGGGCGTAGGTTTGAATCCTGGCCAGGCAAATTAGTGTATGTGCTAACAATTTCGCGACTCTCAAAAAAATCCGATTTCATTGGGTATCGGTTGATTGTTGGTCACAGAAAGTGACTGATCATCCATCGGTAGTCAAAGATTTCGGTATGATGTATCTGACAGTCACCTGAGTGATGTGTAAAACAAGAACCAGGGTGACTCCCACGATATCATCACATTAAAAAGGTTAACATATAGGGGACAATATCCTCTTATATACACTTTAAAAAAAAAAAATCTCTTGCATCAGATGTACATTCAATGGATACTTATGATGTTTATTTTTATGCATTGATTCTGTTGCATTCGCATTGAAGCTGGGCATTTTTGCTGTTTTTTGCCATTTTTATATCATACTCGAAAAACTGTTTAAGCGAATCTCAAATTTAAAAAATTGGCAAAAATATTAATTTTTAAGTAACTTTTTTAACACGATTAAAAACTTCAAAAATAATTTTTTTACACAGGGCGCGTACAGTGAGTACTTTACTCCCTCCCAGCAAAAAATAAAGTACCCACTGTACGCTGCCTGTGTAAAAAAATCGTATATTCACCACGGGAGTAAATGAAAAATGCCTTTAATGTATGTTTGTCAAATACGTTTGGTGCCAAATACATACGATTTAAGACATTTATCGTTTTTACACCCTAGGCGAATGATCCACTATTATAATTCGACTTTGAAAGCTCTGGAGGACACTTTTTATCCAATACTGTACCAGTCCAATACGGTACTGTAGATTTTTAAGTCATTAGTAAAAATCAAGTTACTATATTTTTCTATAAACATAAAGATTTTTGTTAATAAATCAAGTTTAATTAAATAGCTATACGAAAATTTTTATTTTGTATTTGTCTATAACATGATAAGATGTATCTCTATGAATTTCGAAAATAGAATATTTTGTATAAATTTGGCTATGTACGTTGCATATGCATTTATAAATTAGCTCAAGTTGTTATAAAGTTGTGTGAAATCAAAACTAAGGTGGTGTAATACAAACACTACATCTGTATTCATGAATATTAACAATCTTTTCATTTCATAGCAACATTTCCGAAAAATAAATGCATTAGCTTATAATATGTACCATTGTATACAAATTATTCAGTCAAATTTTAAAATAAATTCATTCATTAATTTAAATAGTTTAAAAATTGTACGATTATAAAGCAGATGAAATTTTTAAAAGAAAGTCTTACAATTTTAAAAACTGCTAATAAGTTTTAAAAAAATCGGAAATTGCACCAAAAAGATGCGGCTTTTTTTCATAATTTTATGTAAGAATCATCAATTTTGTTTAAATTACGAGAAATTATATTTTACTTAAAAATGAGAAAAAACACAAAATTATATACATGAACGCACAATAGATTCGGAATGAAAAATTAGCATTATTTTAAAGAATCATAAAGAAGCGCATGTTTATTTTTAAACAATTTCTCAAGATCTTACAAAAAGTTTAAAAAAAAATCGTTCTTTTCGAAATTTGAAAATATACATAGGTTTAAAACAAAAATCAAAAATGAAAATTTTTTTTATAGAATTTATAGTAGTTGCTGATTTAAATATACTTTTAACCTTCATTTTTGATTACTGGCAACTTTGGAAAAATGTATATTTTTTGACGCAAAAAAACTTTAATAAAATTTTTTTCATTCCGCTTTTGTGTTTTTAAAAATACATATATTCGAAGAATTCGCAGCGGCCATATTCCAGCTACAATAAAGTTTTGATTCATACATCATTTTAACACACTTACCCTCGACAACTCGTTGAAAACTGACTGAATTCGAAACAAACAAGGCTTACAATTTGCCGCTTTCTGCTTTTAAAAATGCGTACATTTAAAGAATTTGCCGTGGCCATTTTTCAGCTAAAATACATTTTTTCAGTAGACATTATGTTAGTACTAATACCCATAATTACTCGTAACGAACTTAAGGGTTTCCAATGGAAATGGACCTTTAATTAGCCGATTTCTAGACATCAAAAAGCACATATTTAAAGAATTAGCCGCGGCAATATGTCTAGTAACATACAGTTTTTTGTTAGACATTATTTCAATACACAAAACCTTGAGATGTTGTCAAATACTTGTTACATTCTAACGTATCTAGACTAATATTTAAATAAATGGTTTTTTTATGTATATTTTTTATCTATTTTAATCTTATTTTCTTTTTAATTGTGTTTTCGATCAATTTAATTTAATTTATTAACAAAGACACAACATATAATATTTTGCTTTATTAAGTAATCATTTTCATAGGAGTATCATAAATTTTATTATTTGATGTTTATTATTTATAAATATTCTATTAGAAAATTTTATTTTTATTAAAATTGCATATTGTGAAGTGATTCAAGCATTTTTCAAAAAGTTTCATAGGTCATTATTATGCTTTAATGATTGATTGAAAGATAAAAATTATTTACGTAACTAAAAATGATTTAAAAAAATTTTCTAATTTTTTTCTGAAGAATAAAGCGTTATTTATAAAAAAATCTGAGTGTGTTTAACGTTTTAAATAGTTAAAAGAATACAAAAATATTTTTTTTTAATTTTTTTTAAAATTTTCAATTTTCTCAAATTATTTGTTTATAACAAATCACCTAAATCGCAATATTTCGAATTTGGGAAATCATATTTTTGCAGCGGCAAATGCGCGGCAAATTATAAGCCTAATTACAAGTATTTACGACAGTGACTTCATACTTTTATAGAGGGTGTCCTGCTAGCTTGACGTCAACTTAGCAGTACTACCAGTTTAAACCGGAAGGAAAGTCGCGGCAAATTTTTTGAAGTCGTGAATAATTGGCGGCAAATAGGCGGCAAATTATAGGCTTGGTTTCATCTTGATAGGGCAAAGTTGTCCTGCCAACTTGACAGACGTTATTCTAACCTTTTTAGAATGAAAATGTTTTCAAAAGCGAATAATAAGGATTACTTAATTTTATTGATAATTATGGTTTTTGAAAAATAAACAGTCATAAGTAATTTTATTAAGATAAGACTTTGAAAAAATGTGAGAAAAATCACTTAATTTTTTTAATCTTAGTGTAATGAGTATAAAATAAAATTCATAATATTATTTTTGGAAAATTTGTAGAAATCTATTTTTCAAATTCATTATTTTCCTAATATTTATCTTTTTATTCGGAATTTAAATTTTACATTTATGTTATATACAGATTTATCAATCAAACATAAATATAAAAAGAATAGAAATGTTTTTGAAATATATTTTTGGCAACATTTCTTTAAAGATAAATGAACAAGACTCTCCGTAAAACACAAACTGCAAAAAAAACTTTCTTTTATTCAACAAAGAATTCAATTTGGTAGAAATGAATGATTAGTTTTTGAATTTTGTAAATAAATTAAATCATAAATAAATGTACATGTTAAACCTTAAAACTTCAATTTTATTTATGCATTATAATACTTATCATTTTAACTAAATGTTATTTTTTCAAAAACTGTAAAAAACTATGAAAAAATATAAATAATCGTTAATAAATGTGAATAATTGTAAAAAAAAAATAAATAGATGTAAATAACTGTAAATGAATATAAACAACTGTATATTTATAGTTATTTACAGTTGTTTACAGTTAGTAACACTTATTCACAATTGTTTCCAGAAATTTTTTCCATATGGGCTTATCTTAATAAAATTATTTACAACTGTTTATTTTTAAAGAACGATAATATAAAATAATATTTGATGAGATTATATTATATAATAAAATTATATTAGCAATAAAATTAAGTAATCCTTATCATTCGCTTTTCAAAACATATTCTCATTCAAAATAGGTTAAGATATGTCTAAGTTTCGTTAATTCAATAAAGTTATTCAAAAAATATTTTGTTTCAAGCAAAGAAACTTAATTTTATTGATAATTATGGTTTTTGAAAAATAAACAGTCATAAGTAATTTTATTAAGATAAGACTTTGAAAAAATGTGAGAAAAATCACTTAATTTTTTTAATCTTAGTGTAATGAGTATAAAATAAAATTCATAATATTATTTTTGGAAAATTTGTAGAAATCCATCTTGATAGGGCAAAGTTGTCCTGTCAACTTGACAGACGTATTAGGATATGCCAAAGTTTCGCTAATTCAATAAAGTCATTCAAAAAATATTTTGTTTCAAACAAAGAAACGAATAGATTACTTATTTTGCTATAATGAAAATTTAAAAAAAAATAATGAGTTCGCAAATGATGTAAACTATATTGTTCTCTCTTATAATATTAAATTTTTTACATATTTATGTTTTAAATAAAATAAAACAGTTTTATGTTGAAAAAGTGTTTATTTGTAGAAATTGTACATATAAAACAAATTCAATTTACATTTAAAATTCGAATTTGAAGTTGGCGCGTACCAAACTATACATTAGCATTGATGCCAACTATAAAACATGGCTTCTTGCACGGCCATTGTATTCTTACAGCTGATCACATCTTTTTAGAAAAATGTAATTTTGCTTTTTTGCAATATGATTTATCAAACCAAGTTCCCGCCCTTCATTTTTCAAAGATAAAATGATCCTGAATAGGAAATTTCCCTACGAAACACGGTTTTTGAGAAATTTGATTTTTTCGAACTGAGAAATTTGTTTTTCTAATTATCTTCGATTAACGCTTTTTTCCGCTTATTTTTAGAGTTTCCGCCCTTCATCGAAATTAAATGAAGTGATCTATAAAAGGAAAACTCATTCCGATGTATAGTTTTTTCAAAAATTGTAATTTTATAAAATTATAATTTTCGATCGGTAAAGTAGCGTGAAACCATCCCCTTAAGAGGTTTTCAGTTATTTCCCCGTTGAAAATGAGAAAATTAATCAGGCAAGTTTCCTATTATTTTTTTTGTATATTGCATAGTAACCTTTATTAGTAATATCGTTTCTAAATAAAGTATATCATTATTTTAGTAAGTATGCATAGAATTTTCGAAGAATGAAATCTTTTTTTAAATGTAAAAAATATCTTATTGACATATCTACACATTCAAAAAAAAATTTTTATATCGTGCAAGTGCTATTTTGAAAGGATTTGAGAATAGTTTTTATTTAAGTTTTATTAATGCTTAATAGCTATGAACATTTACAAATCTAGTAAATTTTTTATTGATACTCTTTAATTGCCTGGACTAGGGAAATATTTAGCGTTTGTGACTATAAATGATAGCTTTTCTATATTTTGTTCTCTGAAAATTTATCACAAAGTTTGTGCAAAATCCGTGATTCAAAGATGTGATACTCTTCTAGTAAGTTTATTTAAAAATTAAATCTATGCACAAGTATATGATATATTACTTTCATTGAATAGTCCTATACAATTATTAAGAAAAAGAATTATATTATCATGAAATTAACTTAAAGAGACTTATAAATTACTGTTTTGTTAAATTAATGACATTGAACATTTAATTAAAAATATAGGTTATTATTCCGTGCTAAATATTTATTTCATTTGAAAAAATATAATCTATTTATAATTTTAATAAAATATCATTAATTTAGAGACATAAGTTTTAATTTAAAATCATTGATACCTTAAATTTAAAAATATAAATTTATAATTGCATTCATAAAATAAAGTTTTAATAAAATATTTGTTTGAAATTAGAAAAGAATTCTTACACAATTTTATAAAGTATGATTCAAAACCAAAATAATTCATAAATCTGTTATCCACTAGCATATTTATGGAATGAAAAATCATTTGATGTTATTGATTTGAAAGCTGTCATAATTACAAAATATTCCCATATGAACCCGTTATTCCTCTTAAAAATTTGATACTCTTTATGAAATTTTAAAGGTACTGTACAATATAGCTTTAAAAAAAATGAATTTTGTTTATTATTTTCGAAACGGACAATTTATTCGCAAATACAGTTGTGTATTTTTTAATGTGAGAGAATGGTAACTATTTGAAAATTGTTTCAAGAAAGTTACATACAAAGTTTGAACGTTTAAAATAGTATATTATTCACCTAGGGAGTAAAAATGAAAAATGTCTGAAATCGTATGTAAATTGTCACCCGAGCCGAAGGCGAGGGTGACAAACATACGATTTAAGGTATTTTTCATTTACTCCCGTGGTGAATATACGATTTTTTTACACGGGCAGCGTACAGTGGGTACTTTACTTTTCGCTGGGAGGGAGTAAAGTACCCACTGTACGCGCCCTGTGTAAAAAATTCATTTTCAAATCTTTGAATTTTATGAGATTATTTTAGTTAGCAGAGCTGAGGATACACTCAATGAAACACACATTTAAGTACAAAGTTAATAAAGTTTATTTATTTATATACACTCAACAGAAAGTCACTCGTCGGATATAAAATATTAAAGTAAACACTCGTTTGAAAACTGGCTTTGCATTCACGCGCGCATCTCCATAAGAACTGATAAAGTGTAAGCAGATAGATAGTAGAGAAGAGGCGTTTAGAGGGTGCTAGCGTCTCTAGCAATATAACTAAAAATCAGCTAAGGATGTGCGCCTATTCTTAACAGAATTCCATTTGAAATAAATTTTATCCAAATATTATTTTATTATATTTAATGAATTTTTAATAAAATAATACACTTGTTTATATGTATATGAGATATTTCATGTTCACTAGCACAATTGAAAAATAAAAATTGATGAAATTGAGCGAATAAGTTCTAATTGGATCCCAAAATAGAAAAAATAAATTTAAGAGCTCTAGTTTCAAATCTTTTTTTAAATTAATGTCTTAATAAATTTTTGATTTGAAACTATCGAACCAAAGTAAAAATTTAACAGAACCATTTTTCTTATAAATAAAATATAGAATGTAATTGAATTTTTAAAAATTACAATATGTAAATTTTTTAGCTTACCTGATTAGTGAAAGGTTACTATTCAATATACAAAAAAACTAATAGGAAACTTGCCTGATTAATTTTCTCATTTTCAACGGGGAAATAACTAAAAACTTCTTAATTTGCAAAAGAGTCAGAAAAATATTCATTTTATAATCGATTATAAGATCTTTTTTCTCTCCTTAATTTTGAAGAAAACACGAATACATTTTTTATCAGATATCATTTATATAGATAGCTAGATAGGTATTCATTAGATTATATTAAGTGATTAAGTCGACTTAGTAAATATTTTCACGTAAAATATTGATCAACTTCATTTTATTATAAATAATGAATGAATATACTTAAACAAGATATCTAATTTTTGAAATTCGAGTAAATATTAAAGTATAACAAAACATTAGTCCTTATTCAATTTAATAAACGTTTCATTTAATTAGGCAGTTTGCTATGCAAGCTCGAAGCAGGTGGCGTTCTGAGCTCTAGCGCTGTCATGGCGGTCACACTACGACAATCTTGCGATGTTAATATGTATGAGTGTATTCATGAGTCTATCTGTGTATATTCAATGACGTCACATCTGAAAGTAGTGGGGGAAGCCCCTTCTCTAATAGCCGCGCGTCGCCCATCGTTGCACACACACAGCTACTCGTATATGCTCATCCATGCACACATACGTGGAGTGTGCCGCCATGACAGCGCTAGAGCTCAGAACGCCACCTACTCTGAGCTTGCATAGCAAACTGCCTAATATGTTAATTAATAAAATTCAATCTAAATAATATTAAAGAATTAAAACATTTATTTGTTTAGTAATCATATAAACACTTTTTGAATGAAAATTAAATTAACACATAATTTTAATTGACATAAAGTATTAATATTGACTAGCACAGTACTAGAATCTAGAAAGTCGAAGTATACGAACACGCAACGTTGTCTTTGTGCTTGATTTAGTCTTGCGGCATGCGAGATGCCGACGAGTTTGAGCAAGCAACCACGCAACGCTAAAAGTTGTGCCCGGTTTCGGCTGTTGGCACGGGAGATGCCGACGAGTCAAAGCGATTGACCCACTGATTGAGTGAGCTTAACATGAATCCGCTCTACTCGGATTCACGTTACTATTTTGTACAGACGGTCGCAATGATTGACTGCGATATGATTACGCATAAACCTACTACGAATTTATGTATTCTTACGCTTCGAATGTTGTTCGCATCCAGCTAATACGATCAACTTCGCAACGCTGGATTCGGGTTTTTTTTTCAGTGCATAGTGGCTCATATATTCCTCTTCCAAAAGTGATAGAATTGATACATACATGTGTTAATGTGAAAAATTTTGATGATGCTTGTTTTAAATGGGCAATATTGTCAGCAATGTATCCAGTTATGTCAAATACTAATGAAGTATTTTCATATGAATTATATGAAAATAAATTAGATTTCACAGACATACAATTTCCAGTAATACCAGAGAAAATTGGAAAATTTGAAAAAAAGAACAATATATCAATAAATGTATATATTTTGAAGAAACATTCTGGTAAATTCAATGTTTCACCTCTACGTATAACATCATCTGAATAAAATAAACATATTAATCTTTTATTGATACAAAATTATTATATAGATGAAGAAGAAGAACAACAACAAAACTATGATACAAATGTATCCATAATATATCATTATGTATGGATAAAGAATGTATCTCGATTAGTTTCTTATCAGATATCAAAACATAATGGGCAAAAATATATATGCAATCGATATTTGCATTACTTTAACACTGAACAAAAATTAAAATTTCATCATGAAGATTGCTCTAAAATTAATAAGTGCAGAGTAAATTTACCAGAAGGAAAAAACAGTATATTACATTTTAATAATTTTAAAAATAAGGAAAAATTTTCTTTTATTGTATACGCAGACTTTGAAGCCCTTTTGTTACCCGTTCAAGAAAAAAATGTTATTCAAAAACATGAAGTATTTAGTGTTGGATATCATTTGAAATGTAGTTATGACGAGACCATATCATACTACAAAAGCTACAGAGGACCTAATCCTGCTGCATGGTTCATAAACGAACGTAAAAAACTTGCTGGGAATATTGAATCTGTATACCAACATGAATTACCAATAAATGCTTTAACCTTGGAAGGAAAAGAAAGATTTCAAAAGGCAATTCTTTGCCACATTTGCCAGAAACCATTAAGAGGAAAAAAAGTTCGAGATCATTGCCACCTTACTGGTAGGTAAGATTAATACTTAAAATAATATTGTAACATAACTTATATTAAATTATATATATATATATATATATATATATATATATATATATATATATCATGTTTTAGATATCGAAAGGCAGCTCATGAATCATGTAGTTTATCATATACAGACTCTCGTAGTATCTCTGTAGTATTCCACAATTTTACAGGTTATGACTCTCATTTTCTCATTAAAGAAGTCGCCAATAGTTTTCCGGGACGTGCGCAACTGCTATCATTGAACAAAGAGCGATTTATTCCATTTACAGAATATATAAAAAAATAGTGAGATTAACTTCAAGTCTATCGATTCTTTCCGATTCATGTCATCATCTTTAGATAAATTAGCTTCATATCTTACAGAAATAAATATTTTAAAACTGGAATTTACTAAGCAATTACCTTTGACGGAAGATAAGTTTAATCTATTAAAAAGGAAAGGGATCTTTCCATATGAATACTTGAATTTTGTAGATAAACTCAATGAATCAAAACTTCCATCAAAAGATGAATTTTATAGTAATTTAAATAACAGTAACATATCTGATGAAGACTATCAACACGCTAAAAATGTTTTGAAAGAATTCAATATATCAAATTCAGGTGAGTATTCAGATTTGTATTTCAAAACAGATCTATTATTATTAGCTGAAGTTTTTGAAAATTTTCGAAACAATTGTTTAAGTACGTGCGATTTGGATCCAGCTCATTAGTACATAGCTCCTGGATTTACATGGGCTGCTATGCTTAAATATACGAAAATACAGTTGGAATTGCTAACTGACATTGATCAAGTGTTGTTTATCGAGTGTGGAATAAGAGGTGGCATCAGTCAGTGTTCCAATAGGCATGCGCAGGCTAACAATAAGTAAGATGAAGTAGATTTCAACATTGATGATAATTCACCATTTGGTTATATTCTTGAAGTGAACTTAGAATATCCAAAATATCTGTATGATGTACATAAAGATTTACCATTCTGTTTAGAACATGAGAAGCCTTCAGGTTCTACATATTTAAAATTATTGACTACAGTGAAATTCAAAGAAAGATATATTTTACATTACCAAAATTGAAAGCAAGCTCTTAGAAATGGACTCAAACTAAATAAAATTCATAGGATCTTAAAATTTAATCATAGAGCCTGGCTGAAAGATTACATTGATTTAAATAGTAATATGAGAAAAAAAGCAAAAAACGAGTTTAAGAAAAATTTATATAAACTTATGAATGATGCTGTATTTGACAAAACCATGGAAAATGTTAGAAAAAGAGTTGATATAAAGCTTGTAACTAAATGGGATGGGGGATATGGTGCTAAGGCTCTTATTGCTCAACCAAATTTTCATAGTTGAACCATTCTAAACAAAAATCTAGTTGCAATTGAATTATCAAAAACGTAAGTTTTTATGAATAAACCAATATATGTAGGTCTGACAGTGCTTGATTTATCAAAGACATTAGTTTATGAATTCCATTATGATTTTATGAGAAAACAATTTGCAGATCAATGCAAGTTACTATACACAGGCACGGATAGTTTAATATATGAAATTCGAAATATTGATATTTATGAAACAATGAAGCATAATTTACAAAACTTTGATACATCAGATTATCCACCTGGAAACGTTTTCGAAATACCGCAAATGAACAAAAAGATAGTAGATATTATGAAAGATGAGTACAATGGGAAGATTATGGCAGAATTTATAGGACTACGTAGTAAAATGTATTGTGTACGAATTGAAAGAGAGGATTACATAAAAAAAGTTAAAGGTGTTAAGACTGGTGTTGTCAAAAACACAATCACTTTTGATGACTACTTGCAATGTATACGAAATAAAATTGTATTTGATAGAGAACAATATATTATACGTCCTCAAAAACATAATGTGTTTGCTGAAAAACAATATAAATTAGCTTTAAGTCCTTATGATGATAAGAGATGTTTGTTAGGTAATGAAACTGATACTTTACCTTGGGGGCATTATTTAATTAATAAGAAAAAATGTAAATTAATTACTTATAATTTTGTATAATAACGGTTATAAGGTTAATAAATAAAAAATAAAAAATAATTTTCACATCAATAGATTTTTTTATTTGTTCTTTTACAAATCTGATTTATTCATCCAACTATTATGCACCTCATCAAATTCTAACCACTTTACATAAAATTTATTTTCACGCTTTTTTAATATTTTTTCTATAAGATAAACATCAGGATATTTTGCTTTTGATAATTCTTGTTCATAGAATCCACCAGCGATAGGCTGATTTTGATAGTCCTTCAATTTATAAGTGATTGGATCAGTAGCCTTTACTTGACTTAAAGTAAATATTTTTGTTGACCAATTAGGAGTGTAACCTTTTCCAAATACTAGTTTATTTTTACTTACTCCAACTTTATCTCCAGCTTTAAATTTAGATATTTTGCTTTGATTTCCTTTTTAAAACATTTGAGTACATTTCTTTCATTTATAGGAGTAACTTCTTTTGGCTTCATTCCAATTATCCTATGTTAACTATTGTTATATGCTTCTAATAGGATAGGTAAAATATCCAACCAATAGTAGTTACCTTTGAGGCTAAATTTTATCCACATTGATTTTTAAGTGTTCTATTGAAACGATCACAAATGGAAGCTTTAAGAGGCGGCCGTATAGCTCTGTCCTTGTCTAATCTAAATTTTCGTTATTATTAATAAATTAAATATTGTTATACAAAAGTAAGGATACAGCCCAATAGATTTCAAGACGAGCAAACGATCATATTCTATGAAAAAATATAAAATTTTCATTAGTTTTCAAGTGAGGTCTGAAACGGAATAACAGTTATCAAATTCCATTGTTTTTCCGTTTCAGACCTCACTTGAAAACTAATGAAAATTTTTTATTTTTCTATAGAATAGGATCGTTTGCTCGTCTTGAAATCTATTGGGCTGTACCCTTACTTTTGTATAACAATATTTAATTTATTAATAATAACGAAAATTTAGATTGGACAAGGACAGAGCTATACGGCCTCCTCTTAAGATTACTATATGTAGAGTATAAATTAATATGATAGCGCTTTATGAGAGTTTGAAAGGCAGAGTTATAAAATTCTTTCCCTCTATGAGTATAAAGATTTTTTGGTATACGGCCTTGCTTTAATACAGATTCCATTGCCGCAGTAACATCTTCATCAGTTTTTCTTTTTACAGGAACAGGTCAAGCATATTTGGAAAAAATATCTATTATTATTAGCATATACTTAAAGCCTTTATTTTCCCGAGCATATGGCTGCATTTCTACCAAATCAGCTTGCTATGTTTCATCCAAACCACGTATTATAAATTTACGACGTGGATAATTACGTCGAGCAAGCTTATGCAGCTCTTCTACAAGTTTTTCATGCTCCATGGCTATAGACCTAATGATTCTTATAATTCTTGCAATTTGCGTTTTATACTCTGAATATCTGTTGGGATTTTAACATCTTGAAGTGTTTTGGCAAGATGATTAATCAACTCATGTAATTTATAGATGTTTGTATCAACTTTTTAAATTTTCTCATCGTATTCATCAGTTAATTCTTGGATGCTTATATCGTAATTTTTTAAAATTTTTTCATCATATTCATCCTTTGATTTTTGTATTTTTAATTCCAATGAATCAAGATTACTTCTTAAGCCTCCAGTGACTACGTATATTCTTCGAACTTCAGATTCAACCATACTTTGTAAGGCTTGCAAATTAATTGCATCATCCGATTGTTGAGGCGTGGCAACATTACATAACCTCTTATTTTCAATATCATACTGCCCATCTTCTGTGATTTTATAACCAACACCTGAAGGACCATGTCGGCCTCCAGCCTGATATAATTTTCGTCCGAATACGTCAACACTCATCTTGCGAATAACTAGAGAAACAGCAGTACTTTTCAATATACAGCGTGTTCAAAAAGTAATGATACATCTAAGAAATTAATACACATCTGGATGTAAAATTTTCCGCTCTTTTCGATTTCGCTATTGAAAGTAGGGGTTCCCATTTAAAAAAATGAGGTTGACCTCAAAATAACCTTGAAAATGAGGTTCAAGGTCAAATCTAAGGTCACCATCGGATACCTCGTAAATTGTTACTCCAAGAACGACCTTCATCCGATTGAAAAAATTATTAACTTTGGAAATTTCTTAGGTGAATTGTTACTTTTTGGACACGCTGTATAATGTTAGCCTCGCATAGCTCTGCGATTATCGAATGAATCTCATTGGCATGACTTGGATTTCCAGCTTCTGTCTCTGCTACTAGTAGCCGTAAGCGATCAACCAGTTCATTGGGATCATCCCAGTACACATAGTCTATTTGTATACCTTTACGTGCTATTTTGTAACGTGGTAAGAGACTCCCTCCACCAATCGATTTCCTCTTTCGAGTTGGAGATTTATCAAAAAATGAAGCAATATAACTTTTAAATTTGTTACTATTTATTTTGCAAAGTGATCCATCAGCATGGTAATTCTTTCTATACGCATTCGTTATTTCAACAATTTTTCTATAATTTTTCATATCATCTTCCGTAATAAGTTTTTCATCCAGCTGTTTTCGAAATAATAACTCTAGTAAGCCTACGGTTTTTGGATGTTGCATACCAACTATAACAACATAATATTCCTAAAATATATTGGTAAATTACCAATCATCATCATCTTACCCACTTTACGAACTCCATAGATATTATCTAGATATGATTTTTTATTTTTATGAAGCATCCGAAGATATTTATTGGTAAGCGAATCTGTTTCGTTCCTATCATTACCATCATCATCAGTTTCACTTTCTGCAGCTGTCTTAAAACTTGTATCAGATGATTGTATTGTATCGTCAATATTTTCATTTACAATTTGCTTATCATCGAGAATGTACACATCATCAGAAGTGTGCTCATTCTCAGAAATGTGCTCATTCTCAGAAATGTGCTCATTTTCAGAAATGTGCTCATTCTCAGAAATGTGCTCATTCTCAGAAATGTGCTCATTTTCGGAGGGAGCATGCTCTGTTTTATCTTTCAATTTGAAATCTTCTTTATTTATTTCAGATATGCTTGTGTTTACGTTTGATTGCCTCTCTAGATTTTACAATCTAATGAAAAATATTTTTTTCACGTTGAAAATCTACCATGTGGACTATCCAACGTTTTACAATGTACTACTTGGTTTACACTCATTTTTCTATATTTATCACAAAACAGTCAAAACCTTTCTTATAACGACCAGCATTTAGCTCTCGTTCTTTGTCGATTGTAAGGAATGCAAATTTTTAATTCCCCCAACATGACAAACACAAATCCTTAAACTGTGTATATGTCATCAGAATTCACATGATCATTGTATATGTGCTTGAGATTCATATCATCTTGTCTAAATATTACCAGTAAATTTAAATTGTCTCGAACTAAATGTTTAGGTACGTGAGCATATGACTGACAAAGATAGGAAAAATCTACATTTTTATGTCTACCCATGCAGAAAAATGCTCTTATATTATCTTGCTTTTCACAAGCCATATCATCAAACACCATAATGGAATTTGGAAGTACATCTTCGGGAGTTACTACGGTTTCATGCTTACTAAATACAAAATATTGTATACCCTTTATCGGTTTTAGAAGTTCCTCGAGAAACTTATATTTTGGCTGATAAAGTGATATTGAATATATGTAAACATTTTTAAATTTTAATCCATTTACGTGTATTATAAGAGTAAGCAATGTATTAGTTTTACCACAGCTCGAAGGGCCACAAAACACGGCTCGTATACTGATTGTATTAAGTAAAGATTCATACTCCATCAGCGTGCAATAATAGCGATGAGATTCGCATATGAATACAACACCAAGATCTTTGTCTTCTACCACCTCGCAGCTCCTTACTCATTTGCGGAAGACTGTGTAAAGCTGACAATACTGCTGTCACAAATACAAAACTAGTCAATAATGTCATCTGTTATCTCTTTGGAGAGATTCGTTAGGAATTAAATGCCATTAAAATCGACCGATGTAAGAATGTTGGATTGACGAGTATCATGAAAGGTTTTCTGTCATTCAATCCTAGTCAGAGCTATCATTTAGAGAATGCTGGTTGGCTTGATATTGGGTAAACTTAACAACTTACAAATAATGAAGGTTACTTTGATGTATCAATACCTCTAAGTATGATTTTAGGCTTTGCTGAAGACTATCATAAAATTGTAGTCAACACCAAGCATGAACTCATTCTCACAAGGTGCAGAAATGATGTAAATTCTGTTATACAAACATTGCCAACTGGTCAACAAAATCTCGAGAATTTCAAGACTGAATTGATTAAAATACAGTGGTTAATGCCTGATGTAAATGTATCAGACAAGTTTAAGATACAGTTACTTAATCATTTGGAAATGAATAAACCTATTTCTATGAGTTTTCGCTCATGGAAGATGTATGAATATCCGTTGCTCGCCAGCACCACAAAGCACGTTTGGTCTGTAACAACATCAAATCAGTTGGAGAAGCCACGTTTCGTTATTATAGGTTTTCAGACCGATCGTAAAGGACAGAAGAGAGCTAATGCTAGTTATTTTGATCATTGCGATATAAGCAACGTCAAACATTTTTTCAATTCTCAGTATTATCCTTATGGAAATTTGAATCTTGATGTTGAGCATAATTAATATGCTCTACTATATAATATGTATACACACAGGGAGACAAATGTCTTTCGGCTTAGCGATCCTACGTATCCGAGGTGAGTGAATGGTGAGTTGAGCGAACGGATGGAGTGAAAGGTGTGTACAACTATGCAGGGGGACCGGAAGGTCTATGGGCATAGCGACCCCACGTACCCGAGCTGAGCGAATGGTAGGTTGAGTGCATCACGACGCGTTATTATTTTTGCAACTGCGCAAGTGAGCTGACGGCGGAGGAGTAGGGGAATCCAAAACTCTCTTTGCTTATCTACTATCGATTAATATTTGACTAAATAACAAAAAACTCAATTAGACAAGGATAGTGAATCCGGCCTGCTCTTAAACAATTTTTAGTTATTTACAATCGACTTATTGTTGCTTATTTTGCATAATTTTATCATATCATAGAAATTTCAGTTATAAAAACAAATCAATTAATGAAAAAATTGCAATTTTTACACCTTGTTCCAAATCAGTTATTTATTATTACAAAAATTAATTATTCATTCTTACAAATAATTAATATAATTATTTATTGCAAGTTTCATATTTGAATTCTCTGTTAAACAGCAGTTAAAAAAAATGTCAAAATTGGTTGGTTAGAAGCCGAGATATTGCCAATTATCGAGCGTTCAGGTACTTTTACTCGCACGGTAAGTTTTCAAGTAGAAGTAAAAATTTGTATCCCCTCTGCTACCTGCCGCTTACTTTTCGTACGCTAAGTATGTCTTTCAAGTAAGTTTTCAATGCAACGGATTTAAAATTCGCGAAGATATTGTATTTATTTATTAAGAGAAAAATTAATAACAATTTCAAAAAATTCCCTAACCTCTCTTAAGAGGCGGCCGCATAGCGGTGTCCTTGTCTAATCTAAATTTTCGTTATTTTTAATAAATTCAATATTTTTATTTAAAAGTAAGGGCAGAGCCCAATAGATTTAAGGACGAGCAAACGAATCTATTCTATGAAAAAATATAAATTTTTCATAAATTTTGGAGTGAAACCTGAAACGGAAAGACAGTTGAACAATTTTAATCAAGTTCAACTGCTTTTCCGTTTCAGACTTCACTCGAAAACTAATAAAAATTATATATTTTTTTATAGAATAGAATCATTTGCTCGTCTTCAAATCTATTGGGCTCTACGCTTATTTTTGTATAAAAATATTTAATTTGTTAATAATAACGAAAATTTAGATTAGACAAGGACAGAACTATACAGCCTCCTCTTAAACTGATTTTAATTTTTCAATATGGGTTCGAAAACGTGAATGCTCTTCTAAACTTGAAAAAATCAGCGACTAGTACAAGTTTATATTGAGCAGTCAGCAAAATATTGAAAATTTTCAGATTTTCCGAAGTGACCTTAATTGCAAAGTTATTGTGCAAAAACGATGAAAGATATCGTATTCAAACTGACGCTATTTTTTTTGTGATAGCTTGAAGTTTTTCTAGACACATTATCAAAAGCATAAAATGCTTTATTTATTTCCCTGCGGGCAATTTTCCAAAAGGTCATTTTTTGACAATTTTTTTCATGGATTCTCATTTTTATGGCGCGGAAATTTTTTTTTCGGTTTTATGAGTGGATGTTATAAAAAAGTATAAATATATATGTAAATGTGAATATTGCACAATTTATATCACAGTCAGTCACTAAATCTAATAATACTAAATAAGTAAGTCACAAACAAAAATAAATAAAAGTGATATCACAGAGTAATGATAAAATACACGCAATTTAAATAAAAATAATCATATAGATAAAAATTAGTCATACAATATCTATCAGTCACAATATTAAACTTTGAAAGAATTGAATTTTATACATAATACAATAAAATAACAAGCGTATGTCATAGCATGAAACACAGCCAATAGAATAAAATCAAATAAAACTCTCACTCACCAACCATTCAGCCAACACTCATACAATAAATACACTCACATACCTTAAGCCTATATACGGGACATTACAAGAATAAATTAACATAAATTAATAGTAAAAATATTAATCGAGATCCAGCAAGTACCCCCTCCACCGCTGCCTTGAATCAAAGAAGATAGACGCTTATAGACAGATTCTTCTGGGCTAAATTTTTCGTCCGGAAACATGGGTAATACTTTAACATTGTTTGTATATCTATACATATGAAAAATTTGATGTATATATATAGATATAAGAATACATGGGATCTGGTGGCGCCCTCAGTAGCTGAGTAACTCATTTTTGGCAGAAATTTCCCATTTAAGAGTACACTTCTATAAGCGTCTACATTCGTTGCTTGAACCTGTTGAGAGATGGAAGATGTTTAATCTCAGCACGCAAAGAGTTTCAAAAATGCGCACCTTGAACTTGGAAGGAATTCCTGCCAACCTCAGTACGCATAAGGGGCACCGTTAGAGACCCACTAGTGCCCCAAGCACAATAGTCCGCAATTTGTTCGGCGGACACGCCAATTCACTAGATCGTGCTTAGGGAATTTTTAGAGCCAACTGTAATAAATTAATTGCGGAATATTTTGCTAAGGGCATAATGCCTGAAATTGAATTTATTTTCTTACAGTTAGCTCTAAAAATTCCCTAGGCACGATCTAGTGAATTGGCGTGTCCGCCGAAGAAATTGCGGACTATTGTGCTTGGGGCATAGATGTTTTGGAGCATTCATGCGCACGATCTTGTACATAAGTACAGCCAAAAAATATTGTCCCCTCGAAACAATACGCAGCCAACACAACGCGGCTCTATAAGGAGAAATATGAGCTCCCATTCTTACGCCCAATACATATCCCATAAACGAATTCTGAAGTCTTTGTATTCTTCTCTTCAAGCCCTGAGAAGCATTGAGGAGAACCACCGAACAGTAATCGAGATGTGGGAAAAGCAGGGCGGTTGCAAGTTGTTTACGCAGAGCCTCTGTGGTATACCGACGAAAAAACTGCAAAGCATACAACACTCTGTTGAATTTTTTTGTAACCACATTAATGTGCAGCTCCCAAATAAGCTTAGTGTAAAGCACAACACCAAGGCTCGTTACAATGTCAGAGAAAGAAATGTTGACACCTCCCTCAAGGTCAATCGTCTGTGGCGTCCCAGCATAAAATGAATTAATAAAACAATTACTACCAAAGACGATTGCCTTAGTTTTGCTATCATTTAAAGTGAGTGAGTCACCAGCCGCCCACTCCCACACGCATTGGCCACCCTACGTAAGATAAGAATACCCTTATCTACATCAGAATGCATTCTCACGAGGAACCTGCTTATAAATCTGCAGATCATCTGCATACAAAAGGTGCTTAACATAACCAGAGCGAAAAGCGTCACGTACATTATTAATGTAAAGGCAAAATAACAAAGGCTCCAGTACTGATCCTTGCGGAACTTCTAGGTTGATTGTTAGCCAACCTGATTCTTCTTGTAAGTGTGTTCAAACCATTTATTTCCTTCCTTAAATATGAGAGTTAATCAACACGAGAGCGGCCCTGGAAAACCCCATCGATCTAAGCCTTGCTAGTAATTTATAGGGAGTGATCGTGTCGAATGCCTTACTAAAGTCAAAAAGTAAAAGTAACGTGATGAGTTTTTTGTCAAGACTTGACCTTATATCATATGTTAATTCAAGTAAAGCTGTCAACGACGAGTGATTTTTTCTGCAACCAGTCTGCATGGGATCAAGTATCTTATTTGTAGTAATATATTCCTGCAATTGGTCGTGGGCGATCTTCTCAAGTACCTTCGAAAGAAAACACAAAATCGTAATTGGGCTAAAATCCTTAAGCGACTTAGGTGCAGAACACTTTTTTAATGGCACAATACGCGCCTGCTTCCAAAGGCCAGGGAACACCCGCCCCCTTCCCCCCACGCAAAAGAAGAGTTGAACAGAGTTATAAGATGTTCACCAATAAATGGTAGAGCTTTAAGTATCATGCTTTGAGGAATGCCATCCTCGCCACAAGCCTGCGATAAGAAATAAGAAATCGCGAGAACAACATCATTGATATTAATTGGTTTGAAAGCAAAACCATCTTCACTACATTCAGTGAGAAACCCCTCGCGAAGCTCATCATTATCATGCGGCGAGTCCGACACCCTCTTTTTTAGGTGAAAATCACACTAACATTAAAAATAGTCTAACAGCTTCCTAAAGAGGGGCACATGTACCAGGGTAGGCTTAAACTGTTCTTTTTACCATATTCATTATGCTCAAAAAATTTGAGAATGATCGAAAGAACGTTACTTTTTTTATAGCTCAAGAAACACACGTAGAAAAATATGAAAAAAGTATCATTTTTGACGTATAAAATTATGTACTGTGAACAACGATTGTTCAATCGATACCAAAATTTAATTACTTATTCTACTTACAGAAACGAGTAATTTAAGCTATTATTGAAGTGTGTGCCATTCCAGAAACTTGTATTATAGACTTTTGAATTGTTGTGAAGACAATTTCTCAAAATTAAAAAGTTTCAGAGATATCCCTATATATTTACTCTCGTGAACTAATTATTAAACGCTCAATCAGTTAAAATATTGAGTTACTAACAATTTATCGTGCGCTCACAAGTTTGAGGATTTTACGTAATTCTTTGATACATATTGCTTTTCCAGTTATTGGGTCCTTATTATGTCGTTTATGCATTGACAGTAACTGGAGTTTCAGTCAACGGAACATTATTACGTTTCAATCCTCAGTCCGTAGTTTAGGTGTTTGGCTTGATAGTAAGCTGAACTGGAAAGAGCAAGTGGCAGATGCATGAGAAAAGTCTTTTTCTTTACTTTACAGGCTCAATTTCTTCAGGAAAAGCACTACTCTGGCTATCCGTAAGCATCTAATTCAAACACTACTGTTTCCCCTCCTAGACTACTGTTGTCTTGTCTATTCTGACCTTTCTGCTGAGCTTGACCTCAGGCTGCAGAGAGTCATCAACTCTGGTGTGCGTTACATCTTTGGTGTAGGTAGGCGCAAGCACATCTTTGCTTATGGGTCCTTTCTTGACTGGTTGTCCAATGTAGGTAGTAAACGTTATTTTTCTGCTGCTTTATTATTTAAAACGTTTTCTTCGTGTTCACTGCCTTATTTATACTCTATTGAGAGGCAATTTGAGGCCTTTGACTATATCTTTTGCTATCATAGATTATTATCATACGTCCTCGCGTTTATCAAACGATGTCCCTGCAATACTTAGAGTCTCACCTTCACTATCTCATTTCAAATCATCTAATTTTTTATATTTCCTGTCCTTTGAGAATGGATCTCTACTCTCCGTTTAAGTCTTTTGTTATTTCGCTGCTACTCACTTACTTGTTACAATATATATATATATATATATATATATATATATATGTATATGAGCCATTCCAATACTTTATCTAAAAAGTGTTCGCATTGGGTCTCCAGAATTTTCCATTGACCATGGCATCTTTTTGTACTATAAAACTTAGGAACCCATGCCAAATTTCAGCCTTCTAGACCCAATAGATGCCGAGAAATGGCTATACAAAGTCCAAAAATGGGCCCTTTTTTGGCTGTTTTTCTCTAGTTTTCGAATACTCCTCATTAATCAAATATTGCACCGCAATGAACTAATACGTCGTTTTCTTTGTTTTGAACTAAAATTTCAAAAAATCATTAGCACATTTGGATTTATGGAAAGGGCTTTGCTACATAACCTTAAAGACAACGGGCGTTTTTTTGACTTTTTTCAACTTTTCATCCTTCCATAACATCATGAATTTTTAATATTTTTACAATCGGCAAACAGTGTTGGATTTCTTTTAAAAAGATCTTTAAGTTTACATTTTGAACGTTTGAAAACATAAAAAATTGATGGAGTTATTGAAGGTTAAAGTTCACAAAATTCGTAAAAAAATGCGTTTTTAGACATTTTTGAACCCCTAAAGCTCAAAATAAGGTGTCTTTTTTTTGTTTTTTTATTGCATAAATTTTTAGTTTTAATATAAATATATGAAATAAAACCGGTTCCAGAAGATCGATTTTTGATTTTCGAATTATTTTTCGTGCATCTAATTATTGCTTTTTTTTAGACATTTACAATGCTATATGCTCGTATGTATAGCGTTCTATACATACGAGCATAGGGTATCCTCCTAAATTGACTTTCCAAATGAAGTCTTATATTTTAACTTATATTAACACCGAACTCAGATTGAAAGTTTTTCATCGACCATAGAAAAAATACAACTGACGGAAAAAAATTTTTTAAATAATGAAAAATTGCCTTTTTTCAAACACTGACATGAAAGTTGTTATTATTTTCACGCGCTACTACAGATTTAAAGAAAACATGTTAATCAGACCATAATAAACTACAGGAAGTTAGCATTTTATCTATATTTTAATATGCATTTTTATCATTTTTATCAATTTATTTTATTTTTATTAATGCATAAAAAATATCTTTTTATGTTTTGAATTTTTAGTTTCATACACTCATTGTCTACTAAAAAATATACAATAGAGATGTTCGTTATGCATGTGAAAAACTTACGTTATAGGAATACTTAGAAAATATTCTGTGAGAAACTTGTTAAAAAAAAATATTTTGAGTAACACACTTCAAGAACGTTTAGGAAGGCTAAAAACTGTATTGTAATTTCTTCTTCATATCATTTCTGAAGTTCTTATCATATGTTTAAGTTATCGTTAGCTATCCTACATCGTAAAATCGACGTTTCAGTAAAATTAAAAATTAATCAAACAAATTTTTGTTTTTATTCATTATTATTAGGTTTAGAAAAAAAAACTTAGAATCTATAAGAAATTACTTAACGTCGTAAGAAAATTACGGTATCTCATCAACTTTCGATAAAAATATAGAAAATTTAGTGAAAAATATCAAGAAAAGTTACAAGCTTTATATAGAAGTTTTAAAAATATGAGGTCATCGACTACATTGTAGAGGAAAATATAGAAATTAAAAAATTTAATAGCATTTATGCTTATAACCTCGAAATAAAATAATCTTCTACATCTTTGTCAATGAATTTATTAGATATAAGAGAAATCATGTATTAGAATTCATTGTATATGCATTAATCATGTATTAAATTAATTAGATGTAAAAATAGTTAATAATATTTATAAATTATTATGATTTTCGTTAAAAATTCGGATGTATAGAATGCATGCTCATCAAGACATGTAATTACAAAATGTTAAGGTACGAGTGATTAAACTATTGAATTACTATAGTACATATGCAATAAAAAACTATTAAAAACTCTTTAGTATTACAAATATACAATGTTTACAATAATAAAAATAAATAAAAGTAAACATGTCAGAAGATTTTTTTGCATGAATATAAAATTATAAGAAATATTTGAAGTTACAAATTGAATAAAGAAACGTAGAATTGTATTTGAATGTTTGAAATTTATATTAAAGTTCTAAAGGTTAGATATGGTCAAAAAATAACAAACTGAATTTATATTATGCTCACCACTTATAAATTCTTTAAAAACACATTTACATTAATAACTTTTACAATATATTTTATTTTTTGTTAAAAACCTATATTTGCGTATATGTAAATTCAAGTAGGGGAATATATTTGTTTAACTGCACTTGAAAATGAAAATACGCTGTAATCAAGTAAATATGAGGTCACCTACGCTAGTACAAAAATAACAAGCAATTTTAACTTAAACAAATATTATCGCTATACAATGGCAAGTATGGAGAAAATCATTAGTGCATTTAAAAATAACATATAGATGTAAGAAACAAGATTGAATATGCATTCATAGTACTGTAAATAATGAAATGAAACAAGAGCAATCTAGATGGAACATTTTTAACTTTCTATTGAACACAGAGTATGTACCCCCAACATATTCTACCTCGGTTGTACGCTATGACCATGGCCCAAATTCGTAGATGTAACTTCAATATTGAGTGTAAGCAACAAATATAGACGCTTATGGAAGTGTACTTCTAAATAGGAAATTTCATCCAAAAATGTGTTACCCAGCAACTTGGAGGGCGCCACTATTCCATGTATTTGTATATCTATATATAGCATATTTTTCATATCTATAGATATACATATTTAATATAAGTGCATCAATGGCCAAAAACAAGCCAGTTAAAAAATTGAGCGTTTCACGCCGCGCGCCGGTATATCTATATATATCGTTTCTCTTCCATCCCCACTTTTTGCTGTGTACCGCGCGCTCAACCGTTTGCGTCAATGTTCGAGTGCATATTTCACCCTTTTTACACAATTTTAATGAAAACTTAGAATATACGTTTAATAGTATATTGTTTCTAGTTTTCAAAACCCTTTTAAAAATGTATGTACGACGTTCTCAATTGGTTATATAAAGAAGGGAATAATACCAAAAAAAAATTAAAATTGCAATCGCGCAGAAACTAATTATCCGATAGTATCTGCCTTTGGCATGTTACAAGTAGATATAATTATCTACTTCTGTGCCAAATTTCAGCTCTTAACATTTATAAACAACAGAGTTTTAAATTTAAAAAATAAGAAAAATTTTCCAGTTTTTCCGAATTTTTTCCGGTTTTAATAAACCGATCAGATCGTTTAACCTCTCGTTTTATTCAATTCTCTACAACTTTCCTATTGACACCATGATAATTTGTCAAATAGTTTTTGTTTTATTAGTAAAAAAACAAAAAAAAAACGCATTTTTTTGCACCAATTTGTTAATAATTAATTAATAAATCATAGTTGCTAGTCCAAAACACATAAGTAAAAATCTAAGGACTATCTTTTAAATGATCGTACAGGTAGTTTCCAGTTATTAATTTTGGCAAAAGAAGACTTTTTCCGGTCTATTGACTGGCTTACATAATGATTTAAAAAATAATCTATGAATCTATCAATCAAACGTTGTTTTTTCTCGTTTTTTGTATCGATGTTTTAATGTTTTTTGTTAAAGAATTTTTTTTTCATTGACGTTTCAATGTAAACATTATTAAATTTGTTTGTCTCTAGATAAACATATTAATATTAATTGTTTCTATAACAAAATTAATGACATATGTAAATTATGTCATAAAATTTTCAAACATCGACAACATTATTCAAGGTGATTTAATAAGGTATATAATTTATGCATAGCTGCTGACATTGCAGTTTTCCAAATTTTTAATCTTATTAAAGGACTTATATAACGAGATTTTTAGCTGAAATTCAGCTGAATTTAACTTAATTTAAGCCAAAAACATTTATTTTAGCTGAAAAATAACTAATTTTAACAAAATTTATGTTAATTTTAGCTAAAATTAAAGCAATATAAGTCCTTGAGTAATTTTTATACATAGCGGCGGCGGCAAAATCTTTTTATAATATAGATATATATACATATATCTATATTATAACTCTCCCTCCATCTGTAAGTAGTTGAACACGTTTGATTTTTCACCTTTGTTATTTTTGTTCTGGTACTGCATTTTTGTGCCCTAGGGCGTTTTCCTTACAGATTCTTGCACGCTCAATTTGCAAGGCACCGTTTCAGCTATAAATCATCGGTTTTATGAGCGGTCCTTGCATTTTTTCTCGTAATTTACATCAAGAAGCTGAACTTTGGAGGTTAGAATTATTACAGTTTTGAGGTTAGTCGGGAGGCAAATTTCATCTGCAGGCAGAGATCCTGGTGGCTAATTTTTTAATCTACTCTCCGACCAATAAGATAGAAGTCTACCTTACCCTATAAGGAGGTTAGTTTTAGTTGCTGTAGTGTACACAAGAGGTCGGAGTTATGGACAGCTGTGCGCTCTGTAAGCTATCCACTAATGATAAATGGAGCATGGCAAAGCTCCATTTGTGTTTCACGTGCCGGCAGCGCTGTCATGCGAAATGCATGACTCGTTCAAAAATGGAAAATGGCACAAAATATGAATGTAAAAGGTGCATGCAAAAAATAAAAAATAATTCATCGTCGTCTGCCGGTAGAAGCATCAAGGCCAATGGAGTTTTACAGACCACACGAAAAGCTGTTTCCAGTCAGCCCATCAGTGCATCTATACCATCAAGAGCTGACTCAAAAGTGACACCTGTCAACACCTCTCTGAAGCAACTTGAAAGAGTGAAAACTACTTTGCCATCGCAAACTTAGACGAACAACAGCGGTGTCACGGTGGATGGAGGGAGAAGTAGAATAAGTATACATTTATCTGATAAGCAATTGGGAGGTGGCGCTGCGCATGCTACCCCAAATAATAATTATAATAATAGTAATAATTTTAAGAAAAATAATTTTGATCTAAGCCGAGGTGACTTAGATTCTTCCGCATTGCAGGCAGCTGTATCTGCTCTAGAGGGCGCACTATCTGGCAGGCTTAATACAATATCTAATTCTTTTGATTGACTTTTGGCTTTTGAGAGCCAATTTGAAAATTTTGACAAAGGTTTGCGGGATATTGTGTCCAAAATTGAAACACAAAATGAATTTATTAAAAAATCAGAAAGTTAGCAGATGCAGTTGTTAGAGGAAAATCACAAACTTAGAGAAATAATAGTCACTTCGGAAAGGAATTTTTTGTCCGCTCTAAATAATGAAATTGAAACATACAATAAAACAATTAGTAGTAAATTTGATAATATTCAAACTTTTCTCAATAACGAGTTTCGCGGAGTGGACAAGGGTTTCTTCGACCTTACAATCGGGGTAGCTGGCGTCGCGCAGGCCGTCGCGGATCTCACAGTAATGAATGAGCATACATTGCACACATCTAAATTTGTAGAAATTACACAAATACCACATACTCATGCTGTAATTAGTGATGAGGCACCTCGTCAAGTTGAGACGAAGTGTGGCT
The DNA here is from genome assembly GCA_017163975.1 of Anastatus disparis. Lineage (NCBI taxonomy): Eukaryota > Metazoa > Arthropoda > Insecta > Hymenoptera > Eupelmidae > Anastatus > Anastatus disparis. The sequence continues at coordinate 6,715,832 of JAFFSR010000349.1, read as the reverse complement.
CTGGGGTGGTGCATTGGTGATCTCTGGCGAGTTTGACTGTTCAGCAAATAATGTTGGGCCGGATAATTACGTCTGTGCCGTTCTTGGTACCATTCTCCCGACAATCAAGCGTACAAATCTAATTTCAGTTAAGAAAATCGCTAAACATGATGATGTAAACGGGGCGTCTACAGATCGTGGGATCAGTGGTGGCCCGAGGGGTCCGTTCTCATTGCTGGTTAGACTTCCTGAGGAGGACCTTGTACAAAGGGTGTTTGAAGCTAAATGACAGTTCACAGGTTTTTCGACGGCGGATCTTAATCTCTCCCTCCTTGGCAGTCTTCCAGCCATCAAACACCACGGCTTGATATTTATTAATAAATTTTTGCCTAAAGAAAAACATGTTAATTTAAAAAAATTAAAAAAGTATGCCAAAGAAAAAGGCTTTAAATTTGTTTGGCACAGACATGGGAAATTTCTGATGAGCAGGGAGAGAGGGAAGAGAGCTCACAATTTTTTTAATGAAAATGACTTTGATAATTTATTGACAGATAGTAAGAAATTAGAAATTGAGTAAATGTAACTAATAAAAATTCTGAAACTCCATCGAATATTAAGTGCAATAATAATATATGTGATAATAATGAAGCCTCTTATCTTCAACGAAATATGTCGATAAATCAATTATTGAGTACAAATAATGGAGTAACGTCGAATGTGGATTCTCCCCAATGACTGCGCCGGGTCTTCTCTGAGAGTCGTAAAGGAAGGAGGGGTGAACTGCGAGCGTGCTTTCTGAATGTGACTTCGTCGAGGGTTCACATTAGGCAAATACGTGAGTTTCTAAGTGATGGTCCTTTTTGCGACATATTTGGAGTGGTTGAGACCTGGATGGGTCCGTCTGTTTCGGATAATGTCATTCGGGTCTAAGCGTATAAAGTATTCCGACAGGACAGAAACTTGCGTGGTGGAGGAGTTGCTTTTTATGTTAAAGATAATTCAAAGAGCACTATTTTGGCTACTTCGAGTGCTCAAACTAATCATAGTGAAGGTAAACCGGAGGTACCTAAGTACATTTTTTGTTCCGTGCAATTGGGCAGCTCCGAAGCCGTGTTGGTTTCTGTTATTTATCGACCTCCTGCAATTTCCTTTTTGAGAAATGCCAATTTTTTGGATAACTTGAGAAATTTTGCCTCTGAATACTCTTATAAAATTATAATGGGAGACCTGAATGCCGATCCCCTGCGCGAGAGCAGTGATGCCAAATTTATTAATAAATTGTCGGCTGAGCTTTCGTTACAGTTTGTTCAGCACGGTGCCACGCATCACACTCCAACGTCTCACACATGGATTGACCTGATTCTTGTGGACGATAATGACACAGTACTTGACGCACGCAACTTACCGGCGAATTTTCACAGTCGGCACAACTTAATTGATGTATGTATTTAATGTAATCATATCAAGACAGATAATAAAATAATTAAGTATAGGAATTATAAAGATATTTGTCCAAACTTATTGGTACAGAGTTTGGTCGGCTGTGATTGGACGCCATTTACAGTAGGAACAGTTGATCCGGAATCTGCACTTCTCTGCCTCTGTGACAACCTTATGGCTGCAACACGAAATCTGGCGCCACTAAAAACACTTAAAATTGGTAAAGATGAATTTCCTTGGATAGATAAAGAGTTGTCGCGAATGCGGCACAAGAGAGATGCCACGTATCGTAGATTTAAACGTACGAAGGAGGAATGATATCTCTCCAAATATTTGCAACTGCGTAAAATAATAGACGAACGGACGGAACAAGCTAAAACAAATTATTATCATAATAGACTGTTCGATGCTCTTGCTAGATGTAATATCTGGAAGGAATTAAAAGACCTGGGACTCCTGTCCGGACCTCAAGGCGACTTAAATGGATTCACTCCAGATGAGCTTAATGCACATTTTGCAGGGGTGTCAGTCTCGCCACACGATGATACTGCGAAACGTAAAAGGCTTCTTTTTGAGTGTAGTGAAAGTGGCTTTGCTTTTTAGCCAATTAATATTAATGATGTAATCCTTGTGATTTCGCATTTTTCATCGCAGGCTTGTGGCGAGGATGGCATCCCGCAGAGTGTGATACTTAAAGCACTACCGGTTATTGGAGAGCATTTTGTAACTCTGTTTAATTTCTCTTTTGCATGTCTTCCCTTGCCTTTGGAAGCGTGCACGCATTGTGTCTTTAAAGAAGTGCCCTGCATCTAAAATGTCCAAAGATTTCAGGCCCATAGCAATATTATGTTTTCTTTCAAAGTTTATATGCCATACTTGAACTTACAGACGACATAAGATCAGGTCTTGATAAGAAACTTGCCACGATATTACTTTTATTTGACTTTAGTAAGGCATTCGACATGATCTCTCCCTCCAAATTGCTTGCGAGGCTTAGATCGATGGGGTTTTTCAGGGCTGCACTCGAGTGGATTAGCTCCTATTTATCAGGTAGAAAACAAATGGTTCCCACAAATTTAAAAGAGGATTCAGATTGGCTAACAACCAATTTAGGAGTTTCACAGGGTTCAGTGCTGGGGCCTGTGCTGTTTTGCCTTTACATTAATAACAACCGTGACGTGCTTTACCTCTATTTCGTCGAATGCATATTATATGCCGATGATCTCCAAATCTATACTCAGGTCCCTCATGAACATCTGAATAAAGGTATTCGTATTATGCAGAGAGTGGCCTGGGAGGTGTCGGAATGGGCTGTCGATACTTCTCTCACATTAAATGTAAGCAAAACTAAGGCGATCGTTTTTGGCAGTAGTCGATTTATTAAGAGGATATCGAAGTTATCCACTCCTAATAATATTTTTATTCAAAGTTCATGAGTAAACGGTGCGTCGAATCATATTCTTTCACTAGAGAAAGAAAATTTATAAGATTAATCCTAAGTGCGGACAACTCAAGAAATTTATTAAAATATTACACATAAAAAGTTACGAACAAACTTTTAATGTATAGTATTTTGAGGTTAGGTTTATCAAGCTTGATATCTAATTTTCATTCAAAGTTCATGAAAAAATAACAAGTCTGAGTGATTTTTTTTTTAACAAAAATTATTAAATTAATGTAGCTTTAGCGCGGACAAGTCATTATATTTGTCTAAATAGTCAATTTAAAGAGATGAATCAGATAAAAAAAGCAAAAATCGATTGTAACAACTACGACATCTCGTTAATGACTTTTATGCTGGTGAGCCAGGAACGATTGAGCTTGAAGGAGGTATCGACATATCTTTCTCTGATACCGTTACAAGTCTTGGTGTTGTGCTTGACGCTAAGTTGTCATAGGAGTTGCACATTAATATGGTGACTAAAAAATTTAATAGGATAATGTATTGTTTGCGATTCTTTCATCGGTGCACCACTGAGGCCCTGCGTAAACAACTCACAGCCGACTTGCTGTTTCCGCACCTCGACTACTGCTCAGTAGTTCTGCCCGATGCTTCGCAGAAGTTGAGAAGACGATTATTAAGACTACATAATTCATGTGTGAGATATGTATTAGGCGTAGGAATGGGCGATCATATCTCTCCTCATAGAGCTGCGCTTGGTTGGCTGCGTACTGATTCAAGGAGACAGTATTTTATGGCTGTACTTATGTACAAAACCGTGTGCATGAATACTCCTGAGTATCTAGTGAGTCTCTCCACTAGATATGTACCTAGGGTAGCCACTAGAGGAGAGATTAAGCAAATATTTAATAGTTAATTTTTCTCCCTATGTTAATAATATGCCATTTATTTATTGCAGAGCATTATGGGTCTCTTATTCTGACGTGCAAAAATATGCGAAAAGTTTACGGAAGATATTCACCTTAATTAAAACGTTTCCTGATACCATATGAAATCACTGTTCGATTCCACGTGATGGAATGCATTAAAATTTGAAATACATTCACGAAATTTTTTTCTCTATTGCGCTTGCCAAAAATAATTGAAAAAAATTTCATACTGCAACTGTTTATTGAACTCCAAGTACGGTTACTTACTTTTCGTTTAAAATACTGTGAATTTTATCAAAAAAACAACTATTATACAATCATGTATATATAAAAAATTGCACTCGATAACAATTTCTTTTAAAAACAGTATAATTATTTCATTTATGATAAAATAACATTTTTACTTCTCGGTCGGTAATCAAAACTGCTCCGGCTTAGTCTTAACAGCAGGCCGGAGTAGAACCTGATACCGACCGAGTAGCAATTGAGTTTTTTGTTATTTACTCAACTATTAATCAGTGTATCTTCAAATTAAAGGTTAAGCGCAATAGATATTATTATAATAAACATTTATGCACAAGAAAAAAAAATTCTACCGCTTTGTTTTTGAGAAAAGTAAGGAACGCCGAGGTGAAAGTTTATGTTTATAATATTTTCGCGTTCCTTACTTTTCTCAAAAACAAATCGGTAGATTTTTGTTTTCTTGTGCATACATATTTGTAGTAATAATATCTATTGCGCTTAACCTTCAATTTGCAGATACACCGATTAATACTTGAGTAAATAACGAAAATCTCAATTAGACAAGGACAGCGAATTCGGCCTGCTCTTAATTTCGATTTTTCGTGATATATGAAAGGTTTTGTATCATAAAATTAGATCAGTTCAAGTCAGAAGTAGTAAGTGTATTATCTCATTTAAAATGAAAAATACTGCATTTTCGATGATCTAGATGAGGGTGTCAAAGGTCCGGGCTAAGAAATTTTCCATAAGGGAATTGTTGTACATGCATTTAACTACTTTCAAATGAATTTTTGTAAATATTTGAGTTTGAGAATATTTGTGCCAATTTTAATTTAGCAAAGCTTATTTGAAAGGTTTTGAAAATATCTTTAAAATGAAAATTATAAAACGTGTTTTTGTTCATTTGTTTGGTTTTAGCAGCGATTTGAAGATGGTCAAATTTTTTAAAATTTCTCTTGTTGAAATTTGGTTGCCATAAATGGAGATTAATATTTAAAAATATGAAACAATCATAAAATATACTAGACATTATAACAAAAAAAATTAAAATTGGTAAATTGAAATCGGTTAACATGAAGTCGAGATATAAGCTCTCAAAAAGGGGCAAAAATGGACCATTTTTTGACTTTGAAGGGATCATAGTTCTAGCCCTAAGGCTACTAGAGGGCTGAAATTTTCACAACAACATACTATAATTTGGTGAAAATCCCAACCCCCCCTCCTCCCAACGAAATTTAGTGAAAAGTATTGACATCATATATATATATATATATATATATATATATATATATATATATATATATATATATATAGATATAACAGTACAGCTCAAAAGTCCGGAAACACTTTTATTGAAACCAGTCAAACTTTGAAAGGTCATAACTCCAAAACGGCTTGACCGATTGAAAAAAATGAAAAAGATTATGAAAGATCTCGATAAATACTATCGATTTATGTGAAGTGTGTTGCCATTTTTTATTAAAAAATATAATATTTTCACGTATTAACCCTTTCAGTCACAGGAGCCACTATAGTGGCACCCTTTCTCATTTTCTTTTTTTTATTGTTAAATTCGCACTTTAAGTTTAATCTTTATTCTTTTTGCATTCTCATATAAATGAGTGTTCATTTTATAAGTATCATATGATATATTTTGAATATATGATTGTAAATAAATCTAAAAAATTAATGTATGATAGAAAATACGTGTTTTTGCGAAAATAATTCGTGACCGAAAGGGTTAAAAAGATTTTTTCTAATTTTTTTTTTTTAATTAATAACCTGTAACTTTTTAGAAAATCACTAGATCAAAAAAATACGCAAAGCATTTAAAAGAAGAACAAAATTCCTAAAAGTTTAATATTTAGCAACTTTCTGCTACGTTTCATATGTGCGCAGTTTTATAGTGTTTATACTTCGGAAAATGAGCGCGGACAAAATCTTTCACTAAGACAGATGTATATGTAAACCTTCAAATTCAAACGTTAATGTTTCGAAAATATTAAGACACACAAACATATATATATATATATATATATATATATATATATATATATATATCGAACTTTTGAGCGGTACTGTATAATGTATATATATATATATATATATATAGCCCATTCTCTGCCAAATCGAAGAACGAAAAATTTTTTTTTGCTAAAAATTGGTATAATGGTTCTTTTCCATATTATGGACCACTCAGAATTTTTATAGATCTCTTTAGTATATATTTTCAGAGCTACACGGAAAAAAATATTGGCGTCGCAAAGTCCTTAAAAATATCAGTATAAAGTCTATCGACTTTTAGTATGGAAATTGGATAATGCACAGTCAAAATAAGTTCTACATATCGTCTGTCTTGAGAATGATAAAATAAAATACTTAAGTAAACCTACTTGTGTCTCGTGCAAGTCTCATACAATGTACACCGAGAAACTTTTTGGGGCGAGAGACCTCTGGTAGTGTAGGGCTGGGCGCCTCTATAAAGTAAATGAGTCGTCCCGTCTTGAGCATAAAGATCTGAGACCTTTGTCACCGAGGCCGTACGTTTATTACGTTCGGCTAATGTATACACGGATTCGGTTTTTCATGGCTTTATGCTTTCAGTCTTCAAAATAAAGGTCTCAGACCTTTATACGCAAGGCACGACGCCTCATCGAATCGCTCCATTAATAAGGATCTCACACCTCAAGATTAACTAAGGTCTCTCGCCTCAAAAAGTTTCACCGTGTACATAAATACCCCCGCCAGTCACAAAACCTATTCCGGCTCATGCAAAGGACTGGTTATTAACAAGCGTATATCCCCTTTCAGTCTCATCGCACGATATACTGACTTAGTCTTGCTTACCGGCCACATTCTGTCCCATAAATGGTTTTCTATTTGTTCCGTATTCGACACGTTCGGAAATGCTATTACGTAGACGCGCAAAAGTCTCGTCATTAGATCTTTAAATTAAAAAAACTGATTATTTTAATAAGGCATTATATTTCAAATGTTATATTTCCATAAAATGAACTACAATGATTCTTGCCATGTATATGATTTACACATATGTAATATACATATTATGTAATTTATTACCTAATTAACCATATCCTTTTTGGAATAAATCATTTTTTATATTGTTCTAAAAATATAAGAAAGATTTATTTATAGAATTTAAATTTTTCATTTCTTTGGAAGTAATTAATAAATTACGATTTTCAAATCTTTGAAAGAAAAATTTTCAAGTATTTCCTTATATTTCTAATCTTAGTTTTATGTTCATTTAAAATAATAAGAAATTTTAGAGAAAGGCTACTTACTTATTGATTAAATTGTGAAATAAATTTGATTAACAAAAGCTTTACTGAATATATGAAATCGCTTAGACGAGGACAGATAAAATCGAGATATTCCATAATTCCCAACTCTTAACTCCTTTGACTTATTATAAGGAGACTATTTGAGATCAAAATCTTCACTTTAATAAATTTATTATTGTCATTAATATAAAATATTTAATAAATTCCATAAAAAAAAATTTGAACTTATTCATTTCAACATATATCTTGTAACAAGGATAGTAAATTATTTGTATGCTATGATATAGCTCTATCCTCGTTATAAGTCGCACGGCTCAACGTATGCTTGATATGCAAGTGTAAGAGTGAGACGAAGAGAGTCTGTCTCAGCGGCTCGGATATAGTACTGTAGAGAGAGGCGCGCGCAGGGCATGCCGGGTAGACTTAGGCAAGAGAGAAGAACGAACGGGTCGTTTTTAACAAGGCAGAAAAATTTCGGCAGCCATCATATACATTGTGCGAGCTCGTGCGTCGTGTGAATTTTATCAGTTTGTATAAAAAAGTAAGCATCTTGTACGAAGTTTTTTTCTTGTTCGTGGCTTGTGCAAGAATCAAGTGAGTTTGCCTGAGTCTTTCAGATATATCGAGACATCCTGATAAGGAGAACTACGAGAGCTTAAGCTGCACTGCATTTCTTCGGTGCCGCTTCCATTGTTCGATCAGTTCGTCCCAGTTGGAGAGGATCATCAAGTTAATTGCGTGTTCTCCGACTGATATAAAAACGTAAGTCTGCAGACTATAGTACGGTGTATTATTAACGAATGCGTATAAGCGATATATGTAAATATCGAGACCGTCGCGTGCGTTGCGTTAGATAGTATAGGTTAGACTAAATTAACTTTTGTTTCTTTTTATTAAACTTATTAAATTTTGTTACTATTAAAGTTTACGATAATTTCATTTCAGTGTATTAAAATTTGTTTATTGTTTGGAATAAATTAAAGGCAAATTGAAATTATTTTGGAGTACTACATAACGTTATTTCTTACTGTTTAAAATCGTGTTTTATCTATATATGCTGAACGTTATATAATTGCTTCCTGTTGATCTACGATATTTAAGAGAGTCTTAAAGTACACGCCGTGGGTTTCGTCGTACCAGACGTCCGGGAGGCAGAACTTCTAAGCGAAGTTCTGCAATAGTATTGAATATTGCTTAACTGATTTCCATTGTATAAAAAAGATAGTCATAGTCGATCAGTGACAACGTACGAGGCTGATCGTCTGTAAATAGAAAATCGGTTATTTAACGGTAAGTGCACGTGTACTTAAAGAGAGTATACGTGAAGCCCACAAATATATTTAATTTATTTATTTAAATATATTCCCCGTTACATGGCGCCCAACGAATCAACTCACGAAAGTAGATAAAAGCAGTGTATTACGTTATTATATCGCGTGCACAGTACATAGCACCAATATATGGGCTCACGTAAATAAAAAGTTTATCGTGATTTTTTTTATGGTGCGTATGATTACGTGGCGCGCAGCGTGATAAAATAAAGGACGCGATAGAGAAATATAGGTGGCTCTCGGGTGGCGCGCATTATAAAATGGCGTCCACTGAATAATCGAGAGCAGCTCATGCTAATCTTATTGCAAAGGCCTTGAGGGGCGCTGGTTGTAATAAGACACTTAAAGCATTAAGCTAAATCTAGTGGCAATAGTCATTGCGCGGTAGGTTATTAAAGCGTGTTTTTTTTAGTTTCTGAGATTAGGAAGAGAAATTCATGCGATAACTTTTTTATTATTTTGGGAAATTTTTTTTGCGGTTTTCTTTAGGAAAAAAAAATTAAGATAGTTTTTTAAAGAGAAAAATTTTCTAAATTGTACGGAAGAGCGACGGTCTTGTAGATTGTAAGTAAGTTCGACAAGATGAGAGAAATAAAAGGAAACTCTTGTCGAACGTTAAAGTACGTTGCTCACAGGTTATAAAATAAAGACAGTATTCGTCCGCGAGCAGCAAGGAGTTGTAGAGGACTAAGTTTGAAAATTTTTTTCCTTTTTCAAATTGTGGTTTTACCCTTGGTGTCAAGTTTTTTTTCTAGTGGTTTTTTTATTGAAAAGAAAATTATTTCTTGTAGAAATTTCGAATCTATTTTTTTTCGGTTTAATTGAAATTGTTTAAATTGAGAATTAGATTTGATAGTGAAAATTTTTTTCTTGTATTTTTGCAGAACTGAGGTTGCAGTTTTTGCAATAGCTGACTGGTTGAAGGTTTTATTTTTTTTTAGCCAGTCAGCAAGTAGAATTATTGACACCAAGAGGAAATCGAAGAGTTTTTCTCGCTTTTAAGGGAAATTTAATCGTTTTTTTTTATTAAAAATAGTTTTATTTGTTTTAAAGGGGGAAGGTTGGCTCAATATATTTATATTGAGCCAAATAAGAAAAATCTCTGAGTCGCTCGCGTAGAGAGGTTCTTGCGTGTGCTATAGTAGTTAGGTACACTACACATGAATATATATTGTACACACATATATTTAGAATTTTTATTTGCGGCTGTTTAAGCAATTAATATTTTCTGAATAGCACACGCAAGTACTTCTATTTACGGTAATAGATTCGCTGCAAGAGCGAGGATGTCAAGCAATCAGTCAAGAAAAGATACAGCATCAACTGAGTTGCTTGATGACTGGCTCATATGTCTAAACGGTCAAGAACTGACTGAAGCATTATATAGCTTGCAAATGCAAACTTCTGGCTCCAGGTTTGCTCAAGCTGAGAGGCTAAGAGTCTGGCTGCTCGGTGAATATACGGCAGCTGACTTTATGCAATCCGATCTGTCTGATGAAAGTGTAATCAGACAGACGAGGATTGATCTTCGTCAGTCTTTTATTGAAGCAAAGACGGCAAAAATAACAAATAGTTCACAGACAGCGAGCAATCATACCCTGCATCCACATCCATTGGCTGAGTTGCCACAATTGCAGGTAGACAATTGTGAGGTAACACAGTTATCAGCTAATGGAAGTGAGGGAACAGCAAGCGCCCTAGCTAATAATAGGAGTATTGTCTCGCAGAGTAATCAGACGAGACAACGGAATTTGATAGATAAAGAGGACGAAATTCAAGTAGTTCAAATGCAAGGAATCGAAGCACACGCACAACAGAATTTGCCGCAAGGTCATGAGAATTCGACTGATGAAGAGTATCAGTTGCATAGTAAAATGTTAAAGGCATTGCAACAGATACAACAGCAATTAGGAAATTTGTCAGAAAGAGTTCGTGATCTCTCAGATTGGAGGGAATCATGCTTGTCAAATCAGATAAGTGTGATTCCTACTGAAAATAGATTACCGTCTAGTACAAGATTAGATGGTGGTATATCAGGTTGCGGCAGAAGAAGTCAACATAGCAATGTTGAAATAGCTCAACAACGTACAGAGGATAAGCAGGTTAATTTAGAACAAGCAACGGCCGGCTCGAGAGTCAATACAGCGGTAGGCGGTGTACCTCGTGTTGATAACTCAACTGTCTTGGAAGCGTCTCGTTTCCCACCATTTGGTGTCCTCAGCACAGCCTGGGGAAGGGGTGGCTCACCGACTCAAGGTTCTGTGAGTCATGGTGGTCAACCAAGAGACGTTGGTAGGGTCGTGCGCCAATGGGAAGTACGATTTTCGGGCACAAAGGACCAAAGTATAGACCTCTTTTTGACAAGAGTCGAGGAGTGTCGGGTCTTGGCTAATATGTCAGAAAGTGATTTATTATATTCACTTTCTGAACTACTGACAGGTGTAGCAGCTACGTGGTATCGCAATAATCGGGACCAATGGCATAGTTGGCCCGAATTCTGTGATGCTGCGAGACGATGGTATGGTACCAACCGTCGTTTCCAGCAGAGGCTCATAGCAGAAGCGAATACACGCACGCAAGGTAACGATGAGTCAGTGCGTGACTATTTAACGTGCCTTATAGCAATAATGCGTAGACAAAAGCCGCAACCGGATCTCAGTCAGCAGTTAGATTTACTGCACCGTAACTTGAGACCGGAGCTGCAAAGACTAGTGCGCAGAGATGAATTTAATAGCATTGATGCGTTATTAGAACTCGCTGTTGAAGCTGAGTTAACTTTGGAAGCGGAGAAAGTTTATAAACCTCCGCCATCACCTGGAAAAGCCCTATTACCGAAAACTGCTTATCATCCACCGGCGAATCGGAAAAAGATTTCACCTAAGGTAGCTAGTGTAGACACCAAGGCGACTAAGGTCGAAGATATGGTGTCTGCTATCACAAAAATTTTAGAACAAAAATTAGCCCAGTTTGAAAAGAAGTTAGAGAATAAAACTTCTAAATTTACGAATCAGAATAGAACAAAGTTCCGCACACCAAATAAGCAGGTACCTCAAGATAATAATGATAAGGTGAATCCAAATCAGAAGAACGAAGGTTCACAGGATTCAGGCCAAAAACCCGATGATTCCAAAAAAGATAAAGGGAAAAGCCCATCGTCAAATTCACATAGTAGACAAAGAGGAATAGTTTGCTATGGTTGTGGCAATCCTGGGTACATCAAGCGTAATTGCCCACAGTGTTCGGAAAACGCGCAATGATATGGCCTTCAAAGAGTCAGTAGTACCATCAGTGGACTCGGTAAGTGCCGAGTCTACTAAAGGAAAAGAACCAACGTTAGATGGGATGAATAATCTAAACTTGAATACTGTTGATAGTGTAGTTCGACAAAGTTTATCTGAAAATAACACTGTAACAGATGGCACTAGTGAAACTGAAACACGATGGTGGTTAAAAGTTAAGATCTGCAATCAAATGATACGTGCTTTATACAGGAGCATCAAGAACAGTGATGGGATCTATTAGTCAAAATTTAGCAGATCAGTGCGGCATTAAAGTTGATTCATGTAATAACCAAAAGGCTAGAGTTGCTAATGGACATTTTACTCCGATATCAGGTTATGTAAAACTTCCTTTTACGTTGGGAAGCATTACTAAAGATATTTTGGTGGCAATCATGCCTGAGTTAGACGCAGATTGCTATCTTGGAGTGAATTTTGTACGTGAATTTAAAACGATATTAGATCCATGTGAAAATAGAGTATTGCTAAAGGATGCTAATATATATATATATATAGATTTAGAGGTCGCTGCTGTACAGTCAGAATTGAGCATGAGATTAATGTGGGATCAGCTCAACCCATTAAACAAAAATATTATTTTACGTCACAGAAAATGGAAGAAGAAATGCATTCTAGAGTACGAGAAATGCTAAAATCTGGAATAATAGAGCCATCAACGAGTGGCTGGTCTAGTCCAGTCGTTATGGTTCGTAAAGCGAATGGAAAGTTTCGATTCTGCGTTGACTATAGAAAAGTCAATGCTGTTTCTCAACAAGATGATTACCCTCTTCCTTTTATGGGTGCAATCTTTCGGAAGCTACAGAGGGCTAAGTATATCCCTACACTGGATCTGAGTCAAGCTTATCATCAGATCCCGCTTAAGGTAGAATCGAGGCCTATTACGGCATTCACAGTTCCTCGATTGGGACTATATCAGTTCATAAAAATGCCGTATGGCCTTAGCCAGGCTGGGGCCACATTTCAGCGATTAATCGACATGGTGATTGGGCCTGAAATGGAGCCATATGCATTCGCTTATCTGGACGATATAATAGTAGTTACTGAAACCTTTGCAGAGCACTTGAAGTGGTTAGAACACGTGCTATTAAGGATAAAAAAAGCAAACTTCACGATAAACCGAGAGAAAAGTATTTTCTGTTGCGAAGAAGTGAAGTATCTCGGTTTGTTAGTTAATAAAGATGGGTTTCGACCTGATCCAGAGAAGATCAGGCCGATTGTCGAGTATCCTGCGCCAAGAAACTTAAAGCAACTGCGACGATTCTTAGGAATGGCGTCGTGGTATAGGAAATTTATTAAAGATTTTGCTACGCTAGCAGAACCGTTAACGCAGTTGACAAAGAAAGATTGTCGATTTGAATGGCCTGAAAAACATCAGCAAGCTTTTGAAGAGATAAAAGCATTAATGGTTTCTGCACCTGTATTGCAGAAACCACATTTTGATAAGTTGTTCGTTATACAGACCGATGCAAGCGATACAGGTCTTGGTGCAGTTCTGACCCAAGAAATTGATGGAGAAGAACGGGTGCTGGAATTTGCCAGTCGCACTATGAACCAAGCAGAACGAAATTATTCTGTAACTAAACGAGAATGTTTAGCTGTAAAATGGGCTGCTAACAAATTCAGACCTTATATAGATGGATACCATTTTAAAGTGATTACAGACCATAGTAGTTTGAGATGGTTGTGTAATCTGCATAACCCAAGTGGAAGGTTAGCGAGATGGGCGTTGGAATTACAAGGCTACTCGTTTACTGTAGAACACCGAAAGGGAACACTGAATCATGTTCCAGATGCACTCTCAAGAATGTATGAGGGTGAAGAGCACCAAGACGTTGAAGTCCCGGCTCTTCATACTGCAACCATAACCAAAGATACACGGTACTTAAGATGGTTTGACAAAGTACAAAAGGATCCTAGAGGAAATCCAAGATGGAAAATTATTGGTAGTCGTCTCTTCAAGTATTGTCCTAATGAAGAGATCGATGATATTATGGGTCAGGATGACGAGGCTTGGAAACTCGTCGTTCCTCTGGAACAGAGGAAAAGAATGCTCATGGGATGTCATGATGAATCTACTGCAGGTCACTTAGGTAGAGAAAAAACCTATAAAAGAGTGATTAAAAGATATTTTTGGCATTCCATATACAAGGATGTAATGGAATATGTACGTAGGTGCTTAGTGTGTCAACAATGCAAAGTTGAGCAGCAATTACCAGCCGGTTTGATGGGGCAACGCGTTATAAGACGGCCATGGGAAGTGGTAGCTGGTGATATAGTTGGACCACTACCTAAAAGTACCAAAGGGCATGAATATGTCTTAGTAATGCAAGATTTATTCACTAGATGGGTAGAGTGTGTACCATTAAGAAAAGCTAATGGTATAAACATTCTTAAACACTTCAAGGAGAAAATAATATATCGTTTTGGTGCTCCTGAAGTGTTTTTATCTGATAACGGTACTGAGTTTGTAAATGGAGTGATAGATCCATATTTAAAAAGCATTGGAGTATTGCATACGACAATACCTCCATATCATCCACAAGCTAACCCCGTGGAGCGAGTCAATAGGACTATTGAGACTATGATACGGTCCTACGTGGAAAGTAATCATAAAACTTGGGATGAGCACTTGTCGGAGTTTGCTTTTGCATATAATACAGCCGAGCAAAGTTCAACTGGTATTACTCCAGCAATGTTGAATTTTGGAAAGCAGCTGGTGCCACCTGGCTCTCTTCAAAGAGAAGAGGAGCGAGCTGCTTGTAATGAAGAAAATCAGGAGGCAGTACGTCAATGGGCAAAGTATTTGGAAAATTTGCCTGCCTTACAGGATAAGGCTAAGATTCAGGCTGAAGGTGCACAGAACAGACAGGCAAAATATTATAATTCACGTCATAGAGATGTCTGGTATCAAGTAGGTGATAAGGTTTGGAAAAGAAATAGAGTTTTATCATCTGCCATTCGGGGTATTAGTGCTAAATTAGCACCTAAATATGCAGGGCCGTATGTAGTTACGGCCTGCTGTGGTAAAAATACCTATGATGTAATAGACACTCATGGTTATATTGAAAAAGTAATACCAGTTTGTGATCTAAAAAGGTATATAGATGGACAAGATCCAGAAGATGATGACAACAAAGAACATCCACCGTTGGATTCAGAAGAGCGAGATAATAGCGATGCGATTTGTTGTGAAACGCCATCTGCGAATGGCCAGAGTCACCATCACAGCAATTAGGCTCCACCTGTGAGTGGAAATGAATTGCGTAGCTTAGGTAGTTCTAGAAAGGGTGGTAGGCCGCGTAAAACGGTTGTGGTGGTGAAGCATGCGGCGTTAAAACGAGTTACAGGTCTTCAGCAAGCGAGCGAGAATGCTGAGAGTAAGCGAAGTCGTGGTAGGCCGAAAGGAACGAGAAAGCGTGCGACAAAAATGAATATAAGTTTTGTTTCTCCTCGTAAAACGCGAGCGCAATTTCAAGCGAGGAGATCATAGTTATGACTTGTGTTCGTTTCTATTTTTCAGCATGGAGTCAGCCTTGATAAAATCAATGAAGTTGGTAGCAGAGTTGGCCGAACTGCAGATCGAGGAGCGTCGAGGCGCTGTACAAGTGCTGCAACAGGCAGTATCTGTTTTGGGCCACCCTGATGACAGAAGACGGGAATCGACTGTCGTCATTGAAGAAGTAGAGGAGTCACAAAGTGACTTGCAGCAGGCCATATGTTGGTCTATGAGCTTGCTGGAGACGCTGCGGTCAAGTATGGAGAAGCTGCGGCCGCTGTTAGAACTGTGGCAGAAGAGGAAGGCGCTTATGCTACAAGGGCTACTGAGGAGAGTAACGATTCCGAGCCTGCTACCAACATGACTCCAATGGAAGAGGAGTGGGAAAAGGTGGAGCGCTTCCTGGCTGCTGCCATAGCCGCATCGCGCGAGGTGTTTCAGCAGGAGAACGACGCCTTTGCTGCTTTAGAGGACTTCTTAGAGTCATACGGCGAGGAGGGAGCAGCAAAGGCTGACGTCTGGATTAAGCGCGTGGCCAACAGACGCGAGGAGCATGCTGCCATCAATGCTCTTCGCTCACAGAAACGTCGGCGCCGTGAAGAAGAAATCCGGCGCCAACAACAGCAAGAACAGGCTCTGGCTCAAGCCAGGCTGCGAAGGCAGCAGCTTGAGACCAGAGCTGCCCGAGAAGAAGAAGAGGCGCGAGCTCGAATCCAACTTGCACGTGAGCAGGTCGAGCAGGCTCGTAAAAATGAGCTCTTTGAAGAGTTGAAGTTGGAGAAGGAGAAGACTCGCGCCGCTTACAAGCGAGATCACCCTGAAGAGCCCAGATGCTATATCTGTGGCACTTTGGGTGTGAGAAAAAGTAAGCACTGCCCCAATCGTTCTAGTCATCACCAATACCCATGAAGGAAGATACGATGGGGCGTGCTATAGGTATAACAGGAGACAGTATTGCAGATATAGATTTCTTTTTTTTTTTGTTTCAAAGTAATATTAAATTCTTCTTTTCATTTTTCTTTTATTTAATCATATTGTATTTTATGAGTCTCGCTGTTAATAAATGTCTCTTTTTGTAAAGTATTGGTTTCTTTCACTCCTGTATCAGACTTTGGATTTCAGTGCGAACAAATGGGGTAACAGAGCTGTCAGTCAAGTCTTCCAGCGTCTGGGAAAGGGGTGTAACGAGGATAGTAAATTATTTGTATGCTATGATATAGCTCTATCCTCGTTATAAGTCGCACGGCTCAACGTATGCTTGATATGCAAGTGTAAGAGTGAGACGGAGAGAGTCTGTCTCAGCGGCTAGGATATAGTACTGTAGAGAGAGGCGCACGCAGGGCATGCCGGGTAGACTTAGGCAAGAGAGAAGAACGAACGGGTCGTTTTTAACAAGGCAGAAAGATTTCGGCAGCCATCATATACATTGTGCGAGCTCGTGCGTCGTGTGAATTTTATCAGTTTGTATAAAGAAGTAAGCATCTTGTACGAAGTTTTTTTCTTGTTCGTGGCTTGTGCAAGAATCAAGTGAGTTTGCCTGAGTCTTGCAGATATATCGAGACATCCTGATAAGGAGAACTACGAGAGCTTAAGCTGCACCGCATTTCTTCGGTGCCGCTTCCATTGTTCGATCAGTTCGTCCCAGTTGGAGAGGATCATCAAGTTAATTGCGTGTTCTCCGACTGATATAAAAACGTAAGTCTGCAGACTATAGTACGGTGTATTATTAACGAATGCGTATAGGCGATATATGTAAATATCGAGACCGTCGCGTGCGTTGCGTTAGATAGTATAGGCTAGACTAAATTAACTTTTGTTTCTTTTTATTAAACTTATTAAATTTTGTTACTATTAAAGTTTACGATAATTTCATTTCAGTGTATTAAAATTTGTTTATTGTTTTGAATAAATTAAAGGCAAATTGAAATTATTTTGGAGTACTACATAACGTTATTTCTTACTGTTTAAAATCGTGTTTTGTCTATATATGTTGAACGTTATATAATTGCTTCCTGTAGATCTACGATATTTAAGAGAGTCTTAAAGTACACGCCGTAGGTTTTGTCGTACCAGATGTCCGGGAGGCAGAACTTCTAAGCGAAGTTCTGCAATAGTATTGAATATTGCTTAACTGATTTCCATTGTATAAAAAAGATAGTCATAGGCGATCAGTGACAACGTACGAGGCTGATCGTCTCTAAATAGAAAATCGGTTATTTAACGGTAAGTGCACGTGTACTTAAAGAGAGTACACGTGAAGCCCACAAATATATTTAATTTATTTATTTAAATATATTCCCCGTTACAATCTTAATATAATAAAATATTTTATTATCTGTTCTCACAGAAGTGATTTTATAGATTTGATAAAGTTCTTATTAATTTAATCAAATTTTTTTCAAAATGTTATTATTAAATAAGAAATTTTCCGCTAAAATTTTTCTCATTATTTTTTATAAACGTAAAATTAACATTATAAATATAAGGAAATATTTAAAAATCTTATTACAGTAATTGTTTTAATATTAAATAAGAAAAATAATTATAATGGCAATAATAATTAAACATTTAAATATTAAGTATTTGGAAATAATCAAATAAGGCTACCATTTCTACCTTGACTGAAAGCGACAGTGTTTTTTCTAAATAATTCTGTAACTTTTGGAAGGCATTCGCCATTTCTTTTATCTTTATATTTTGTTGATTATTAAAGTAAATAAATAATAACCTATGATATATTTTTTTCGAGTGTGTTTAAAATTCAAGTATAGAATTACTATTTTAATTATAATTATTTTCATTATTTGATATTTAAATATCGGTAAAAATTACCACATCATTGCTAATAATTTTTTTTTTAAATTTTAGCCGAAAAATAGATTTTTATAATTTTAAGAAGAGCTGACAT